>CM035841.1:272683504-273038428 GCA_020510985.1 Pholidichthys leucotaenia | reverse complement strand
TTTTTTATATAGTGCCTGGATAGTTCTAATGAAGTTGTTATGAAAGTTGAAACTGGATAACATTCTATATAGGAAAGACCAGTCAACCGAATCGAATTTCGAATTTTTTTATATGATGAATTATGTGTAAAGTGCGTCTAATGTTGTCTTGTGTCTGTCTTTGTCTTATAAAACCTGTTTGGTCTAAATGAATTAAGTCTGTCAGTATATTTTCTAACCTTTTGGCAAGAATAGTGGTAAAAAGCTTATAGTCCTGATTTAATACACTGATTGGTCTGTAGTTGGAGCATTCTAGTTTATCCTTTTTAGGTTTAGGTATAACTGCAATGACCCCTTCTCTCCAGGAGGGGGGATTTCCCCTGTGTGGAGGACATAATTAAATGTTTTCAGGAGGAGAGGAGATAGTTGCTGTTTCAAGGTTTTGTACCACTCTGCTGTATAGCTATCTGCTCCTGGGGATTTGTTAGCTTTAAGTTTCATAATTGCTTTTTCCAATTCTTTAGGATGTATTTCTGACAGTAGTGTTTTATTTTGAGACTCCGTAAGTTGGGGAAGGTTTAATGTGTTTAGGAATGCTTCGGATGTGTTTTTATGTTTTTTGAGGGAGTATAAGTTCTTATAGTAGTTCTCGAAGCTTTTAGGAATATCCTGAATTCTGAATTTTATTTCCTTTGATACTGGGTCTTTGATTTTATAGACTGCTCTTTCTGTTTGTTGTTTCCTCAATTTATAGGCTAGTAATTTTGCCGATTTACTGCCTGCTTCATAGTATTTTTGTTTCAGAAATGTAAGTTTCTTCTGGATTTCTATTGTGTAGATCTCATTTATTTGATTTTTAATTTCCTTAATCTTGAGCGAGTCATTAGAATGAGTGTTGCCTTTGTGTTCTTTTTCTAGGTTCTTAAGTTCTGACTCTAATGTGGCTAGTTTTTCTTGTCTCAGTTTCTTTTGGATTGCCAGTGTTGCAATAATCTTTCCCCTTATTACAGCTTTGCATGCATCCCACAGTATTAAAGGGGATACTTCTCCATTATCGTTTTCTTCCAAATATCTGAGAATATCTGATTCCAATTCATCTTTCAGTGGTCCTTTCAGGACATTTGAATTCAGCCTCCAAGAAAATGTATTATTTGTGTATTTTTGGATATTTAAATCCATATAGATCGGACTGTGGTCAGAGAGATCCATCAGTCCTATTTTACATGTTTTTACTCTTCCAATGTCTCTATTAAACATAAAAAAATAGTCAATCCTTGAGTAAGATGAATGTGGCGTTGAGTAAAATGTATAATCTTTTACACTGGGGTTGAATTCCCTCCACACATCACAGATTCCCATTTCTTTTAGTAGCATCCGAGTTTTCCTACTTTGAGTGTTATTTTGATGTGGAGAATTACCTGATGCATCCCAGTATGGATTCAGTCTTAGATTGAAGTCTCCACCACATATCACTAAACCTTGGGCTTTAGTTATCATTAGGTCAAATACATTTTTATAAAATTTCCAGTTAGCCCCTGGAGGTGCATATACATTCAGCAGGGTGATATCTTCTCCCTCTAGCCGCCCAATTACCAAACTGTATCTCCCTTCTTTATCTTCGTGTTCTGATTTTTTTTCAAATGTAATTTTGGTTGATATCAATGTCGCTACTCCCCTCCTCCTCCCTGACTTATATGAAGATGTAGAGATCATTTTAAACCCTTGTCTATTGAGTTTAGTGTGCTCTACGTCTGTTAGGTGGGTTTCTTGTAAAAATATGATTCCTGCTTTGTCTTTTTTAATTTTGCCTAGAATCTTGGATCTTTTAACTGGATTCAGGATCCCTTTTACATTATATGAGATTATTCTGGTTACACCCTGTTTCTCCATTGTATTGTCTTATTTGGTATAACAGTGTGGTGGCCCTCTTTTATGCTACTCAGAAACTGAAAGAACATTAAGAACATAAAAAAACATTAAGAACAGTGTATAGTGTATAAAACTTTAAAACAAAAAACTGTCAAAAGAACTTCCTGAGCTGGGGTCTTTTTAAAGACCCTGGAAGAGCCTTGATGGAGTGTAGGCTCTGAGGGAAATTCCTCAAACTCTGTTACGTGTTGAGGGCCCTCTCTTACCCCTGTAAGTTGTCTCATGTTTTTAACGTGAATTTCAGATCCCAATCCGAACTTGTAATGATTTTTTTTTTTTTTATGCCTATACCCTATGAAATTGTGTGCACCCTCCCACCCCATCACAGCAAACATTCACGCTAATACAGTATTTGTTAGTGTGGGGAGAACATGTGGATCATTGTCACATTTCTATTTTAACAAGTTTTTTAAAAATCTTTTTATTAAAAAGACTTATTTATTTTAATATTATGACTGTTCCATGAAATGTTTTACCACATGCTGATTCTGCATCTCCTTTAATGTTTGTTACCTTGTAGGAGGGGGGTTGGATGTGCAGATTGTCTAATAAAAAAAAAAAAAAAGGTCGCTATTCCCTCCTGTAAACGGCCAGTTTTTCCTTGTAGCTCTGGCGCTGGGCTTCCCGCTGCTGGCCCGTGGATTTTGAAGGTCTCTGTGTGGACCACGTTTGAGCCTTGATCCTATCGCTCGGGTCTGCTGCGGGTTTAAACACCGTTACTGGGAGCCCTCTTCTCGCCATGTCAGTTGTTGCTTCTTCCGCCGAATTGTAGAGACATGTCTCTTCACCGTAGAAGACCCTTAACTTCGCAGGAAATGGCGTCTGAAAGCGCAGTTTTTTTCTCTCGTAGCACCTTTTTAGCGTCGTTGTATTCCCGGCGCTTTTTAAGGACCTCCGGGGCGTAATCGTGTTCCACGAAGACTTTTCTCTCTTGGTGCATAAATCCTTTTTTCTGCCAAGCCAGTCTTACAACCTCTTGTTTTATTTTGAAATTGGAGAATCTCACCACCACCGAACGTGGGGGCGCTTCCGCCGCTGGCCTAGCGGCTAGTGTACGATGGGCCCTTTCTATCTTCAAGTCGGTGGTTTGGGGGATATCCAGCTTCTCTCTTAGTAAAGATTCCACGCATTCCACCATTGTGTTGAAACCATCTTCGGCTTCTTCTTTCAGACCATGAATTCTTATGTTGTCTCTTCTCTGTCTTCCTTCTTGGTCGGTTAGCTTAGCTTCTAGTCTTGACTGTCTTTTGTGTAGATCCATCACGGAATCTTCAAGCACTTTTATTCTTTCTTCTGCTTCCAAGATTCGGTTCTCGGCCTGGTCCACTCTGCTGTTTGTCCTTTTTAATTCTTCTCTGAATTCACGAAATTCAGCCCAAACCTCTCGGCGAAATCGTCGTAATTCTTCAAATAACGATTTCAAGCTAACCTTCTTGTTAGCTACATTCAGCTTCTCGTCTTCTGAACGGAAATCTTCCGGATCAGATTCTTCGGCCGATGCGTGTCCTGGCCTGGAAAATGTCGATTTCTTCTGTTTTCCTTTAGGCATGATGATTTTGTCTTCTGATTTTCACTTTTCCAAAAATTCGTTAAATCTGATTTTCAAGATATTTTCCTGGATTAGGTCCGGGAGCTTCAGCGTTAAGCTGCTATCACCATAGTGTCCAGACCGGAAGTCCAACCTAATAGTTTTTGAATGCAAAAGATGCAATAGACTTACACAATGGTCCCCTCCGGCATACAACTAGGAAAATACCGGTCGCTATGGAGGGTGAGAATATGTATGAGCACATAATCATACCATGTAGGATAACTAAGTAGACGGTTGTGCTGTTTCATCCCATCTAGCAACAATGCTCTGCACTGTGTGTGTTTATATATTTACATATTTATTCCATCTAGCTACAATGCTCCGCACTGGGTGTGTTTATATTTATATATCCATATATTTATTCCATCTAGCTACAATGCTCCGCACTGTGTGTTTATATATCTACATACTATTCCATCTAGCTACAATGCTCCGCACTGTGTGTGTTTATATATTTACATATTTATTCCACCTAGCTGCAATGCTCCGTACTGTGGGTGTTTATATATCTACATATTTATTCCATCTAGCTACAATGCTCTGCACTGTGTGTTTATATACTCATATATTTATTCCATCCAGCTAAAATGCTCTGCACTGTGTGTCTGTGTGTATATATATATATATTTATAGTAATATGTACATATGTATATTAGCTGCTCTTGTTTTTTTTTTCTTGCCTTCTGATTGTTGCTCTGAGTGTTGCTATCCCTGTGCTGTTGCAATCCTGGAATTTCTCCATTGTGGGACTAATAAAGGCTTATCTTATCTTATCTTATCTTTTTTTTTTGTAACTTAAGATTTTTATTCATTTTTCATTATATATATTGCATTCAGATCACAGTCTACATTTAAAAAAAAAACAAAGAAGCTAGAGTAAAAAAGAAAAAGAAAAAAAAAAAAGGGGGGGGGACAAATGTTGGAGCATCAAGTTTTTAGTTTCCATCTCTTAATTCTTCTGGTTTTTCCAGCGTCTTTGGTTATTCTTTCAATATCTGTCTCGTTGTTGCACTTTGTAGTGTGTCCATTTTCGCCATTTTTTTTCCCACAGTCCTTCTTGCATTCTTTGTTGATATGTTAGTTTTTCCATCATACGTATGTCCTCAATAATGTCAGTCCATTGCTCTTGGTCAGGAAGAACTTCTGATCGCCATTTTTTGTGATTGTTTTTTTACATGCAATCAACAAGATTTTAACTAGATATCTGTCCTCAGCCTGTATAACATTGTCTCTTTTAAGATCACATAGGTACATCAGGTTACAGTTCATTGGTATATTATATCCTAATATCCTCTGTATTGTCACATGTATAGATTTCCAGAATGATGAGATTTTGCAGCATTTCCAAAACATATGTGAGTGGTCTGCATTTTGAGCCCCACATCCCCTCCAGCATAAAGATTGGGTATTTGTATATTTTCCTTGAATCTGTGGTGTAATGAAAAAGCGAATCAGGTTTTTCCATCCAAATTCCCTCCATGTTCTTGAATTTGTTGATGTGTGTTGTGTTTTCCATATTTCCTGCCAGCTTTCTTCTGTTATGTTTAAATTGAGCTCTTTCTCCCATTTCTCCTTTATATAGTTACTTGAATGATTGTTTGCCATAAGTTTCTGATATAGCTTTGAAATAATTCTTGTTTTATTTCCTGTATATGAGCTTAAAATGAATTGTATAATCTCGCTCACATCTGTTTGGAGGTTATGCCTAATCTTCTTCATATAATAGTCTCTCATCTGCAGATATCTGAAGAATTCCGATCTTTCTAGTTTAAATTTTCTCCTGATGTTTACAAAGCTCCCGAGATCTTTTTTTCCGATATTGCCCCATGCTGTGATTCCCTTGTTCACCAGATTTTTGTATCCCCTATCTTGTTTTGCCGGTTCAAACTGACTGTCAAATGCTACCCATTTCAATAGTTTTATGTCTTCCTTTATATTATACTTTTGTACTATTTTATACCACAGTTCTAAAGTAAATTTAGTGATTGGGTCTATTTGTTTGATTTGCTTATATGCATCTTTATCTCCTATTATGCTTTGTACTGGGAGTCCCTCAATTTCCTTTTCCATTTCTTTCCATTTTGCCTCATATCCCTCGTCGCACCA
Organism: Pholidichthys leucotaenia; assembly: GCA_020510985.1. Taxonomy (NCBI): domain Eukaryota; kingdom Metazoa; phylum Chordata; class Actinopteri; order Cichliformes; family Pholidichthyidae; genus Pholidichthys; species Pholidichthys leucotaenia. The sequence goes on along the minus strand of CM035841.1, from coordinate 273,032,823 downwards.
ACATATGATATATCTTATTTGTGCCGAGTAGTAATATTCTTTTAGACTCGGTAGGCCCATGCCTCCTTTCTCTTTTGGTAACTGGAGAGTTTTATATTTCACTCTTGGTTTTTTACCTCCCCAAACAAATCTCGATATCATCCTGTCCCACTTTGAGAATTGGGCACCTGGAATCTCTGTTGGTAGAGCCTGGAAGAGGTAAAGTAATCTAGGTTGTATGCTGATTTTGACTGTCTCAATTTTTGAATTCAGATCCATATTTAAGATTGACCATCTATCAATATCTTTTTTTATTTCTTGTTCCAACCTATCATAGTTTGCTTTATAGATTTTGCTTAGCTCTTTAGGTATGTTCACTCCAAGGTATTTTATTTCTTTTTGTTTCCAGTTTAGTTTGATCTTATCAGTTATCTGGTCTAGAGGGTTATAGTGGAATGTCAGTATTTGTGTTTTTGTTATGTTTATCTTGTATCCTGATAATTTTCCAAAATTTTCTATCAAATTCATCATTTCCATTATTGATTCATCTGGTTGTTCAAGGTAAACTATAATATCGTCTGCAAATAGCCCAATCTTGTGTTCCGCCCCCTTTATTGTTACACCTTTTAATTTCTTATTTTGTCGTATCGCTTGAGCCAGTGGCTCTATGAACAGAGCAAACAAGGTGGGCGATAAGCAGCATCCCTGCCTAGTTGATCTTTGTATATTTACTTTGTCTGTTAAGCTACCGTTTATCTTGATTCTTGCCACAGGTTCTTGATACAGCGTCCTTATGCATTGTACTGATTTTTCGTTAAATCCAAAGCGTTCCAGCACACTATATAGGAATTTCCAGGTAACCCTGTCAAATGCTTTTTCTGCGTCTAAACTCATTATTACTGCGCTTTTCTTTTCTTTATGTATTTGATTAATTATATGTATTGTTCTCCTGATATTGTCATGTGTTTGGCGTCCCTCTATGAAACCAGTTTGATCATCTTCTATCAATTCCGTCAAGAATGTCTTTATTCGTTTACATATAATTGTTGTATATATTTTATAATCCACATTTAATAAAGAGATTGGCCTATAGTTTCCGCATTGTTCTCTATCTTTCCCTGGCTTTAAAATGACCGAAATAATGGCTTCGTTCCATGATGGAGGTATTTTGTTGTTGTTCAACGTCCAATTAAATGACTTTAGAAGCTGTGGCGTGAGTTCTTCTATAAACAGTTTATAAAACTCAGAGGGGTATCCATCACTACCTGGTGATTTACCGTTTTTAAGTGACTTAATCACATCTCTAATCTCTTGTGTTGTTATTTCTGCTGTTAGCTTTTCATTTTGTTGATTTCCTATTGATGGCAAGTCCAATGTGCATAGAAATTTTTTAATATCTTTAGTATTTGTTTCTTCAGGTTGCGAGTATAGTTCTTGGTAGAAATTATGGAATATTTCTTCGATGTTTTCTGGGTTAACTGTGGTTTTATTTGTGGTGGGGTCTTTAATCTTGTATACATTATTCATTGTTTGTTGTTTTCTTAACCGTTTTGCCAGCAGTTTTGTGGCTTTTGGTCCCGTTTCATAATATTTTTGCTTTAGATATCTATTTTTCCTTTCAATTTCATCCATTTGTGTTTCTTTTATCTTTATTTTTTCTTCTTTAATTTCTTGATATATTTTTGGGTCATTTGTGCTTTGATGTTTATGTTCTAATTCCCTCAGTCTCTCACATCTTTGTTCATATGCTTCCAGTTTCGTCTTATTTGCTTTTCCTGTTTCAACAATTAATTTACCTCTTAACACGGCTTTTAGTGCATCCCATAGTATTGTTGGGTCCACTTCTTCATTGTCATTCTCTTGGATATATTCATTTATGTTTACTTTTATTCTTTCTTTCATTTTATCATCATTTAACAGTCCTACATTAAGTTTCCATGTTGTTTGTCGTTTTCTATTGTTTAAATTTATTTCCATGTATATAGGATTATGATCTGATATTTCTGCCCCTCCAATCCAACAATTTCTCACCCTGTGTCTGTCACCTTCATTCATAAGGAAGTAATCTATTCTAGAGTGTACTTTATGGACTGCTGAATAATGTGTATAGTCTTTTTCGAGTGGGTGCAGGTCCCTCCAAATGTCTACCATACCCATTTCTGCCAGTGAGGTTCTTATGAACTTTGTTACATGTTTTTTTGTCTTCTTAACACTTGTTGTATCAATTTCATGATCCATGACAGCATTTAAGTCTCCTCCACAAATTAGGACTCCTTCACTGTGTGTTGCTATGAGATCAAACAGATGTTGAAAAAAACCCTCGTCACTTTCTGGTGGGGCATAGATGTTCACTAATGTGATCTGCATTCCATCTATTCTACCCTTTATTATTACATACCTGCCTTCTTTATCCTGGATTTCCTGTTCACATTCAAATTGTATTTTATTTGAGATTAGTATCATAACCCCCCTTTTAGTTCCTCCCTTAAATGAACTGTAGTAGGAGTTCTTATAGCCAAATCTCTTTAGTTTCACATGTTCTGTCTTGCTCAAATGTGTCTCTTGCATAAATATAATTTCGGCTTTTTCCTTCTTGAATTTTCTTATTATTCTTTCCCTTTTAACAGGTGAGTTCAGACCATTCACGTTTAGTGTTATTATCTTAAGATTTTTACCCATAATCATGTTTTTCCATTTTTTTAACTTGTGCTCCTAGCCCCTTTAACAGCAAAAATAACACATATTTATATAAAAACACATTAAAAAATCTCGACCTCCGTACTTTGGGCCTTTCTTCTGCCCACTGGTCCCTGTTGGTGGGTGGAGGGAATGTCCTCACCGAGTGTAGGGCCCTCCCTAGACCTGTATTTACTATCCAAGAAACAGTCATTAGCCTAGAAATGTCCAACAAATATCACTTAAACCTCTCCTAGCCGTCTGTTTCTCTTTTACCTTGTCTTCTTGGCCTTCATTTCTTCTGTGTCTTTCTTAATCTTTTTTTTTTCCACAATATCTTTATTGAACCTTTTTTTTTTTTTAACAAACATGATACAAACAATCAAACACTAACACTAAAGTACTACAAAAAAAAAAAATGCACTAAAAACACCAACAACCACCAACAAAATCAAGTCTTCAACAATGCTCCTCTGTTTAGTCTAGACAATCCAATACATAAGTATACATATTATGTTCACCAGTTTGGAATTTACAAGGTCCACACACATCATTCACCTTCTTCTTCAAGAGTTATGTTTAAATTTTTTACATAATCAATAAAAGGTCTCCATATATTCTCAAACACAATTTCCTTTGATTTTAGTATATATGTTATTCTTTCTAATGGAAGGTTTGTTAACATCTGTCTTAACCACTGAGTCACATCTGGTCTATGAGTCTTTTTCCATAATAGTGCAATACATTTTTTGGCATTAAGCAAACTGAGGTCTATGAATGTTCTTTCACTTTTATTAAAATTATGCTTTTCTGGGTACAGACCCAACAAAAACAGTTTAGGATTCAATATGATTTGTTTTGAGATTATTTTTTCAATTGTTACCCTCACCTCTTCCCAAAACATTCTTATTAATCTACATTCCCATAAACAATGAAATAGGGTTCCTTTACTTTCCATGCATTTTGTGCATGTATCTGGTATATTTTTGTTATATCTATTTAACTCCTCCGGTGTAACATACATCCGCATTAACCATTTGAAATGTATCAATTTAAGGCGTGCATTTATTGATTTGGTTTGAGCTTCTGTACAAGCCAATTCCCATTGTTCCTCTGAAATTTCAATTTGCAGATCTTCTTTCCAGTAGTTTAATCTTTTCAGTGAATTTTCACTTGAAGATAGTGTCAATGAGTTATAAAACTCTGAAATAATACCCTTTCTTTTACTATCTTTCATCATCATTTTTTCCAAGGATGAATAAATAGGTCGAGTGAGAGCTTTATTTTGATTTGATCGAATAAAGTTTCTAAGTTGAAGATATTTAAAAAATGTGTTCTATTGAGATTAAATTTGATCCTCAGCTCTTCAAAAGACATTATGTTGTCTGCACCTGGCAAATATAAATCCTGAATCTTTTGTATCCCTTTTAAATTCCATACTTTAAATACAGCGTCCGCTCTCCCTGGTTTAAAATATTGATTACCCCATATTGGACTAAATTGTGACAATAACTGTGGTTCTTTTAAATAGTTTTTAGCTTCACACCATATTTTGATCATATGCTTTACAAATGGATTTTTAACTTGTTTTTGTAATTTTTTTGCCGAATCTGAGTATATGAATATGGGAAGAGGTAAAGGTAAATTGTATGATTCCATTTCAGTCCAGTGAGGGAGATCATTTGATGAAAAATAATATGTCATAGACCTCAGTTGTGCCGACCAATAATACAACATAAAATTTGGACATTTCAGACCTCCACGATCAAATGGTAAATATAATAAAGACAAACGTAATCTAGCCCTCCTGTTGTTCCATATAAATTCCACTAACTTTTTTTTTATTCTTGAGAATAGATCTAAAGGTGGTGATAAGGGAATGTATTGAAATAAATAAAGTATTTTAGGTAAAATATTACTTTTAAGTATATTGATTCTCCCGATCATCGACATTGGTAGTGACATCCATCTCTGAGTTAACTCACTGATATCTGACATTAAGGCTTCATAGTTGACACTGGCGACTGATTCTAGCTTAGGCATAGTTTGGATTCCTAAATATTTAAACTGATTTACAACATTGAATTGATTTACCTCAGGGGCTGGGTAATTTCTCTGGGTCTCATTTAGCATTAATATTGAAGATTTAGTTTTATTTATTTTATATCCTGATATTTCCCCAAAATTCTTTATTAAATTCAACAAGGTTGGAATTGATTTTTTTAGATTCGACATAAACAAAATTATATCATCGGCGTACAGGGAGATTTTATGTTCTGTTGGTCCAACTTTAATTCCATATATTTGTGAATGTAAACGTATCGCTATCGCTAAAGGTTCAATTGCCATAGTAAACAGTAAAGGTGAAAGTGGACAGCCTTGTCGACATCCTCTATTGATTTTTATTGGTTTTGAAATATTGTTATTTGTTAGGATTTCTGCTGTAGCATTATTGTATATTATTTGAACCCATTTTATGAAATTATTTCCAAGTCCAAACCTTTGTAGGACTTCAAAAAGAAAGGGCCATTCAACTCTATCTCAATTCTTTCATAAAATGATTAATAGTCATCCTACATCCAATGTGCGTACAATCCAGTCCTGTTGATCTATCCACACCTGGATTCAATGTACAATTAAAATCCCCTGCTATTATATGTTGCCCTGTAAGTGATGATAAGATGAGAAATAAATTAGCAAAGAACTTCTGATCATCTATATTGGGACCATATAAGTTCACAAGATTTATATTTTCTAATAGCAAAGAACCTTGAATGATTACATATCTTCCAAATTTGTCTCCAATTACATTTTTCACTTGAAAAGGAACTGATTTATGTATGAGAGTCATAACTCCCCTGGCTCGGGATGAAAATGAAGAGGTGAATACACTTCCCTGCCATCTACTCCTAATTCTTTTAACATCCTCCTCTATCAGATGAGTTTCTTGTAAAAACACAATTCTTGAACCCATGTCCTTTATTTTATTCATAACTTGTTTAAGTTTTTTTAAATTTTGTAGACCTCTGCAATTCCATGAAGTTAAATTAAGATTAACACTTTGGTCCATGATCAATAGAGAGTTTAGGATTACCTTGCAGTGTAAACATGCTCATACAGAGAAGCAAAAACATGAGTGGTTGAACATTCATCCTACAAACTACACACAAACAAATTTCCCCTTCCCACACTTGTGGCAAACCCCCCAAAATCAAAAGAAAAATTCTGTCTCCCGATATAGCCATCGACCATTCCACACCCACGGGGAACAGCCTAAGCACTCCTTCTTCATCCTCCCAATCACCCTAACTCTACTACTTTTAATGACGTAACATTAACTCTCCTCTGTAGTTTTCCAACTTAACTCCAAAATTTTTAACAACTTTGTACATCATAGTTTTTTTTTTTTGTTTGTTTTGTTTTTGTTTTGTTTTTTTAATATATAATACAATCTATATTTTGTAAACTTACTATTTACTTCAAGTCAGTCAGATGCCTGTGCAAATGCTTAATTATTCTACCTTATATTTTGTTCATGCTTAGCTCCCACCAGTCTCTTCTTCTTCTTTGATCTTCTTGATGAACTCCTGCGCCTCCTCTGGGGTCTTGAAGATGTGGGTTCTGCCCTCATACGTGGTCAGCAGTCTCGCAGGATAGATTACACCATGACGAATCCCAAGGTTGCGCAGCTCCTTACGTACGGGATCAAACTGCTTCCTCAATTGTTGGATTCCTGTGGCCAAATCTGGGTAGAACCGCACCTGCTGGTCCTGGTGTTTAATCTCTCCTTTAGCACGTGCAGCGTTGAAGATCTTCATCCTGTCTCTGTTGCTAAGAAACTTCATAATTAAGGTCCTCGGCGGTCCCTTATCTCTCCGTGGGCCAATACGATGTGCTTTTTCCAGAACCACTGCTGATTGCAACTCCTCGCTGCCCAGCACCTCCGGAATCCACTTTTCCAGAAAGGAACATACGTCCCGACCTTCTGATTCCTCTGGAAGACCCACCAGCCTCAAATTATTCTGTCTCGACCGAGATTCCAAATCCAAAATATTATCTTCCAGAGATTTATTTTTTTTTTCCAAAGTGCGCACCTTTAATTGAAGACGGGTGACGTCATCTTCAGCACTAGCGAGACGGAGCTCCATCTGCGCCGTTCGTTCTACACAGTCACCCAATTCCTTTCTTATTCCTTCCAATGCTGTCATAATCCCATCAAATCTAGAGGAAAAGTCCGCTCTCATTGAACTCATGGCAGCCATCAGCGCATCTGCGCCATTCCCCGCAGAAATCGCACCGCCGCCAGCCTCCTCCGCCATATATGGAGCCTTGTTTGCTGCGTCACAGACCTGAAAGTCCGTTAATTTGGACTGTTTCGGCGGCTCGCTTTTTCCTTTTCCTGGTTTTCCAGCCTTAGGCTTCGCCGACATATCCTCGCTCAAATGCTGGGATACGTTCTGTCCCAAATGAGAGAGTTATTTGCCGATTTTTTTCTCCAGGAGCAGAGCAGAGCGAGACACGTCCGTCCTACGTGGCAGCCATAACCGGAAGTAGTCTTTCTTAATCTTTGTTATAATCTAGGCTTTCAGTTGAAAGCCTTGTAGTTTTTCCTGGGCCCGCTGCTCCACGTCTCCCCCCGTCTCCCCCCGTCTTTTGCCGTTCACTCGCCTCCACTCCGGCTGTCGTGATGCGTTCAGGGCCGCGGCTGCTCCTACCGTTTCCTCCGGCACGTACACCTCAAGGCCCCGCTCCATCATGTCCTGCGCTGCCTCTCTGGCTGTGTTGTATGTCCTCATGCCGTTCTCCCAATGAATCCTCATCTTCGTTAGCGGCGTTTGGAATCTAATTTTTTTTTCTTTCAGCATTTTTTTAATGTTGGCATATTTTTTCCGCTGCTGCACAATTTCTGCCGGGTAGTCATGATCAAAGAATATCTGCTTGTCGCCGATTCGTATCTTTTTTTTCCACGCTCGTGTCAGGATTCTTTCCTTTACATCATATTTCAGAAAGTTTACCACAACTGACCTGGGTGTAGAGCGTGGGTTCGGGTTCTGTGCCGAGGCTCTGTGCGCTCGTTGAATCTGCAGATCCGCTTCGCTGGGCAGCTCAAGCTCTTTTTTTAAGAACTGATCCATGAATTTCGTCATCGAGTTGCCTTCAATGCCCTCCGGGATCCTGAAGATGCGTATATTGCCCCGTCTGGACCTGCTCTCCAAGTCGGTTACTTTCTCCTGCATCCTCTGCATTTGTGCCGTCAGGGTCTGCAGCTGTTCGCTTGCCTCGCTATTCCAATCTTCCAGCTCTGATATTCGGGCCTGCGCTTCTGTCATACACGCCCGCTGGGAGCGCAGCTCCTCCATGTTTTCTGCTAGCTTGCGCTCCATTTCTCTTCGGAGGCCCATAATTTCCTCCTTAATCTCTTTTTTCAGCTCCTCCTTAAGAGCCGCTAAATCCTGTTGTAGCTGCCGTTTGAAGTCTCTCAACTCTTTACCCAAACTGGCGATGCCAGTGTTCATGGTATCGAGTGTGTCCTCCATTTTCTCTGCTGCAGTCACCTCGTTTTTTTGGGCCCCGTGTTCAGTGGTTTCTCTTGCGTTGTTGAAGAGGAATTCTTTAATTTTACTCTGCTTTTGTCCTTGTGCCCGGCTCCTTCGTGCTTTCATCCCTTAGTTTATTGATCCGCTTATGTCGAGTTGGCCATTTACCGATGATTTTTAATCCGGCTAGGGAGAGCTCTCTGTTTAAGCGTTATATCTCTCCGCCATCTTCCCGGAAGTCTTCATCTTATCTTATCTTAAGTGGACAAACCCAGCACTTCATAAATGAGGTCAGGAGGGAGATGTGGCGAGATGTCCACCAGCAGGCTGGGGGAGACAGAGGAAGGGACGGAGCTGGAAACATCACGGGTGAGTGTTTTTTAAATCACAAATTCTGTTTTTGCTGAAGTGTTCCATTAATACTCACTGTAAACACGGAAGTGAATGCAGTGCAGCGATGCATTTGATTGCTTAGACTGAGCGTTTGAGCACCATTGAGAGACAAATTTGATTGGTGAAATTGGCGGAAGCTGACAAGGATTGGCCAAAATTGCAAGTAAGTTGTGGTGATTGGACAAAGTTGCAAGGTCATGCAATAGTTAAGCTGATTGGCTTTTTTCGTGTGAATTGACGTGATCATGAAATCCTGGAGGGACTGTGATAGAAAAGTTTCATATTTGTAATTTGCTTTGTCTCAGAGTCTGTGTGAAAGTGCTAAAGATGCTGATGCAGCTGTATTGTTATCGCTTTGTTTTAGTTCGCATGCACTGTTCTGGTTTGACTGGTGCTGAGAAAGTGTGACGGTTCCTGAGAAAGAGATAATCTGTACACCAAGTTTTGACCAGATGTACTGAGCCAATCACCATGGACATTTTCTCCTCCACCTCTCGGATAACGGAGGGCTTAAAGGACTGAGCGATGTGTGTTTGAGTCCGAATGATGCACAAATACGCTCTGAGACTGTTATTGTATTGTTCTCCACCGGCCAGTGTAATTAAATTTGCTGAAACTTTGATCTTGCCTGATTCTTGACGGAAGATTAAGAAGAATTTTTCCAACATACATGGTGTCCGAGCACAGGGACTCCAGATATCTCTCCTCCTGCTTCCAGGGTTTTGGACTGAGACAGCTAGTGCACAGCTGGAGAAGTCCTCCCCCACCGACACCAGCGGGTCAACTTTGTTGAAGTGAGGCACGGTCCGGAGACGCTGGGCGCGGACGGGAGGGTGATGAAGCTTGACATACAGGCGGATTGAAGTGAGTAAATTTAATTATTAATGATTTTAAAATGTTTCGTCCCAGGTAGAGTCCGCGGTCGGTCTGAAAATACGCGTAAAGAGTTGAGAATTAAGAGTTAAGCGTTAGTTACTGTAGGTCCAGGTCCGTTTGGTAAAGCTTGACGTGCCCTGGTTAGAGTCCGTCAGTGAAGTGCATTTCTGCTGAGTAAGTGGGTACAAACAGTGCACAGGGGGCTATCACAGCAGGATACCCCGGAAAAAAACAACAACACAGCAGCAGGTTTCTGTGGAGTGATATAAACGGCTGAGAAAGAGAAAAAAAAAAAAAGACAAAAAATAGACGAGATAAAGGTTATAATAAGAATTAACCTTAAAGCAGAAGGACAGAGAGACAGAGAGACAGAGAAAAAATAAGACAAAAAATGCAGAATATAAGGATTATAATAAGAAATAACCTTACAGTGACTTCCGGTTATGGCGGCCCGTAGGAAGAGTGTTTTGCCCTGCTCTGCTCCTAAAGATAAAAAGTCAGCAAATAACTCTCTCATTTGGAACAAAGCCTATCCCAGCGTTTGGGCGAGGATATGCCGGTAAAGCCTAAGGCTGGGAAATCAGGTGGAGGAAAAACTGAACCGCCGAAACAGTCCAAGTTAACGGACTTTCACGTTCGTGACGAAGCAGAAAAATCTTCAGATATGGCGGAGCAATCTAGTGGTGGAGCGGTGACTGCTGGCGACGGCACAGGTGCAGTGCTCGCTGCCATTAGCTCAATGAGAGCAGACTTTTCCGCTAAATTTGATGGGATTATTGCAGCGATAGAAGGAATGAGAAAGGAATTAAGCAACTGTATGGAACAAGTAACGCAGGTGGAGCTCCGAATTTCCAGCGCTGAGGATGACGTCACCAGCCTACAATTAAAGGTGCGCACATTGGAATTAAAAAATAAACGTCTGGAAGATAATGTCCTGGACTTAGAATCCCAGTCGAGACGGAACAACCTGAGGCTGGTGGGTCTCCCGGAGGGAACCGAGGGTCGGGACCCATGTTCCTTTTTGGAAAAGTGGATTCCAGAAGCGCTGAACAACGTGGAGCTGCAGTCATCAGTCGTTTTAGAGAGCGTCCATCGAATCGGCCCACCGAGAGATAATAAGGCACCACCGAGGACGCTGATTATGAAGTTCCTCAGCTACAGAGACAAGATGACGATCTCCAACGCGACGCGAGCCAAAGGAGAAATTAAATACCAGGATCAACAGGTGCGGTTCTACCCAGATTTGGCCACAGGAACCCAACAATTAAGGAAACAGTTTGACCCCGCCCGTAAAGTGCTGTGCAGCCTCAGGATTCGTCATGGAGTGATTCATCCTGCAAGATTGCTGGTCACATATAAGGGCAGAACCCACACCTTCAAGACCCCTGAGGAGGCGCAGGAGCTCATCAAGCAGATCCAAGAGGAGACTGGTGGGAGCTAAGCATGAAGCAGGAACAAAATATAAGGTAGAACATTTAAGCATTTGCACAGGCATCTGACTGATCTGAAGCATATAGCAAGTTTACAAAATATAGATTGTATTATATATTAAAAAAAAAACCTATGATGTACAAAGTTGCTATAAAATTTTGGAGTTAAGTTGGAAAACTACAGAAGAGCGTTAATGTTACGTAATTAAAAGCAGTAGAGTCAGGGTGATTGAGAGGAGAAAGAAGGAGTGGCTTTGGCTGGTCCTCGCGGGTGTGGAGCAGTTAATGGCTATAGCGAGAGACGGAATTTTTTTTTGATTTTGGGGGGATTACCACGAATGTGGGAAGGGGGAATTTGTTTGTGTGTAGTTTGTAGGATGAATGTTCAACCACTCATGTTTTTGCTTCTCTGTATGAGCATGTTTACATTGCGACGGTAATCTCAACTCCTTATTGGATCATAGACCAAAGCGTTAATCTTAATTTAACTTCATGGAATTGCAGAGGTCTACAAAAATTAAAAAAACTTAAACAAGTTATGAATAAACTAAAAAGACAAAGGTTCCAAAAAATGTTGTTTTACAAGAAACTCATCTAATAGAGGAGGATTGTAAAAAGAATTAGGAGAAGATGGCAAGGAAGTGTATTCACCTCATCATTTTCATCCTGAGCCAGGGGCGTTATGACTCTTCATACAAAATCAATCCCATTTTCAAGTGAAAACTGTAATTGGAGACAAATTTGGGAAGATATCTAATCATTCAAAGGATCTTTGTTATTTGAAAATATATATCTGGTGAACTTATACGGTCCCAATATAGATGATCAAAATTTCTTTGCTAATTTATTTCTTATTTTATCGTCACTTACAGGGCAACATATAATAGCAGGGGATTTTAATTGTACATTGAATCCCAGTATAGATAGATCAACAGGACTGGACTGTACGCACAATGGATGCAGGATGATCATTAATCATTTTATGAAAGAGTTGAGATTGCTAGATATATGGAGAAAAATGAAACCACAAGTTAAAGCCTACTCTTGTTATGCTAATACCTACAAGACATTCTCACGTATTGACTATTTTTTGATCTCCACAGAATTAAGGTCCAAGATTCAAAACTGCTTCTATGATAATATTGTGATCTCTGATCATGCACCCTGCTGTCTAATATATGTAGATAAGAAATTGACAAAGGAACCAGGTAGGTGGCAATTTCAGCATAAATGGCTTCAGGATGAGGAATTTGTTAAGTACATAGAAAAACAGATAGATGAGTTCTTTGATATCAATACTACACAAACATCAGCATGTATAAAGTGGGAGGCTTTCAAAGCTTTTATTAGGGGGCATATTATTAGTTATACAGGTTCAAAATCTAAGATGACTCGAGAGGAGAGAGTCCATTTGGAACATAAAATAAAAATTCTTCAAGAAAAAGTGTATGCAGGAAGTGACCCAAAGTTAGAGAACGAATTACTGATTCTGAGAGCTGAATATGACAAAAAATCAGCGAATAGAGCTGCCTCGAGTCTTCTAAGATTGAAGCAATCTTTTTATGAACAAGGTGAAAAATCAGGAAAATTATTGGCATGGCAGATTAAACAATTAGAATTTAAAACACCAATTACCAGTATTATAAGTAACGGACAGGCAGTTGTAGATCCTTTAGAAATTAATAGTGCCTTTAGAGATTACTATGAAAAATTATATGATACAAAAAATGAAACTGACTTAACAAAACTAAATGGGTTTTTGGACGGATTATCTATACCGTGTATTCCTAATGAAAACAGGGAGATACTGGAGTCTAAAATTAGTCAAGAAGAAGTTGGGCTAGCCATTGATAATATGAAATTAGGAAAAAGTGCAGGACCAGATGGTCTTCCAGTTGACCTCTATAAAAAAATTTAAGAATAAATTAATAAAACCAATTTTGGAAATGGTTTTAGAAGCATTTCAAAATAGTAATTTACCACCATACATGAATAATGCCTTAATTATACTGTTGCCAAAACCAGGTAAACCCTCTAATAAATGTGAAAATATGAGACCAATAAGTCTATTAAATGCTGATCTTAAGATAATCTGTAAAATTTTAGCAAAACGACTACAAGAAATATTACCAAATATTATTAACTGAGATCAGAATGGCTTTATAAAGGGAAGACAAGGCTTCCATAATGTAAGAAGACTATTTAATATTATCTATTCTAATAAAGAAGCACTGGATACAGCTCTTCTATCATTGGATGCCGAAAAGGCCTTTGATAGGGTCGAATGGCCCTTCCTTTTTGAAGTCTTACAAAGGTTTGGACTTGGAAATTATTTCATAAAATGGGTACAGATAATATACAATAATGCTACAGCAGAAATCCTAACAAACAGCAATATTTCAAAATCAATAAATATCAATAGAGGATGTCAACAAGGCTGTCCACTTTCACCTTTACTGTTTACTATGGCAATTGAACCTTTAGCGATGGCAGTACGTTTACATCCACAATTATATGGAATTAAAGTAGGACCAACAGAACATAAAATCTCCCTGTATGCCGATGACATAATTTTGTTTATGTCGAATCTTAAAAAATCAATTCCAACCTTGTTGAATTTAATAAAGAATTTTGGGGAAATATCAGGATATAAAATAAATAAAACTAAATCTTCAATATTAATGCTAAATGAGACCCAGAGAAATCACCCAGCTCCTGAGGTAAATCAATTCAATGTTGTAAATCAGTTTAAATATTTAGGAATTCAAATTGTGCCTAAGCTAGAATTAGTCGCCAATGCCAACTATGAAGCCTTAATGACAGATATTAATGAGTTACTTCAGAGATGGATGTCACTACCAATGTCGATGATTGGGAGAATCAATATACTTAAAAGTAATATCTTTCCCAAAATACTTTATTTATTTCAATACATTCCTTTACCACCACCTTCAGATCTATTCTCAAGAATTAAAAAAAAGTTAGTGGAATTTATATGGAACAATAGGAAGGCTAGATTATGTCTGTCCTTACTATATTTACCATTTGATCGTGGAGGTCTGAAATGTCCAAACTTTATGTTGTATTACTGGTCAGCACAACTGAGGTCTATGACATATTATTTTTCATCAAATGATCTCCCTCACTGGACTGAAATGGAATCATACAATTTACCTTTACCTCTTCCCATATTCATATACTCAGACTCCGCAAAAAAATTACAGAAACAAGTTAAAAATCCATTTGTAAAGCATATGATCAAAATATGGTGTGAAACCAAAAAATATTTAAAAGAACCACACTTATTGTCACAATTTAGCCCAATATGGGGTAATCAATATTTTAAACCAGGGAGAGCGGATGCTGTATTTAAAGTATGGAATTTAAAAGGGATTCAAAAGATTCAAGACTTATAGTCCATGGGCCGAGTCAGATATTGGTACCACTAAAAGGGACAAAACCTCTATGGTGCCATTTTGTTTGTAGGACCTATATATGTGTATTAAGGCATGATAGCATTTCCAAATGAGTAGCTTAGTCATGATACACGGCACCTCCTTTTTTTTAAGTAAAATTATCATGACGCCTAATATCACATGCTGGTATTTCTGAATTATTCTCCCTTTTACTGTACAAAATGCTAATAGAAATTGACCTTGGATAGTTTCCAATATTAATTTTTATTCAGTTTCTACTTTTCAGGTTTTTTTTGAGGGAGAAGGTACGATTTATTTTTGATTTCAGCACATTTTCGCATTCCAGTGGAGCGCTGAGAGGCAAGTCAATATAAATGTTTATTTAAGACTTATTTTGGTTATCACTTAGTTAACATTTAATTAATTTTCTTATCTTTTATAGTGTGCCAAAAGAAACTGGAGTTCTGGAGGATCGCAACATTTTATTAAAAATGAAACCAGAATAATAGTGTACAACTTTATAGACAAGAATGAGTAATTTCAATGCCAATTTCAATTGATGCAGTTAATTACATGAGATAATTTACCAATACCTGGTGTCATTGCAGGTCTGGATGAATGTACCTAAATGAAAATGGATTCCACCCAAGAAGCAGGGAGTGGCACGGCACCCAAGCACGCACGCCTTGATTGCATAATCCATTGCTCATCTTCAGATGAAGAACTAGTATCTCCAAAGGATATCAACTCCTGGAAAACCCTGCTGAGAGCCGCTGAAATAAGACAGCATGCTCCGATCCTGGACCTAGCAAAAGGATTGCCAGATGATGCCATACCAGCTGTGGCTTACCACTGGAAATGCCGAAGCATTTTCACCATGAAAAGGGACCTCGATGCTATAATTTCCAAGCATAGGCGCACAGAAGAAAACAAAAGCTCAAGGGAAAGAAAAAAGTCACAGAGGCCAGCACCATCTCAGTCAAGGGTTTATGAGGCAGAGTGCATCTTCTGTGAGAAGACCAGCAAGTACTTGAAAGGAGATAGGACTAGAGATCCTCTGGTCCAGTGCACTGAACTGCGTGCCGATGAGAAAGTCCGAAAGGCTGCTGTCAGTAAACTGGACAACAGAGTGCTTGCCATCGTCAGCAGAGACCTCGTGGCAGCGGAAGGTCATTACCACCGGACTTGCTACCGTGAGTACACACGGGATTCAAGTACCACCACACAGGACAGTGGAAAAGGTGCCAGTGCTGCTCCAACTGATACTGATGCTGAGTATGAAGCTGCAGAGCAACAGTCATACAATGACCTTTTCTCTTACGTAAGAGAAGAACTGTTTGTCAACCCTGATGTGGTGCCAATGACCAACCTCACAGCCAGACTGGTCGAGGGCATGGTAACTCTTGGAGTGGAAACAGTGAAAGCCTTGACCAAGAAACACATCCGACGCAAACTGGTAGCTGAGTTTGGAGAAGCCCTGCAAATCACTCAAGATGACAATGGGAAACTACTTGTGTATCCCAACAGCCTTTCTATGCCAGAGCTTGTTAAGGCATACCAAATACTCCAGAGAAAGGTGCAACTCATGGAATCAGACAGGAGTGAGGACATCATTGACAAGGCAGCACTGCAGATGAGAGGTGACATCAAGAAGCAAGACTACAGACAGTCATGGCCACCTCAGATGTCGGAGGATGCGGTCATTCCTTCTTCAGTGACCAGGTTCCTGAACACACTGCTGACAGGCTCAACAGACCGCTCAAACCCATCTGACAGAATCCAACGTCTCTGCAGCTCATTTGGCCAGGACTTGGTATATGCCATTACCAATGGTAAGGTGAAGCCAATGAAGCACATCACTCTGCCCTTCGCTGTCAAGTCACTTACTGGAAACGTGGAGCTGGTGCACATACTCAATCGGCTTGGTCACAGCGTGTCATACTCTCAAGTCGAGGAAATTGACACGGCCTTGTGGCGTGGATCACCCGCGCCAGAGGCCGTGTTGCAGTTGCTGTCATGCAAATGTGTCCGCATCTGTAAACTTCCAGACTGTGTGTGCCTGGTGAACCAGCTGAAATGCACATACATGTGCAAACTGCAGACCTGCAGCAACCAGAGGGAAGAAGATGAAGATGGCGAAGCTTATGAAGTAGCAGATGATTCGGACACAGACGAATAGATCTACTAGTTACCTGTTACAGTACTGTAATGGAATACTACTCTTTTGCTAGGAGACTACTTTGTAATCCTACAATAATTATGCATTAATCTACTGTTAAAACTGTTTACTGTGCTTCATTTGTATCTCAGATATCCTCTAATAACATTCACTTCTGCAATTATGAAGAAGCAGCAGTAGATGATTCGGACACAGACTAATACTAGCCGCTATAGTACTCTATTGGAAGTGCTTTGCAATGCTACAGTATTACAATACCAACTGTCAAAATTGTTTTTTGTGCTTTATTTGTATCTCAGATGTGCTGTAATAACAAGTAACTGCTCATTAATAGGGTAAATATGTGTTGGTATTATCATTCCAAAAATTTGCAGCCTCAGATTTTGTGATTTATGGGGCATCATATTCAGTGCCTGATAGCTATGACTAAGCTACTACTTTGGAATTGCTATCATGGAAAAATATCATCCACAGATATAGGCCATTCCAAAATGCATCACTAGAATTTGTCCCTTTGAGTGGTACCAATAACCCAAAAATCTGGTCTGGGCCCATGGACTATATCTGTCATGTTCAGATAACATGTCTTTTGAAGAACTGAGGATCAAATTTAATCTTAATAGTTAACACATTTTTTTAAATATCTTCAGCTTAGGAACTTTATTCGATCAAATCAAAATAATGCTCTCACCCGACCTACTTATTCATCCTGGGAAAAAATTTTGACGAAAGATAGTAAGAGAAAGGGTATTATTTCAGAGTTTTATAACTCATTGACACTATCCTCAAGTGAAAACTCACAGAAAAGATTGAATTATTGGAAAGAAGACCTGCAAACTGAAATTTCAGAGGAACAATGGGAATTGGCTTGTACAGAAGCTCAAACCAAATCAATAAATGTACGTCTTAAATTGATACATTTTAAATGGTTAATGCGGATGTATGTTACACCAGTGGAGTTAAATAGATATAACAAAAATATACCAGATACGTGCACAAAATGTAAGGAAATTAAAGGAACCTTATTTCATTGTTTATGGGAATGTAGAAAAATTAGAATGTTTTGGGAAGAGGTGAGGGTAACAATTGAAAAAATAATTTCTAAACAAATCATATTGAATCCTAAATTGTTTTTGTTGTGTCTGCATCCAGGAAAGCATAACTTTAATAAAAGTGAAAGAGCATTCATAGACCTCAGTTTGCTTGACGCCAAAAAATGTATTGCACTATCGTGGAAAAAGACTCATAGACCAGATGTGACTCAGTGGTTAAGACAGATGTTAACAAACCTTCCACTAGAAAGAATAACATACATACTGAAATCAAAGGAAATTGTGTTTGAGAATATTTGGAGACCTTTCATTGATTATGTAAAGAATTTAAACATAACTTTTGAAGAAGAAGGTGAATGATGTGTGTGGATCTTGTAAATTCCAAACTGGTGAATGTATAATATGTGTGGCTTATATTAATCATATATTCCATACCTACACATGTATAGACATATTAGAATGTTTAGAGATTACATATGTAGAATGACCTCACGCCTCAGAACAGGACAAGAGGTCTCGACCACCGGCGAAGATCAAAGAACAGACTGAGTCACAGCGGTGGAGACCGGATCGAACTTCCTGACCCCCCAGGGTCAGGGGAAGGAGAGAGAGGACAATGGAGGGGGATTATATTAATACGGGATGCCAGCTTTGATATGCAATGTCTTTTGTTGAGTGTGGGTATAAGTATGAAGGTCTGACTGCGCTCGACCTCTCATTCTGCTTCTGCATTGAGATGAGACGTTAGGGAGATGAAGCTGATAATAAATCTTGATTTATGAAATCACATCGCTTCTTCATTTCAAGCTCCCTACAATATGTATACTTATGTAATGGATTGCCTAGACTAAACAGAGGAGCATTGTTGAAGACCTGTTCTTGTTAGTGGTTGTCGGTGTTTTTAGTACTTTTTTTTTTTTTTTTTTAAATTACTTTAGTGTTAGTGTTTGATTGTTTGTGTTATGTTTGTAAAAAAAAAAAAAAAAAGGTTCAATAAAAAAGTATTGTGGAAAAAAGAAATAACGTTACAGTAGAAAGAGAGACAGAAAAAATAGAAAAGGCAAAAAAATAGAGAATAAAGGTTATAACAAGAAATAACCTGAAAATAAAGAGAAATAACGCTAATATTGTAGCACCTTGTGTGAGCCAGATTATCTAGGATCTCAGACAGGAGACAGTGATAAGCTTGGGACAACAAAGAGCAAGAGCTTCCTGGTGAGATAGCAGGAAGGAGTCAGGGATGAAGGTTGTCGAATGCAGTGTGATGCAAATGTCATGTTGTGTGTGATGTAAATGCCATGAAACTTAAGGGGAGAGTTTCTGCTTGAAAGTTCAGTCTGTTCTGTGCTTGAAAGATGTACACTCCACAATATAATGATTAACTTTAACATGATAACAACCAAAATACCTTAAGGTATAACTCAAAATAAGCTTAAAATAAAATAAATACAATAATAATAATAATAGCGATCCCGCTGCCCGACAAAGTGCGCGCCGTGGCGGATTTTCCCCGGCCTCAGACGGTCATTTTTGGGGATGGTGAACTTTTATAACCATTTCCTTCCCTGCGCGGCGCAGCTCATGCAACCATTGTACGCCGCTCTCAAGAAACAGAAACCCGCGGATAGGGTCAAATGGATCCCGGAGCGAGAACGGGCGTTCTCGGAAGTTAAAGCGGCCCTGGCAAATGCCGCACTGCTGGTGCATCCAGACCCGACGGCCCGCATAGTGCTCACCACGACGCTTCAGACGTGGCCATAGGGGCTGTCGTGGAGCAGTGCGTCGCCGGGGCTTGGCAGCCGCTCGCCTTTTTCAGCAGAACTTTGCGCGACAGCGAACGTAAATACAGCGCGTTCGACAGAGAGTTGCTGGCTCTCCACCTGGCCATACGCCACTTCCAGTTCTGGCTGGAAGGGCGCAGCTTCACCGCGTTTGTAGACCACAAGCCACTAACGTTCGCGATGGCCAAGGTTTCAGAACCGTGGTCGGGCCGGCAGCAGAGACAGCTGGCCGCGATCTCAGAGTTTACTACCGATATTCAGCATGTGTCTGGTAAACTGAATGTAGTGGCGGACTGCCTCTCGCAAGCCGTGGTGGCCCCGGTCTGCGTGGGGAGAGATTACGCAGCCATGGCCGCAGAGCAGATTAGCGATGCAGATGTGCGCGTGCTCCAGTCTGGACCAACAGGGTTAAGGCTGGAGAGCAGGGTGCTGCAGGATGGCGGCCCCCCCCTAATCTGTGATGTCTCCATGGGTCGCCCGCGTCCGGTGGTCCCGGCCGCGTGGCGCCGCTGTGTGTTTGAGTCGGTTCACACTCTGGCGCACCCAGGAGTGTGCGCGTCTGTCAAAATGGTGGGAGAGAAGTTTGTTTGGCCGAGCCTGCACAAACAAGTGAAGGAGTGGGCTGTAGCCTGCGTGGCTTGCCAACAAGCCAAAGTACACAGACACACGAAGGCTCCCTTGAAGCCGTTTCGTATTCCGGCTAGGAGGTTCGACCATGTCCACGTGGACCTCGTGGGCCCCCTCCCGCCATCACAGGGGTGCACGCACCTCCTGACAATGGTGGACCGCATCACGCGCTGGCCAGAAGCAATCGCGCTGGCGGCAACCACGTCCGCGGACGTAGCGTGCTTTTTTAACGGCATGGGTGGCGCGTTTTGGAGTCCCGTCGGACATTACGTCCGACAGGGGCCCGCAATTTGTTTCCGAACTCTGGTCCGCGATGGCCCACAGCCTGGGTATTACAATTCACCGCACAACCGCGTACAACCCACAGGCCAATGGGTTATGCAACCGTTTTCATAGATCACTGAAAGCAGCACTCAGGGCTTCATTGATGGATGCAAATTGGGTAGACAGGCTGCCATGGGTTTTATTGGGGTTGCGCTCCGTGCCAAAAGAGGATCTGGAAGCTTCCCCAGCAGAGCTCGTTTTTGCGCAGCCACTACGGCTGCCCGGGAAATTTCTGCCAGATAACCCCGCGCCGGGCAGCTCCCCGTCTCAGCTTTTGCAGCGTAGCGCAAACACAGCCACGCTGCCGGGCCCTGCCCACCACAGTTTTCCGCATGTTTTTGTCCCTAAAACTTTGAAGAGCGCGGAGTTCGTTTTCGTCAGACACGACGCCCACCGCCCTCCATTGCGCCCACCCTATGATGGACCGTTCAGAGTGTTGGAAACAGGGGATAAGCCTTTTTTGCTAGACTTGGGGGGTAGGAGGGAAAAAATTGGCGTAGACAGACTCAAACCCGCTTTTGTTGTGGCGGACGAGCAAGTGCTGTTGGCTAAGGCCCCTTGGTGTGGAAGACCCCCACGGAGAGCTCCCCAGGGAGACGATTCTCCAGAGCAGCCACACGGACAGACCGAAGTGCCCCCCCCCCACAGCAGCCCCCCACTGGCACAGCAGCGCCGCGGAGGCGGTAAACCCCAGTTACAGCAGATACGGGAGGAGACGGAAGCCCAAGCAGCATGTGGACTGATGTTCAATTGTTCCATCACAGCATGTGGACTGTTATTCTATTGTCCTATCTAAGATGCTGGGGGTGGGGAGTGTAGCACCTTGTGTGAGCCAGATTATCTAGCATCTCAGACGGGAGACAGTGATAAGCTTGGGACAACAAAGAGCAGGAGATTCCTGGTGAGATAGCAGGAAGGAGTCAGGGATGAAGGATGTTGAATGCAGTGTGATGCAAATGTCATGTTGTGTGTGATGTAAATGCCATGAAACTTAAGGGGAGAGTTTCTGCTTGAAAGTTCAGTCTGTTCTGTGCTTGAAAGATGTACACTCCACAATATAATGATTAACTTTAACATGATAACAACCAAAATACCTTAAGGTATAACTCAAAATAAGCTTAAAATAAAATAAATACAATAATAATAATAATAGCGATCCCGCTGCCCGACAAAGTGCGCGCCGTGGCGGATTTTCCCCGGCCTCAGACGGTCATTTTTGGGGATGGTGAACTTGTATAACCATTTCCTTCCCTGCGCGGCGCAGCTCATGCAACCATTGTACGCCGCTCTCAAGAAACAGAAACCCGCGGATAGGGTCAAATGGACCCCGGAGCGAGAACAGGCGTTCTCGGAAGTTAAAGCGGCCCTGGCAAATGCCGCACTGCTGGCGCATCCAGACCCGACGGCCCGCATAGTGCTCACCACGACGCTTCAGACGTGGCCATAGGGGCTGTCGTGGAGCAGTGCGTCGCCGGGGCTTGGCAGCCGCTCGCCTTTTTCAGCAGAACTTTGCGCGACAGCGAACGTAAATACAGCGCGTTCGACAGAGAGTTGCTGGCTCTCCACCTGGCCATACGCCACTTCCAGTTCTGGCTGGAAGGGCGCAGCTTCACCGCGTTTGTAGACCACAAGCCACTAACGTTCGCGATGGCCAAGGTTTCAGAACCGTGGTCGGGCCGGCAGCAGAGACAGCTGGCCGCGATCTCAGAGTTTACTACCGATATTCAGCATGTGTCTGGTAAACTGAATGTAGTGGCGGACTGCCTCTCGCAAGCCGTGGTGGCCCCGGTCTGCGTGGGGAGAGATTACGCAGCCATGGCCGCAGAGCAGATTAGCGATGCAGATGTGCGCGTGCTCCAGTCTGGACCAACAGGGTTAAGGCTGGAGAGCAGGGTGCTGCAGGATGGCGGCCCCCCCTAATCTGTGATGTCTCCATGGGTCGCCCGCGTCCGGTGGTCCCGGCCGCGTGGCGCCGCTGTGTGTTTGAGTCGGTTCACACTCTGGCGCACCCAGGAGTGTGCGCGTCTGTCAAAATGGTGGGAGAGAAGTTTGTTTGGCCGAGCCTGCACAAACAAGTGAAGGAGTGGGCTGTAGCCTGCGTGGCTTGCCAACAAGCCAAAGTACACAGACACACGAAGGCTCCCTTGAAGCCGTTTCGTATTCCGGCTAGGAGGTTCGACCATGTCCACGTGGACCTCGTGGGCCCCCTCCCGCCATCACAGGGGTGCACGCACCTCCTGACAATGGTGGACCGCATCACGCGCTGGCCAGAAGCAATCGCGCTGGCGGCAACCACGTCCGCGGACGTAGCGTGCTTTTTTAACGGCATGGGTGGCGCGTTTTGGAGTCCCGTCGGACATTACGTCCGACAGGGGCCCGCAATTTGTTTCCGAACTCTGGTCCGCGATGGCCCACAGCCTGGGTATTACAATTCACCGCACAACCGCGTACAACCCACAGGCCAATGGGTTATGCAACCGTTTTCATAGATCACTGAAAGCAGCACTCAGGGCTTCATTGATGGATGCAAATTGGGTAGACAGGCTGCCATGGGTTTTATTGGGGTTGCGCTCCGTGCCAAAAGAGGATCTGGAAGCTTCCCCAGCAGAGCTCGTTTTTGCGCAGCCACTACGGCTGCCCGGGAAATTTCTGCCAGATAACCCCGCGCCGGGCAGCTCCCCGTCTCAGCTTTTGCAGCGTAGCACAAACACAGCCACGCTGCCGGGCCCTGCCCACCACAGTTTTCCGCATGTTTTTGTGCCTAAAACTTTGAAGAGCGCGGAGTTCGTTTTCGTCAGACACAACGCCCACCGCCCTCCATTGCGCCCACCCTATGATGGACCGTTCAGAGTGTTGGAAACAGGGGATAAGCCTTTTTTGCTAGACTTGGGGGGTAGGAGGGAAAAAATTGGCATAGACAGACTCAAACCCGCTTCTGTTGTGGCGGACGAGCAAGTGCTGTTGGCTAAGGCCCCTTGGTGTGGAAGACCCCCAACGGAGAGCTCCCTGGAGACGATTCTCCAGAGCAGCCACACGGACAGACCGAAGTGCCCCCCCCCCCACAGCAGCCCCCCACTGGCACAGCAGCGCCGCGGAGGCGGTAAACCCCAGTTACAGCAGATACGGGAGGAGACGGAAGCCCAAGCAGCATGTGGACTGATGTTCAATTGTTCCATCACAGCATGTGGACTGTTATTCTATTGTCCTATCTAAGATGCTGGGGGTGGGGGGGTGTTAGCACCTTGTGTGAGCCAGATTATCTAGCATCTCAGACGGGAGACAGTGATAAGCTTGGGACAACAAGAGCAGGAGATTCCTGGTGAGATAGCAGGAAGGAGTCAGGGATGAAGGTTGTTGAATGCAGTGTGATGCAAATGTCATGTTGTGTGTGATGTAAATGCCATGAAACTTAAGGGGAGAGTTTCTGCTTGAAAGTTCAGTCTGTTCTGTGCTTGAAAGATGTACACTCCACAATATAATGATTAACTTTAACATGATAACAACCAAAATACCTTAAGGTATAACTCAAAATAAGCTTAAAATAAAATAAATACATTAAATAAATAACTGCAGTTTGTTTGTCTGGCCGTTCATCTTTTTGTGTGTGTTTTTAATAAATAAAGTTTTTACGGGTTACTTTGATGAAAAAAATGGGTAATTACTTTGATGAAAAAAATGGGTAATTGTTGTAACAGAGTTACAGATCGTGAGAGGCAGGAAGACAGCGAGACTTGTGACGTGGCAGGAATGAGAGGATGTTTTCAGGGATGTGAAGCGCAAAAGGACAATAATGAGATTTTTGTCTGACGGTGCCCTATGGTTGCCAGATCTGCTTAATATTACGTGAATTTGGGAATATTTACTAACTTGTGTGCTTATCTGGGGCTTGCTATGTATGTGTATGTGTGTGAAAGGACTAACTTGTGTTTGTGCTGAAAGCAGTAATAAGGTCACAATGAACTGGGGATTTCGGTGAGATGAAATGTATTAGATTGTGGTGACCCACCACACTCTACATGGACATTCATTCCTCACACTCAGCAGGTCTGTAGGAAGCAGAGAACCATACACATACGGACAGAGAGCCCCTGGGGGACAACCAGAACAATGGACTGTTGTTTTTACATCCCCAGATTAGGGGGAGGACGTCCGGGCGCCAGTTGGTCATGTTAATCATGCGTATTGACTGATATGCTAATGTCCCATGCATTCTCTCTTCCTGATCACTGTATAAAAGAGCTTGTGTGAAATGTCTCGATAGCACAGTAGGGCACAGTAGCGCATGGCGCTACAAGTGCGTCTCATTATGTTGGAGGAAAATAAAACTTTGCAACCTTCCAGCTTGTCACATCTCGCCTGATCCTATTCCTCCACACTGGTGACCTTAGACGTGTCATGGAGTGTCCCTTGCTTGATCTTTTCTCTCCACACTGGTGACCTGATGAGAGAGAATGACCATCTACTCCCTCTCACCGCACTGTGGATCCCAGAGGACCAGAGAACGCCTGCAGCCTCTTCATCCTCACCGGAGTGTGCCCTCCGAAGCGGGCAGCGCTGGGACCGACATGCACCATGAACGGCGACACGAGCGAACCGAAGGAAGCAGCCTGAACGGGGAAATCATCGACGCAGTCTGTGTTGATTTCCACCAAGCTCCCCGACCCTGACTCAGTTCGCGACAGCGGACCTCCCACACACAGAAGCCCCACATGCACACCGCAGGATTACGAGGACAGCGCAACTGCCAGCTATGTGGTCACTGCGCCAAGCGCGCGCCACGCACAGGGACAAACCGGCTCCATGACTGATACATTGTCCTCCACTGCTGCACATGCCCAAGAAACATAGCCGATCACCATCCTCGGAACCTTCAGGGCTGCTCACGCACCTGAAGCAGACATGCAGCCCGCACACAGGACTTTGTATGGGTTTCTCAGCCACGGCGCACAGTGGGAGCCTAGCTGATTGCTGTCCCCGAGGGGTTTAGGGCTGTGTCTGCCTCTAAAGCCACATCGCCAAATCCCTCACACAGCTGCAGTTGTTTCACAGCCACTACGCATCCTCGGGGAATTTGGCCGTCGCCTTCCCCACATCCTCACTGGACCGAGCCGCGAGAGGAGTCAGAGACTTAATTTTTTTTTTTTTTCACAGCCGCTGCGGCTCATTGCCCCTGGTTTACCAGGAAAGTCCCTCACCATTGCGGATCCACACGCAATTTTTGCGCGGCCCAGACACCTTTGACGTCCTGGGCCGGCACTCACTTACTCCCACCCCCCTCCCCCTCCTCCTTCACGGCACTCTTCCCGCACCCCACTCCCTAAAGCCGGACGATCGCCGTCTTGTTCCATTACGCACGACGCGCACCGGCCCCTTGCACCCACGATCCACGGCTGTTCAACGTGCTGGAACCCGGAGCAGAGCACGCTGTCTTTTCCACCCCTCCCCCGTCCCCCCACGGACTGACATGCCTCCGACACTCCTCTACAGCAGGACAGTTCTACCGGAGCTGGAGCCCAAACGACCAGGGGGCGGGGTGTCACAGCCCCTTATGAGTGTTCTGGGGGGGGGAGCCCTGTGGTGACCCACCATACTCTACATGGACATTCATTCCTCACACTCAGCAGGTCTGGAGGAAGCAGAGAACCATTCACATACGGACGGAGAGCCCCTGGAGGACAACCAGAACAATGGACTGTTGTTTATACATCCCCGGATTAGGGGGAGGACGTCCGGGTGCCAGTTGGTCATGCTAATCATGTATATTGGCTGATAGGCTAATGTGCCCTGCATTCTCTCTTCCTGATCACTGTATAAAAGAGCTTGTGTGAAATGTCTCGATAGCACAGTAGGGCATAGTAGCGCATGGCGCTACAAGTGTGTCTCATTATGTTGGAGGAAAATAAAACTCTGCAACCTTCCAGCTCGTCGCATCTCGCCTAACCTTATTCCTCCCCAAGATGCTAGTTTTTATCTCGATAGTTTTGACAGTAATTTCTTTGTTGTGCAGTTTTCTTTAGGATGGATTACTTATATTTAGCAATGCAATCTTACTTTGTTGGCAGGAGGTCTTTATTTTTAACTGACATTATCCATTGCCAGGATTGTTTGCTTATTTTAAGTAAAATCATCTGCCAGCAGAGCAAGAAAATTGGATTTTTCTTTTTTGGGGGGATGCCTGAAGACATGTAAACAGCATTAGGTTATTTCATCTGACTTTTTGCTGTGTAATTGTATTCTCTACCTCACAGTTGCATTATCTCTCCAACTGAGGGGCAACAGCGGCTTCAGATGGATAAAAAAAAAAAAAGGGAGGCGACAGGCTGACTTGGAATTGTGATGGTAAAATCTAAATCTGATGATAAATCTGAAAAAAAAAAAAACTGACCATGGTTTAAAAAAAAAAAAAAGGATCTGACTAATATGTGTTCTGTTTCTTCTTTGGTGCATGATGAGCCTGACGTGGTGGCAAGGGGCCGTGTTTCTGCTCCTCCTCCTCCGTCTCCACCTGCTGTTGAGCCCATCTACCCTGACCTCTCAGAACTCCAGGCTGGAGAGGCTGCGGCTGATGCCACCCAGCCTCCGCTTGTCTACACCCCTCTACCCACTGACGTCAAACCAAAAAAGCAGAAGAGGGACTGGGGCACCCAGGATCAGCCACCAAGGGGTGCCAAAGAGTTGAGTAAATATGCACACCCTTATCCACAGTCTCCATCAATTTGACCCATTAAGCCTGAAGATTATTAAACATGTTGTCACTGAACAATATCTTATGATTAAACTTTCAAATACAGCTTATATGGGACAATCCAAACCACAAAACAAGGTAAAAATGAAAGTGTGGAAGCTTACAGAACCAGGTTACAAGAGGGTTTTGATAGCCATTCTGGTTTAACCCCTTGCACTCCGGTCAATTTTCCTAAAAACGCCAAAAAATAATGTGCCCAAAGTAAATCGAAAGCTGTTCTTCAACCCTTTGCAGCATCTTCATGGGGTTGGTCTCATTTACAAGAAAACCCTTTGAATTTTTTGGCAAAACAGTCATAATCTCTCTAAGTGCTCCTAACACTGAGTAACAGTCATCTAAACATAGTGAACTTGAAGAAAATAAATTTGGCCTGGGTGTTTTTTTGGATACAAATGCTTGCAAATAACACACAGCTTCAGATCCGGGCTGGAAAATGCAACAGAAATGTAGAACCAAGTGTTATCCAGCTGAGGTCCAAATTTTGTAACAATACCACAAAAAATGAATATATTACACAGCTTTGTTCTCAGGCTGTTCCCAGGCATTTTGGAACTGTGCCAAATTGTGCCAAATGGCACAGTTTGGAAAAACGTCTGTAACTTTTGAATGATTCAATGTAGAAGCTTCATTTTGGGCTCTAATGAAAGGTGACACTCAGGGCTGCAGAGGATGGACATCGGCCATCGCTACATGACTGAATAGACTCATGTGGCGACGGGGCTCTAACGAAAGGTCACATTCAGGGCTGTGTCTGTGTGTGTGTGGGGGGGGGGGGTTTGCCCCCCCCCCGCTACAGAGGACGGAGATCGGCCCTCGCTACATGACGGATTACACTCAGATGTGGCATGTTTCCACAGCAGCACAGTCACCGCGGCTCCCCCCCCCCTCTTGCTACTGTGTGTGTGTGTGGGGGGGGGGGGTTGTCCCCCCCCCTTCCCTCGCTACAGAGGACGGAGATCGGCCATCACTACATGACGGATTACACTCGGATGTGGCATGTTTCCACA
The DNA here is from genome assembly GCA_020510985.1 of Pholidichthys leucotaenia. Classification (NCBI taxonomy): domain Eukaryota; kingdom Metazoa; phylum Chordata; class Actinopteri; order Cichliformes; family Pholidichthyidae; genus Pholidichthys; species Pholidichthys leucotaenia. The sequence continues at coordinate 273,004,801 of CM035841.1, read as the reverse complement.
GCAGCACAGTCACCGCGGCTCCCCCCCCCCGCTACAGAATAGCAGCAGCGGGGGGGGGGGCGTTCACGGTCTGGAGGCGTGCGCCGCACAGTTGTAATTTACCGATCGGTCAAAAGTCATTTTGGATTACAATTTTCAGGGATAAAAAATAATTTGGCTTATAACACCTTACCTCTTCACAGCCACATTGTCCTGGCGAACTTCGATTCCTCACTGTCAGACGAACGCGACGCTGGTCCGCTCGTGGTTCTGGTCTCGCGACCCGATCAAAACATAATTCCATTATTGCGGTTTTTGGCGAACGATTTTTCAAAACAAATAACAGTAGTAATTAAAAAAAGACTGGCAAAGGCATGTGTGTCACTCAGCCTTCGTCGTCAGCCTCCGTCGGTCTATGACCATGGAAGAAATCATAACGTCTACTCTGCTGGAACAAAAACAAAATAAGCACCGCCTGTGGCCGAACATGCCGGTGCGCGAATGGCAGTCCCTGTCACACAGGTTGCATTTGTGGGTGGTCTCCGTGCTGCTGGGTCTGTGGGGTTCTTCCTGCGTCCTTTTTTTATCCGCTGCAGCAGCCAGTCTTCACCCAGCCTTAAAAAAAACAGCTCGCAAACCTCTCTGCTTCAGTTGGCTTGGACCCGTTGGGAGGCGGGTCCTTCTGGCTAGGTTTTCAGTCATTGGTTCTTCAAGGTTTCAGAAACCCAATTCAAGGCTCTTATTAGTGGAATGAGAGGTCAATCAGATGAACTAATCTGTTCGCGGCTGTGTCTGCAGCTTTTATTTTCAGTGCGCGCTTGGATGCCATACACCACCTACATCACCACCATCAGGATCTCCATCATGCGCCCTCGTGCGCTCTAGGACGCAGAGACTTGCCCGTCCGCGGAACAATGGAGCGTAAGAGGTTAACTAAGGCTGATAATGATCCAGGTATAGAACCTTATTGGCAGCATTTAAAAAGTGTCTCTTTGCAAAACATGCACTCACACCTGGCTGATTACATCCGCAAACATTTGGTCACATACTGCACCTGTACATTTGGTGATGTGTTAACCAATGCCAAACATGCAGAGACAATAGAGGAGGAAAGGGAAAAAATGGGGGGAAAAAAACAAAGAAAAACCAACTCGTTTGTGTGATTGCTGACACGGCGGGGGGGGGGGGGCTTCCCCCCGATTCTATTTTTCAGGGTGGCACCGGAACTGGACCTCAGCGATAGAAGGGGGACAGAAGGAGGCATGGGGCGGGTTGGCTGCGGCAAGGGGAACGTGACGCTTGTCATCAATGTGGACAAAAAGAGGCCATTGGCGAAGGCACTGTCCTGGACACCAGCAGCGATGGGGAGGGGATGGAGGACCCCATGATTCAAATACCTGACTGACCGCACCGAAGATAAGTGCAATTGTTGACGCTAACACTGACATAACAGACATCCATTTACCTGACTTTGATCTGATGTTGACAATGCAGTGTTTACCTGAAGTGATGTTGCAGGTTCAGGACATTCCAATAAAGTTTCTATGTAACACAAGAGCATGCAGATCGATCATAACAGGTGCAGACATTCACAATTTTACAAAATCAGATGACAAAATAACCGTAAAAGCCGCAAATGGAAAGTTAAAAACAGAGCAACTTTCAAAAAGACAACAAAAAAAAAACAACAAAAAAACCTGCAAGCAGGTGTAAACGGACCTCGTCCCCCGCGCGCCTGCGGAACCCGGAGCCCGTCGTCCCTTGCTGGCTCGGAAAATGTGCCATCATCACTGCAAGGGCTGCATGAATAATAAAGTAAACCATTTGTCGCAGATATTCCTGTGAGCAGTAAGTGGCACTATCCCTTTTGTCAAATATTTTTATGTCAGAGCGTGCGGCATGGGCCTAATCTCCATCACTGCAATTACGGTGAAAATCCGACTCAATTTGTCCAAGTTACAACTGTCCAACGTATTGTGATTAGGTAATCTTGAACATGTTGCCACGGCAACACTTAAATTTTAGGTACATGTTGCAGACCTATACAGAATTACAGAAGAGTCACCTTGACTTACGTTCCACATTTGGTGACCCTTGGACTTTCTCAACGCTCCAAAGTATAAAACATATTGAATGGCAAGGAGTGGGTTTTCATGGCAACTGTGGTTATCGCAGTACAAAAGTGACTTCCACTGAGGGTAGTCCAATGCACTCTGAGAAACCACTTAAATCTTCAAGTAATTCTTACCACTGGTCTTTGCGCAAAATGTGATACATTTTGTGCAGTACCTCATGTCAGCACTAGGTGATGGCGGCTTTCCTGGTGGCAGTGGGTAAGGGCCACAATTATGTTGTCTGCATATCTTGAGGTGATGCACACCTCACCCAAATTTTGCAAGCAAGTGAACCCCCAACACAGAACCCCAACACCACTGGCTCCGTGACTGAGATGGATAATGTAGCTCCTTTATATTCAGGTAATCTTTTTTTGGCATATGTTTGTCTTTCACAATTTATTTTTGTTGAACTACAGCGTTAACCTTTCATTTCTGTTGTGACCACCTCTAAAACCTGCTAAAAAGTCTCACCAGTGCAACAGATATTTGTGTCATCCGCAAGCAAAATAAATTTCAGAATTTTTGATACTTGGCATATGTCATTTCTATATAAGAGTTTGGGTCCCAAAACTGACCCCTGGGGCACACCACAAGTGATGTCCATGAATAGTGTTTTGTACTCGCTTATTTGTACAAACTGTTGTCTGTTACTTAAATAACTTTCCACCCAACTCAGTCCGACCCCTCTTATCCCATGGTGTATTAACATCTTAAGACAAAGTCCCTTTTTTGTCATTCCATTGTTAATAATGCAACGAAATTGAGATACTGCTCCCTAAAAACAAACTATCACACTCACAGTTCACTCATGCATTTAACATTCTTATAATTACAACAATAAATAATGCTTGAAACAATATTACCTAAAAGTTGAATACAATATGTACATAGCAATAATGAAAACATACTGAGCGATAAATATATAAGACCAGCTTATACACACAGGGTTATTGCCACAAAATAACCTAAAATAACATAAAATAATATCAGCAGTCTGTGCGTGTTACATAAATCCATTCAAAATGCGTACTGCTGCTGGGAAAAAACTATGGTTAAACCTGGTAGTCCGGGTTTTATGGGATCTGTACCACTTTCCCGAGGGGAGCAAGTGAAAGAAATCATGGCCTGGATGAGCACAGTCTTTAATGATGGCAGTAGCTCTGTTGAGGTACCGAGACCTGGAAATCTCTTCCAGAGAAGGGAAAGAACAGCCAGTGATTTTCTGCGCAGTCTCGATCACTCTCTGAAAGGCTTTTGCGGTCTGTGGCTGAACAGCCCTCATACCAAACCGTGATGCCATATGACAAAATGCTCTCAATAGCAGAGCGATAAAATAAAACCAACAACTGTGCATTCAGGCCATTCTTCTTGATGAGCCTCATAAAGAGTAGACATTGTTGAGCCTTTTTTATTGTAGCTATGGTGTTAACTGCCCAGGTGAGGATGTGAGAAATATGAACACCCAGAAACTTAAAAGCCTCCACCCTCTCCACACACTCCTTGCCTATATATAGAGGAGGTGGCTCACTGCTATGCTTCCTAAAATCAATAATGAGTTCTTTTGGTTTTTTTTTTTGTATTCAATAGCAGATTATTATCTGAGCACCATCTCGCCAGTTTCTGGACCTCATCTCTGTATGCGGACTCATCTCCTCCTGATATGAGCCCCACTACTGTTGTGTCATCTGCAAACTTCACTATAATATTTGTGGGATGAACAGGTATGCAGTCATATGTGTACAATGAATACAAAGAGGGGCTCAACACACAGCCCTGTGGTGAGCCTGTGTTAAGCATGACTGTAGAGGAGGAATGGAGTCTGAGTCTAACAGTAAGTAAAAAAGTACTCTGTACACTGGTGTGACAACATATTTTGTGTGATTTTTATATTTTGCTGCATAGAAACTAAAGCTGTGACATTTCATTGGCGGACAGCGCTGTGTTGCTACAATAATTTTGCTGTAACTGCCAAAAATTATGTTGTAATGCATCCCCTGTAGACTGCTTCTCTTCTCTTCTTGTACTTTGCTTCCCTCTTGTGGTTGTCTATCTTAACTGCACCCCTTTGACAAAAATGTCTTACTGTATCTTGATACATTTTTCCCACTTGGCCCAGATGTGACTGATGTGAGGTATGCAGAGATTTTATTGTCTAGCGTCACCCCCAGAGACTTATTTTCCTGTTCTATTTCAATTCTGGTATCATCTATCATAAAGCGGCGTTGTTGAAGGTTTTAAGTAGAGTTTATTAAATCACACCGCCGTCACAGGATCCCTGCTCCAGCCCAAGTGTGTGCAGGCTGGAGCAGGATCCTCAGGCTCTCAGAGAAGAGACACAAAGTGCGTGTCTGCAGCAGCAGTTGAAGTGAGAGAGGGAGAGCATGTGTTACAGAACCTGTGCAGTATTTATACCCAACTCAAACAATACATCAAAGCAGATTCACAGCAGTTGGTCTGATCAAAGGGACTGCAGAACAGGCATGAGACATTTGCATTTGTAAGACCTACATAACAATAGGCAGATGCAGCCTCTGCTCCAGCTTGCAGGAAAAAGAGGTTACAAGGCACATCTACATATTGAACTGTCTCTAGGTCACAGTAAGGACAGGACGCATGAACACTATACATGAATGGCACATTACATCACAATACATGCGTGGCACATTGCATCACGATACATGAATGGCACATTACATCTCAGTAGTGCAGCGGAAAAAACCAAGAGAAGAGAGCTGAGTGTCCTTAATCTGTTGTGGGGGTTAACCGAACCGCCACAATAACCATTTTTTCATGATTTATTTTATAATTTCCAAACAACATAATCTTTGGGGTTTGTTTTTTTTTTCAGATTTAGAGAATTTATTTTTGTTGAACTACAGCGCTCGGGGCGGGACTATTTTCCATCATGGAAAGTTTAGTGGACATCGGACAAGTTTTGCCTGATTTACAGCTGGTTGAATTTGTAAGGGGAAGAGTCAAACTTCACCATGGCACCCTGGCCACTCCTTTTGAGATTTTGACTTAATTTACACAATTTTTAATGGCCAATGCCTATAGATGCCACCATGTAAAAATGAGCTCAATCGGAGCAGGTCCCTAGGACTAGTGCGTTCAAATGCGAGGTGTGACTTTTTCCGAATTGGAGGTGGGGCCAAACGTACAAGGTCTATGGAGACCTTATACGTTTGGCCCCACCCACAAAAATGAGGGGTGGGGGGCACATATCTTTTAAAGTTTATCAAATTTTTTGCCGGGTCTGAGTGGTTTGCCAAAAAAAATTGCGTTTTGGTTAACGTTCAGAGGGTGAAAAATGCGATCATTTAGGTGGAACGAGAAAAAAAAAATAAAAATAAATAAAGAAACGATGCAGATACAATAGGGCTTTCGCCAACTGACGTTGTCAGTGGCTCAGGCCCTAAATGAAGAAACGAAGCAGATACAATAGGGCTTTCACCAACTGACGTCAGTGGCTCAGGCCCTAAAAAAAAGGTCAAGGTAAAAGACCCTGTCACCGGTGACATGGCAGAAGGGTGTTTCATATTGTCTGAAGCATGCCCTGTCAACCTTCTGGGTTCTCCTCAAAGCCCTCAATGTTGCCATAATCCCAACGGAAAATGGTATGACAGCATCACATTTTCCACTGTGGAAGGAATAAATGTATCGCAGGATTTCAATGTGCCCAGGCACTGCTACTCACTGCGTTTGGTTTTGGTCAGACCACACTCAGTGACATCAAACCTGACATGAGATGAGATGAGATGAGATTCAACTTTATTGTCATTACACATGTATGAACACAAGGTAACGAAACGTGACTTGGCATTTGGGCACGCTCTGCAGAGTGCATACAAGGCCAGGGCAGCCGCTAGGCGCCAGTCGTAAAACCTATGCAAAATTTAGTCCAAAACATTCCTGGCAAATCCATCCTCCAGACTGGTCATTCAAAAAAAAAAAAAAAATTAAAAAAAATGTAAAGTTGGTCAAAATAAATGCAAAGACAGTATCCTCTACGCACCTTGTTAAATAATTTACAACCACACATGCAATATTTCACAGTGATCGACATCAGCAATGCTTTTTTTCAGCATCCCAATACATCCAGATCATCAGTTTTGGTTTGCATTCACATTTGAAAACAAAAGACACACATTCACCAGGTTACCACAAGGTTACTGTGAATCGTCAACTACTTTTTCACAAGCAATGTCAGCAAATTTGGCACGGTTTATCCCACCTAATGGGAGCCAGTTGCTCCTTTATGTTGACAACATTTTGCTGGCATCACCTGATGAAGAAACATGCAAACAAGACACCATTGCCTTACTGCGACTTTTAGCAGAACAAGGTCACAAGTCAATAAGGAAAAATCAGAGTTGTAGAAAAAGAAGTCAAATATTTAGGGACCCATCACAAAAAGAAACATGTTATTTCTGGGTAGTTTAAATTGTTGTCACTCTTGTATTGCAAATTACTCATTTAAAGTAGAACTGAACTGAACGGCATTGAACGGCACTGGGTGATAGTACATACAATTATAAAGATAATTTATCATTGGCACCCCCTCCACAAATCCCGGAATCTTGGAGAAAATAGCGATTTTGAATTTCCCGCCCTGAAAAATCAGACAAATCCGCCGATTAACCGGAAGTGCAGCCGGAGTTCCGCGTGACGTCACGAGTGTGACACAGTCCTCCATGTTTACCATTGCGAGCACGTCGACACTGGTTGTTTTTGGTGCAATTTGTCGTGATAGTCTACTATAAAACACTTCCAACACCTGGGAAGATCTGTTCAGTGGCCAAGGAAAGCTGTCATGGCGACGAAAGAAAAGAAAGGGGGAGGAAAAGCGACCGGGAAGCGATGCGTTTCTAGATATAGATATTACAGTGATCCCTCACTTATCGCGTTTAATGGGGACCAGAACCGACCGCGAAAAGTGAAAAACCGCGAAGTAGCGTCACCCCCCCCCCAAGGGCGTCACAAGCACTATTTTGCACAAAAAGGCACAAGAGAACAGCGAAAAGTGCCACTAAGCAACACGAGCAGGGAGAGAAGCTGGGTAAAACGTCTCGGCCAATCAGCTTGCGAGGTAAAACGTCTCGGCCAATCAGCTTGCGAGATTCCAGAGCGGTGAAGAGATGGGCGGAGAGGAGTGGAGCGGTGGTCAGAGAGGTGGATTTTGAGTTGTGCGGGCTCTCCGGTGTTGATACCTCTTCACCGCTCTGGAATCTTGCAAGCTGATTGGCCGAGACGTTTTACCTCGCAAGCTGATTGGCCGAGACGTTTTACCCAGCTTCTCTCCCTGCTCGTGTTGCTTAGTGGCACTTTTCGCTGTTCTCTTGTGCCTTTTTGTGCAAAATAGTGCTTGTGACGCCCTTGGGGTGGGGGGGGGGTGACGCTGCTTCGCGGTTTTTCACTTTTCGCGGTCGGTTCTGGTCCCCATTAAACGCGATAAGTAAGGGATCACTGTATTCCCCGGCGGCGGACCTCGCCTCTGCATTGCCGTCTGCCAGCTGCTGTCACAGGTGCATTAGGTCTCTGTCTCCCGGGCTCGCCCTTGTGCACGCCTGCCACCTGCCACACTCCTGCATCCTCCTCTGTCTCGTCACCGATCCTGAATGCCTCTTCACTCTGAAAACTCTGGTTTTCTTGACTGCTGGAACGGCTATCATCTGTCATTGTTGTTTTGTTTAGGGATCACACTCGTGACGTCACGCAGCGTCGTCTGCACTACTTCCGGTTTGTTTGGCACTGCCAGCCAGAGGCAAAAGTTTATCGGCTTATACACTACCGTTCAAAAGTTTGGGGTCACCCAGACAATTATTTTGTGTTTTTCATGAAAAGTCACACTTATTTACCACCATGAGTTGTAAAATGAATAGAAAATATAGTCAAGACATTGACAAGGTTAGAAATAATGATTTGTATTTGAAATAATAATTTTTTCCTTCAAACTTTGCTTTCGTCAAAGAATCCTCCATTTGCAGCAATTACAGCATTGCAGACCTAACATGATTGCACAAGGGTTTTCTAATCATCCATTAGCCTTCTGATGCAATGAGCAAACACATTGTACCATTAGAACACTGGAGTGATAGTTGCTGGAAATGGGCCTCTATACACCTATGTAGATATTGCACCAAAAACCAGACATTTGCAGCTATAATAGTCATTTACCACATTAGCAATGTATAGAGTGTATTTCTGATTAGTTTAAAGTTATCTTCATTGAAAAAAAGTGCTTTTCTTTCAAAAATAAGGAAATTTCTAAGTGACCCCAAACTTTTGAATGGTAGTGTAGCTTGGCCATCGCACGGCCTAAAAATTTCTTTTATGTGTTGAAAAATACAATAGGTAATAAGGAATTAATCTGCTATTCTACTTTTTGCACCAAAAGGTGGGTTCAGTTCTACTTTAAAGTACAACCCTTATCTGATCTCATTCACAAAACACCTATGGCTCAGGTGGACAAAATTGAGTGGACACCTGAGACAGAAGAGGCATTTGTTAAAATGAAAAAAACTTTTGGTCAGCACTGACATCCTGGCACTCCCCAATTACAAAAAAACATTTGTGCAAATGGTTGATTGTAGAGAGGGGCACATGACGTCAGTCCTTCTTCAGCCAAGTGGCACAAAAATGTGTCCAGTAGCATATTATTCCACACGACTTGACCCTGTGGCGAGGACAATGCCGCAGTGCTAATCACTCCACTGCCCTACCTGAAAAGATTTACTGAGATAATGGAACACATTTTGTAAATCAGATTATATCACACTTAGGCACAGCACTTAACATTAACTTGAAAAACCACTCAGCTTACCATCCACAATCTGCAGGATTGGTGAAACGCACAAATAAGACCATTAAAAAAGGCTTAGACAAACAATAGCAGAAACAGGACAAAATTGGATATTGTGGTGATGTGATAATGACGAGACAGAGTTCTCTCTCAAAGTCAACTTTATTCACAACACCATTATCTCACAGCAGAGAGAAAAAAGAGAATGAAACAGTAAACTCTCGTCCTTAAATATCAGGGACTTCACACTTCGTAGATCACATGTCACACAGACTACTTTGCATTATAAAGACAGTCACAATGCATTTCTCTCCATGATATCACTTCCACTGTCTCCCATGCATCCTTTCCTTAATCCTTTAATTGCACCCCCACAGTATCAGGCCTTGCATACCAAAGCTAATATTCCTGCAGCTTCCTGCCTTTGTTCTGACCTAAAATGTGAGTCACAGAATCTCCATGAGTGTGTCCGCCACACCAAGCCCCCTCAGCATTTTAGACAACAGAACAACAAGAGAATACACATCTGTCCACATGCTGCATAGGCTTCAGTCTCCTGCTGTATCTGCTGAAGTTGGGGTTCAACGTCTCTGCGGCGCTGTCACGCTGGGGGTTTGCCATCTGGGGGCGAAAACCCTTTGCCAGTCTCTGCGGGTGTTCTGGGGAAACATTCTTGTGGGAAACATTACTGTGTGAAGCCCCACGAGGTGGTCTACCTCTCCGCGGGGCCCTTGCCAACAGCACTTGCTCATCTGCCACCACAAAAGCGGGTTTAAGTCTGTTTATGCCAATTTTCTCTTTCCTACCCCCCAAATCTAGCAAAAACTGCTTGTCCCCCGTTTCTAGCACTTTGAATGGTCCGTCATAAGGCGGTCGCAGCGGGGTTCGATGCGCATCGTGTCTAACAAAAACAAACTCTGCGTTCTTCAAAGTTTTAGGCACAAAAACGCACGGAAAACTGTGGTGCGCGGGACCGGGCAGCGTGCTTGATTCTATGTTACTCCGCAACAGCTGAGGCGGGGAGGCGTCTAGCGCAGGGTTATCTGGGAGAAACTCCCCAGGCAGCCGGAGTGGCTGCGCAAACACTAGCTCCGCTGGGGAGGCTTCTAGATCCTCTTTAGGCGCAGAACGCAACCCCAATAACACCCATGATAACTTGTCAACCCAATTTGAATCCGTCAGTGATGCTCTGAGAGCCGCTTTCAATGACCTATGAAAACGTTCGCATAACCCGTTAGCCTGCGGATTGTACGCGGTTGTGCGGTGAATTGTGACACCCAGGCTGCGGGCCATTGTCGACCAAAGCTCGGACACAAATTGAGGGCCTCTGTTGGACGTAATGTCCGACGGAACACCGAAGCGCGCCACCCAAGCTGTTAAAAACGCGCGCGCCACCTCCTCGGCTGTGGTTGATGCCAGCGGGACCACTTCAGGCCAGCGCGTGGTGCGGTCCACCATTGTCAGAAGGTGTGTGCACCCCTGTGACAGCGGGAGGGGTCCGACGAGGTTCACATGGACGTGATCGAACCTCTTGGCTGGAATGTGAAACGGTTCCAAAGGAGCCCTCGTGTGCCTGTGTATTTTGGCTCGTTGACACGCTGTGCAGGCTGCTGCCCACTCTTTGACCTGTTTGCGGAGGCTTGGCCACACAAATTTCTCTCCCACCATTTTGACCGACGCGCGCACTCCAGGGTGCGCTAACGAATGAACCAAGTCAAAAACGCGGCGGCACCATGCGGCCGGTACTACTGGATGCGGCTGTCCAGTGGAGACATTGCAGATTAGTGGGGGGGCATACCGTCTTGCAGCACCCTGTTCTCCAGCCTTAACCCTGTTGGTCCAGACAGGAGCGCACGCACGTCCGCGTCATTAACCTGCTCCATGGCCATGGCTGCATAATCTACCCCTACGCTGACTGGGGCCGCCATGGCGCACGAGAGGCAATCTGCCACTACATTGAGTTTGCCCGCCACATGCCGAATATCAGTGGTAAACTCTGATATGGCGGCCAGCTGTCTCTGCTGCCAGCCTGACCACGGTTCAGAGACCTTGGCCCTCGCGAATGTTAGCGGTTTGTGGTCAACGAACGCGGTGAAAGCGCGTCCTTCCAGCCAGAACTGGAAGTGGCGGATGGCCAAATGGAGAGCGAGCAGCTCCCTGTCGAACGCACTGTATTTACGTTCGCGATCGCGCAAGGTCCTGCTGAAAAAGGCGAGGGGCTGCCAAACCCCAGCTACATGTTGCTCCACAACCGCCCCTATGGCCACCTCTGACGCGTCAGTGGTGAGCGCTATGCGGGCCGTTGGGTCTGGATGTGCCAACAACGCAGCCTTTGCCAAGGCTGCTTTCACCTCCGAGAACGCTTGGTCCCACTCTGGGGGCCACTCAATCTTATCTGCGGGTTTCTTTTTTTTGAGTGCGGCATACAACGGCTGCATGAGTTGCGCCAGGCAGGGGAGAAAACGGTTATAAAAATTCACCATTCCCCAAAACTCCTGCAACGCCCTGACCGTCTGCGGCCGGGGAAAATCTGCTACAGTGCGCACTTTGTCAGGCAGCGGAACTGCTCCTTCGGGGGAGACGCGGTGTCCTAAAAAATCAATCTGCGCCACCCCGAACTGACACTTCACTGGGTTGATTATTAACCCGTGATCTCCCAACCTTCGGAAAACTGTGGCCAGGTGTTTTTCGTGTTCGTCTTCAGACGCGCTGGCTACTAAAATATCGTCCAGGTAGACGAACATGAAAGGGAGATCATGAAGCACCGCGTCCATCATGCGCTGGAACGTCTGAGCAGCCCCTTTAAGTCCGAATGGCATGCGTAAAAACTCAAATAGGCCAAACGGAGTTATTACCGCTGTTTTGGGTATGTCCTCAGTGCGCACTGGGACTTGGTGGTAACCGCGGACCAAGTCTATTTTAGAAAAAATGCGCGCCCCTGCCAAATGAACGGAAAAATCTTGGATATGTGGGATTGGGTAGCGGTCGTGCGCTGTAGCATTGTTTAACCTGCGGAAATCCCCGCAAGGGCGCCATGATCCGTCAGCTTTCGGGACCATATGCAGGGGGGAAGCCCACGGACTGTTTGAACGTCGGATAATGCCCAACCTCTCCAGGTTGGTGAACTCCTCGCGCGCTATGGCTAGTTTAACTGCGTCCAAGCGCCGAGCTTTTGCAAAAACGGGCGGTCCGGTAGTGGTAATAAAATGTTCCACCCCATGTTTAGCGACTGTTACCGAAAATGTGGGGACCATGAGTGCTGGGAACTGAGTGAGCAGTGTGTGGAACTTACCGCTTGCTGCTGTGACGTTGGCTTGTGCTGTTGGCGGGGCCACTCGCGCTGTACAGGGGATAGAATCAAAAGAAAGTGCATTAACCAGGCGCCTGTTAGCGAGATCAACCAACAAACCATGCGAGCACAAAAAATCAGCCCCCAACATATTGAAATTTACTGCTGCTACAACAAAAGTCCACTCAAATGTACGGCCGTGTAGAGACAGGAGCAGAGTCTTCTCACCAAAGGTCTTAATCTCCGAGCCGTTTGCTGCCGTCACCCGGGGACCTCCGGAACCAGCCAGTCTTGTCCGTGTAGGAAGGTGTGATGAAGCTCAACTGGGAGCCTGTGTCGACGAAGAACTGCCTCCCCGAGCGTGCGTCCGACAAGTAGAGCAGCTTGTTCTCTTCCCCGAGGGCCGCGCCTGCTACCGACCCCCGGTCTTGGCGTTTCCCGAACGCCCGAACTGGCACAGCAGTACACACTTGCGTGCCCTCTCTGCGAAGCGGCGATGGTAGAAACAAAGGCCGTCCGGTCCACGTTCTTTGGCCCTTGCCGCCGCCGTCGTCAGTGAGTCTGGCACCGCTGCCTCTGGCCCCCTGTCGTCTTCGGTCGTCGCACCGCGTTCCGCTGCAGCGGCCGTGGCTGTACGCCGCTTGGTGGCGTTGACAATCCGCTGCGCCTCCCGGCCCAGCGCGCGGTACTCCTGTAGGGTCAACAGTGGCAAACTGGCCCGGGTCGCTCTCGCTGCTGACGGTAGAGTCCTGAGGAAGAGATGGGTGAAGATGAAGTGATCATCGTCAGAGTCTTTCAACCTCAACAACTTCTCCATCAGGCTCGCGGGCATGTCGTTTTCCCCCTCCGTCAGCGCCAGGAGCCTCTCTGCTCGCTCCTCCGCCGAGGGGGTGAATTGCTGGATGAGTGCAGCCTTCAACGTGCCGTATTTGTCGCTCTCCGGCGGCTGGTCGATCAGGCTCTCCACATGCTGGGCCGTGTTGTCCAGTTTTGCGACTACGTGGTAGAATTTTGTGGCATCTACCGATATCCCCCGGAGGTTGAACTGCGCCTCAACCGCGTTGAACCAGGAGCGCGGATTGTTCTGCCAGAAGTCCGGTAGCTGGACTGTAGCGGCATTCGTTTGGCTGGGGGCTCCTGATGCGGCTGGCCCAGGGGAATTTTCTTCTTCCATGATACGTCTCGGATCACCAGTGTGGTGATGTGATAATGACGAGACAGAGTTCTCTCTCAAAGTCAACTTTATTCACAACACCATCATCTCACAGCAGAGAGAAAAAAGAGAATGAAACAGTAAACTCTCGTCTTTAAATATCAGGGACTTCACACTTCGTAGATCACATGTCACACAGACTACTTTGCATTATAAAGACAGTCACAATGCATTTCTCTCCATGATATCACTTCCACTGTCTCCCATGCATCCTTTCCTTAATCCTTTAATTGCACCCCCACAGTATCAGGCCTTGCATACCAAAGCTAATATTCCTGCAGCTTCCTGCCTTTGTTCTGACCTAAAATGTGAGTCACAGAATCTCCAGCATCCCAATACATCCAGACCATCAGTTCTGGTTTGCATTCACATTTGAAAACAAAAGACACACATTCACCAGGTTACCACAAGGTTACTGTGAATCATCAACTACTTTTTCACAAGCAATGTCAGCAAATTTGGCATGGTTTATCCCACCTAATGGGAGCCAGTTGCTCCTTTATGTTGACATTTTGCTGGCATCACCTGATGAAGAAACATGCAAACAAGACACCATTGCCTTACTGCGACTTTTAGCAGAACAAGGTCACAAAGTCAATAAGGAAAAATTAGAGTTGTAGAAAAAGAAGTCAAATATTTAGGGACCCATCACAAAAAGAAACATGTTATTTCTGGGTACTTTAAATTGTTGTCACTCTTGTATTGCAAATTACTCATTTAAAGTACAACCCTTATCTGATCTCATTCACAAAACACCCATGGCTCAGGTGGACAAAATTGAGTGGACACCTGAGACAGAAGAGGCATTTGTTAAAATGAAAAAAACTTTTGGTCAGCACTGACGTCCTGACACTCCCCAATTACAAAAAAACATTTGTGCAAATGGTTGATTGTAGAGAGGGGCACATGACGTCAGTCCTTCTTCAGCCAAGTGGCACAAAAATGTGTCCAGTAGCATATTATTCCACACGACTTGACCCTGTGGCGAGGACAATGCCGCAGTGCTAACCACTCCACTGCCCTACCTGAAAAGATTTACTGAGATAATGGAACACATTTTGTAAATCAGATTATATCACACTTAGGCACAGCACTTAACATTAACTTGAAAAACCACTCAGCTTACCATCCACAATCTGCAGGATTGGTGAAACGCACAAATAAGACCATTAAAAAAGGCTTAGACAAACAATAGCAGAAACAGGACAAAATTGGATATATTGCCTGCCCCTAGTTCTGCTTTACATGAGAATAGTTCCCAATAAAGGGGGGTTATCCCCATTTGAAATAGTGTATGGCAAACCTGACCTACTCCCACTATTAAGTCCATTCCATTCAGGTGATGAGGAGGTGTGCTTAGCTGATTACGTGTGAAGAATGTTGACTGACAGAGATATTGTTCATGCTGATTTTCTCAGGAAGGACCACGGTGAAGCACCCATCTTGGCCAAACCGGGGGATCTGGTCCTTATCAAAACCATCAAAAAGAAAAACTGGGCCGACACTCCCTGGCAAGGACCATACAAGGTCATCCTGGCGACGCCAACAGCCGTGAAAGTCAAAGGACGTGACTCTTGGGTGCATTTGACACACTGCAAACTCTACCCCACTCAAAACCCTCAGCAAGAGACTGTTTAATCCACATTGCAAACTTTATCCCACTGAAAAATCCTCAGCAAGTGACTGTTTAACTGTTTCTCTATACAAGTGTCGGCTTATGGTTTGCCCCTGCAACGGCTTGTGTAGCGAAACAACTGTTGTTTATCATGGAGAGACAAAATGTCAGAGAGAGAAGGTTGGCAACAGAAGAATGTGAATGGTACACCTGTTTTTTCATCATCCTTGTGGTGACACTTGTTTTGGCTACTTTTAGGGACACTACCTATTTATCGCAGGGCTAGGTACGTTACTCACATGCATCATGACTCGCCAGAATGACCAGGCCATGACGACCATGTCTATGCTGGTAATGTGTGGTGGAAGCATGTTAACTACAGAGCCAAAACAGCGAATCGTTCAAACTGTTACGTGTGTTCTTTGCTCCCACTCTCAGCTGGCCAAATACCTGTTACTGCTAAATCAATGGAACTGTCAGAAGCGGTTTGTTTCTTGCAAGAGGTTATGTATGGAAATAGTACAGCTGTGGGGAGCATGAAATGAAGAAGCTGAATTGTTTCATAATTCAGGTTTTAATGTTGTAGTCACATCCCCAACATATCTCTCAGAAACAGAAGAGACTGAACTCAGTCAGAACCCCCTTATTTATACATACAACATCAAAAGCCAAATCACACATCCTTGTCAAATCTCCTTATTGATCATAACTCCCCCTCAATGTCCTTCAGTCCACCTTCAGTCCTCCACCTGGCCCCAGGGGGTCAGGAAGTCCTTTCAGGTCCTTACCGCCGTGTCTCTGTCTCCCTGCTGTTCTCCACAGGCGGTCCAGACCTATTGTCCTCCTCTAAGACGTGAGGTCAGTCCACATATGCAATCTTAAACATCCCTTTGTGCTTATACATATGTAGGCATGAATACATGAGCCACAGCCCCCCCCCCCAAACGTCGAAGAATGGACAATATATTCGGGTTCACAAAATATGATGACATCAATGGCATAACTATACAACTTGATCACATTAAAAAAATTCAGCGACCACATCAACAGCATAGTCTATACAGCATGATCACATTAACAATTCAGTGATAACGCCAATAGCATAGTCTACACAACGTGGTCGCATTAAAAAAAAATTCAGTGATAACACCAACAGCATAGCCTATGCCACATGATCACATCAAACATCAGTCTGTACGTCGTCTGGGTTTCAACCGTCTTCCGAATCTGCTGTACGCAGGCCTCGCCGTCCCAGCGGCGCTGTCCTGCAAAGAATCTGCAGCCTGAGGAAGCGAGTGGTTATTTGATCCCTGCGGGGGGTCCGGGACGTCGAGGTGCCCTCGCCACCCGTACAAACTCGTCGTTCATCACAAAAGCAGGCTTTAGTCTGTCAATACTGACTGTCTCTTTCCTGTCTCCTAAATCTAGCACAAAATGCTTATCACCAGTTTCCAGCACCCTAAATGGACCATCATATGGCGGCCAGAGGGTCGGTCTTAAAGCCTCGTGCCTAACAAAAACGAACTTGGCATTTTTTAAAGCCTGAGGGACAAAAACCCGCGGAAAAGTGTGATGAACGGGGCCCGGGAGCATGTCCGCTTCCGTGCCGCTTAGTGGTGTCACAGCTGGGAGGTGCCCTGGCTCTGGATGCTCTGGTAAGAACTCACCGGGCAGCCTGAGAGGTTGTGCAAAAACTAACTCTGCTGGGGAGGCATTCAGATCCTCCTTGGGCGCAGAACGCAACCCCAATAAAACCCATGGTAGTTTGTTTACCCAATCTGCATCCGTAAGCGACGCTCTGAGGGCTGCCTTCAAAGACCTGTGAAAACGCTCGCATAAACAGTTAGCCTGGGGGTGATACACGGTAGTGCGATGGATTGTCGCCCCTAAGCTGCTGGCCATCGCTGACCAGAGCTCGGAGACAAACTGAGGTCCTCTGTCGGACGTAATGTCCGACGGATCCCCGAAGCGCGCTACCCAGGCCGTTAAAAAAACGCAAGCCACCTCTGCAGCCGTGGTTGACGTTAGTGGGACCACTTCCGGCCAACGTGTGGTTCGATCCACCATTGTCAAAAGATGTGTGAACCCCTGCGATGACGGTAGGGGGCCCACGAGGTCGACATGCACATGATCAAATCTCTTGGCCGGGATTCGGAACGGTTCTAAAGGGGCTTTCGTGTGCTTGTGAATTTTGGCCCGTTGGCAAGACATGCAGGTTCTTGCCCACTCTTTCACGTGCTTGCGCAGGCTCGGCCAAACAAACTTTTCCGCAACCATTTTCACTGAAGCGCGTACTCCCGGGTGTGCCAGGGAGTGAACCGAGTCAAAAACGCGGCAGCGCCACGCAGCCGGGACTACCAGGCGAGGTCGCCCAGTTGACACGTCGCAGATTAAGGGGGGCAAACCGGTTTGCAAACACCTGCTCTCCAGCCTTAACCCTGTTGGTCCAGACTGGAGTGCGCGCACGTCCGCATCACTACCCTGTTCCGCTGCCATGGCCGCGTAATCTATCCCTATGTGAACTGGGGCCGTGTACGCTTCCGCGCTGCTCACCGCAGGAGTTGAGGAGCCGCTGCGCTTCCCGGGCCAGCGCACGGAAATCCCGCTGGGTCTCACAACGCATGCTGGATAGGGCCCCTCTCATGTGCGTCGGGAGGTTGCTGAGGAAGATGTGCTTGAAGAGAAAGCTGTCGTTGTCTGATTCCCTCAACTGAAGCATGTCTTCCATCAGGGTGATCGGTCTGCGCCCTCCTTGGCCGTACATAGCCAGAAGCCTCTTAGCCCTCTCTTCGGCTGAGGGTGCGAAACACTCGATGAGGGTAGCCTTTAACTCGCCGTATTTGTCGTCGGCGGGTGGCTGCTGTACCACGCTCCGCACGCATCGCGCTGTGCGGGCGTCGAGCTTGGCGATGTCGTGGTAGAACTTGGTGTCATCTGCCGTTATTCCTGCGAGCGCGAACTGCGCCTCGGCCTGGAGGAACCACGAGTCTGGGTCATTCTGCCAGAATTCTGGTAGTTTGAGGGCGACGGCGCTCGCTTGGGCCGCCTCCAACGAGTCTGCATCGGGGGACCTCCTTTCATCCATTCTCATGTAACTGGTCACCAATGTGGGGAGCGTGAAATGAAGAAGCTGAATTGTTTCATAATTCAGGTTTTAATGTTGTAGTCACATCCCCAACATATCTCTCAGAAACAGAAGAGACTGAACTCAGTCAGAACCCCCTTATTTATACATACATCAAAAGCCAAATCACACATCCTTGTCAAATCTCCATACTGATCGTAACTCCCCCTCAATGTCCTTCAGTCTTCCACCTGGCCCCAGGGGGTCAGGAAGTCCTTTCAGGTCCTTACCGCCGTGTCTCCGTCTCCCTGCTGTTCTCCACAGGCGGTCCAGACCTATTGTCCTCCTCTAAGACGTGAGGTCAGTCCACATATGCAATCTTAAACATCCCTTTGTGCTTATACATATGTAGGCATGAATACATGAGCCACACAGCAGGCATTAACATGAATCACACCTGCCACACTGTCTATGACTCCACTGACCGTAGACATGACACCCCTTAACCAGTAAAGGCAAGGTTAACCTCGCCGGAGAGTTTTTCCTTTTGTCTAAAAGGGTGTGGAAATGTCTCTTTGGGCAGTTTATCATTTTCCAGGTGTGCAACGGTACATAGTACATCTCGCCCCTGTACTGCTACTTGCTGGACCAGTGTAGTGGGCAAAAGCTGTCCTGAAGATCCTTATTCAGTCTAGAAGGCTGGCAGGTGATGTCACCCTGCAGGAGCTCTGTAGTGCCGCAATTTGTGATTCTCCGAAATACGGCACGTGTATGTTGATAGGTGGCTGGTGGTTGTGTGGCCATCGTACCTATTCACACCTGCTTATGAACTGGGGAGGGGTGTGTGCCCCATAGTGGTGACTGACCATACCATCATATTGTCGGCAGGACAGGTGGACAGGGTAAAGAGAGATGTCTCTTTTGCACCACGTGATCCCATCTGTGGCACAGATGTACCAAAATAACTTAAGTTATAAACTACTGGGCAGAAGGTATTTCATTCCCTGTTTCCTTGGGTGGGAGTGGCTAAGAACACCTTATGGATTGAAACAACTAATAATAGATTACAATCATTTGTGAATTTTTCTTTGTCTGCTTTTTCTGGAATAAATGAGGAGTTAACGGCCCTTAGACTTACAGTACATTGACCCAAAATAGAATGGTTCTTCATCAATTAACTGCTGCCCGAGGGGGTGTATGTGCAACTGTGGGTGATTATTGTTGTACTTTTATTCCTGAAAATGAAGGAGATGGTCACATGATTGCCTCAGCCACACACACAACCTGACTGCTTTGCAGGCTGCTATAGCCAAAAACAATGTTACGGATGAATATACCTGGTTAAGTTGGTTACTCTCTTCATGGAGAAGTCTCATCATGAGCCTATTAATGATTTTTGTGGTAATATTTTTGGTCTTTTCTTGTGTCATTCCCTGTATCCGTACTTACAAGTACCAGTACTTTTATCAATCTTGTGCATGCCTGTGACAAGGAATAGGGTGATGTCACAACAGAAAATGAAGACATCAGCAGACAGAGAACAGCCAGACGTATTAAATCGACTTGACCTGCAGGAGATGTTCCAAACTTTCAGCTACAAAACTGACTCCTGGAGGATGTGGCGTGAGCTGTGCCTACTGAAACAAAACATGAAATGCTGGCATCCAAGAACTCCAAGTTGAATGTAAAGAAGCACATAGAGGTAACAGGCATTGGTGAGTTAAAGGTTCTGTATAAAGTTGAAGTTAAGCTTATCAGAAATGTATAAGCTAGAGTGGCGACATGTCAAACAAAGATGAATGGGTCAAAAGGACTACATCCAGGTAATTTGAGGGGAGATCCCCCTTGTTAGCAAAATGACCCCCCCACACACACACTGTAAAAAATAACAGGTTTTTCTACTTCAAAAAGTTATTGTTCAGGCTGTCTTAAAAGTTTAAGTTGACTGTCAGATTCAGATTAATTTTATTTAAAGTCCCAAAAGAGCAATTTGTTTTGCAGCAGAATAATCACAACCATACATACAAACATAGCAAAGGACCTGGTTATAAAAACACACATACATTAAAAAAACCATCCAGTGCAAATCATCAAAGATTCAAGCCTGAACTTGAGTTTATGTTTGTGTTTTATTTCTTTACCATTTGTCTTTGTTTTAGTTTAGTCAGCTTAAAATTTTAAAGCAGCCCAAACACTAACTTTAAGTTGAGACAACTTTTTTTTTTTTTTTACAGTGTATTATCATAAGTGTAAGAGAATAGGTAATACAGTATAACTGAATGTCAATGGGAGTATAGATGCAAATGTAGAAAAAGCTGAAATTTTAAGAGAAAAAAATTGTGAGTATACAGCTGTAAATGTGTAAAAAGAAGGTGACTTCATCACATAAAGTGGCAAATTTATAGAAAAACAGTACTACATTTACTGGAAAAGTCATGTTTCCCAGGAGACAACAGAAGTTGCAAACTTATTATAAAAAATTATAAATTTCTAAGAAAAAATGTTACAAGTTTGCAAGAAAGGGAAATTTATCAGAAAACTTAGAAAATGTATACAAATCTGCAAATTTGTTCTTGTAAATTTTCCATTATTTTCAAATTGTTTTTCCTTGTAAATTTACTATTATAATTTTTTCAAATTTTTTTCTGCACAAGAAAATTCAAACTGCTTTACTTAAAGCACTACATCAATGTATTACTTTTTTGGAGGAAACATGTTCTTTTCCTCATTTGTGTTTGGTTTTCACTCACAAATTTGCTACTTTTTTCTAAAACTTGGAACTTGCATATGAAAAAAAAAATTATATACGGTTAACTGCAGTGACTTAATTCTAAGTTAGCATCCTTTGTCATATTATTCCACCTGTATTCTTGAAAATTTGTGCTTATTTTGAGTTCAGGTTTGTAATTACATTTGTGAATACACTATCAACCTGCAATCCCCCTCGTTAAAAAAATAAGTTGCCTAATTATACTTCATGATTTTATTATACTTCATAAAATAGTGACTGACATTAGAAACATCCATCCATCTTCTTCCGCTTAATCCTTTTCGGGTCGCAGGGGGGCTGGAGCCTATCCCAGCATCTCTGGGCGAGAGGCAGGGTGCACCCTGGACAGATCACCAGTCCATCACAGGCCAACACAGAGAGACAGACAACCATTCACTCTCACAGTCATACCTAAGGACAATTTAGAATTAGAAACATTTTCTTGTAAATTGGTGACATTGCTTACAAATTTGCAACCTGTTGTTATCTAAAAAATAAATAAAACTTAATTTCTCTTAAATATCTGTCCTCTGTAAATCCACGAGACTGATAAAACCGTTTTTATTCATTATGATGAAAAGGAGTCAAGTTCTTTTGAGTTTTTATTCAAATCTACATGAATCAACAGATCTCACACCACGAGTAGAAACACCAACAAGGGAAGGAAACAAATGCAGTACTGTGCTTTCCAAAAGTAATAATTAAAAAAACCAAAAAAAACCCCACACGTGTTTGTTTTAAACCGTGTGGATGTTCCTGTAGCGGCGGCCGCTGGTGCAGCTGCTCCATCTGAGCTGTACGGAAACATGAACTACAAGTAGAATCTGATTTCATCACATCAGCAGAACTTCTGCTGTGGACTCATGTTTTCATCAGCTTTAGTCCAAAAAACCTCCATGGAGAAACGTTTGTGAGGTTAAAATGAAGGGAAAACTGCTGAATTATTACAATAAACTGGACAGTTTTTACTCACAAATATTTTACTTCTGTCAGAAATATGGGAAGAAAAAGACTTTTTCATACAAATTTTAAACTTTTTCATGTGAACTTGTTTCTTTTTTTCTCTCAGATGTTGCAAGTTTTTTTCTTTTATTTAAAACTATTCCTGTGGTTTATTATAACTAATTTATGACCTTTTTTTCCCAATCATGGAAATATATTTCCATGTTAATTTCCATTTTTTTGCTTATTAATTTTTACTTTTTCATGTAAATGTGATTTTTTTTTCTTTAAAATGTTGCATGTTTTCTTGTAAATTAGCAAAACTTTTCTTGTAATTTTGGCATTTTTCATCAAAATTTGTGATTTTTTTTTTCCACATAAATTTAAGACTTTTTTTCTAGTAAATTTTGTAACGTTCTCCTAATTTTGTAGCTTTTTCCCTTATAATTAATTTTTTTCTTTTATGTTTACAACTGCTTTCCTCAATTTGTGACCTTATTTGTGTATATTTGTGTTTTAATGATAATTTTAACAGAATTTACTACTTTTTACAAAAATGTGGAACTTTTATTTGTGACTTTCATGTAAACCTGTAAAATTTTTCTTTAAATTTGATATTTTCTAGTTCATTTTTTTATTTTTACATGTAAATGTGTTTAGTTTTCCTGTAAATTAATTAAATTCTTGCAATTTTGCAACATTTTTCCTCATAAATTTGTGGCTTTTTTCCCTTGTAAATTATCAACTTTTCTCATAAAGTTGCAACTTTTTGAAGTAAAAATTATTTTTTCTTGTTGATTTACAACTTTTTCCCCCCTCAGTTTATGACCTTATTCATGTATATTTGTGTTTTTAATGAAAAATTGCATTATTATCAATTAAATGAAATTTTGTTTCAAAAATTTATTGTAAATTTTTGAAACAAAATTTGCAACTTTTTTCATTTGTGAGTTTCATGTAAATGTCAATTTTTCCACATAAATGACTTTTTAATGTAAACTTGTAACAGATTTTCCTACAAATCTGCAATATTTTTTCTCATAAATTCACAACTTTTATCATTAATTCTGAACTTTTTCCACATAAATAAATTTGCAGCATTTTTCCTGTGAATTTTTCATCTTTTACTCAAATTTGGGACTTGTTTCATTGTAAATTTCATTGTAAATTTGTGATCATTTTTCATATAAATGTGCTAAATTAATTAGTCAGTTTTGCCATAATTTTAAGGCTTAAACATTGGATGATTTTTTTGTTTGTTTTTTGGACATAAATGGATAAAAAGTGTCTCCTCCCCAATAGTAAAGGTGTCTGAACTCGTCTTTAACACAAATCAAACTGATTTAAAAAAGAGGAAAAACAGAAAAAAAAATCTAATTTTCTAAACTCTACGTTTAAACAGGTGAAGGTTGGTGTCTTTTGGGAGTATTTTCGTGGTCCGACAGTTTTTCTTCGTTTTTACAGGTCCCACCTTCTTTCTCTTTTACTCAAAGTCAAAGTGGTAGTCAAAGTCCAGGGCCGTCATGTCGGCAGGGAGGCCCAGCGTTTCTGTGGAGATCTCCCTGTTCTGGGAGGAATCCTCCATCTCACTGCCCAACGCCTCTGGCTGCGACTCCAAGCTCAGGTCTGAGCTCCTGGTGGTTGTCACCCCACAGTTATTGTCCCCTGAAGAAGCTGGCTCTGGTTCGGACTGCTGCTGTTGCTGCTGGCGGGTCTGATATCTGGTCTGGGACCGTGTCTGTCGGGTCAGTCGGGCGACAGGAGATTTCTTCGGTGTGGTTTTGCCTCTGGTTTTCGGACCGGGTTTTGACTTCTGCTGAGGTGCCGGAGTGGTGTCGCTGTCCGGATGGGACTGGGATTTGGAATCCTGGCCTGGTTCAGTTACGAATGGGGACTCCGTTTGAATTTGAGGAGGCTTGGCGTTGGCCCGGGCTTGGAGTTTTTGTTCCGATTCTACAAGCTTTTCTCCTTTGGTAACCTGGGGTTCTGGTTCAGGTGTAGTGGGCAGTTTTGGGTGGGGGATTTGTGAAGTTACCATGGGTGGTTCTTCAATTTTTGGAGGTTCATCTGAGTTCATAGACCAGACAGACATAATCTGGATGTCTGAGTCTGTCTGATTTTCTGGACTTGCTGGGGGACTGCTCAGATCTGGGGGATTGTTCAAATTTTGGGTATTCTTCGGATCTGGGGGATTGTTTAGATCTGGAGGACTGCTCAGGTCTGGTTCATTGCTCAGATTTTGGGCATTCTTCAGCTCTAGAGGACTGCTCAGGTCTGGATTGTTGCTCAGATTTTGGGCGTTTTTCAGATCTGGAGGACTGCTCGGGTCTGGTTCACTGCTCAGATTTTGGGCGTTCTTCAGATCTGGGGGACTGCTCGGGTCTGGTTCACTGCTCAGATTTTGGGTATTCTTCAGATCTGGGGGACTGCTCAGGTCTGGTTCAATGCTCAGATTTTGGGCGTTCTTCAGATCTGGGGGACTGCTGGAGTATGGTTCACTGCTCAGATTTTGGGTGTTCTTCAGATCTGGGGGACTGCTCGGGTCTGGCTCACTGCTCAGATTTTGGGTGTTCTTTAGATCTGGGGGAGTGCTCGGGTCTGGTTCACTGCTCAGATTTTGGGCGTTCTTCAGATCTGGAGGACTGCTCAGGTCTGGTTCAATGCTCAGATTTTGAGCGTTCTTCAGATCTGGGGGACTGCTCAGATCTGGTTCACTGTTCAGATTTTGGGCATTCTTCAGCTCTGGGAGACTGCTCAGATTTTGGGAGTTCTTCAGATCTGGTTCATTGCTCAGGTCTTTTGGGGAAGAAGTTTGGACCTCAGTTGGTGTTTTTGGAGCAGGATACTGTGATTGAGGTGCGGGTATTCGTGGAGGAGATGGTTCAGCTGGGCTAGTCGTACTCTCATTAGCAGTTTTGGAATCAGTTATGGGTTTGGCCAAGGCAGAAGGTCTGGTTTGACCTGTGCTGTGGTAGAAGATTCCAAACAACTGCTGGGCTTTGGCCGTAGCCAGGGTACTCTTCACTTTGCTTGACTTCTGAGCACCTTCAGTCATGATCTTCAATGGTGGTGGCTTGACAAACACGGTGCAGGTCTGTTCGCTCTCTGGGACACCGGGAGCTGCCACGTCAGACACGATCTTTATCATGGCTGGCTGAGGTGGCACAGACTTAGGCGTGGGCATTGATGTAGTTGTTTGAGAAGGTTTAGCTTCAATGGGTTTGACATCAGATGTAGCAGGTTCAGAAACTGGTGGAGCGGAGTTTATTTCTAACAGCAGCAGAGATTTAGTCTGGGATGGGGTTGACTTTGATTCAGATGGGGCAGGTTTGGGAACCACTGGAGGAACTTTGTTTTCAGATGACATTGGTGGTGGAGATTTGATCTCATCTGACCCTGGCGTTGATACCACTGGTGGAGGCATTGCCTGAATGGGACCTGGTGTTGGCCCTGCAGGTGGAGGCATTACTGGACGGGTATCAGGTATAGACCCCATTGGTGGAAGCTTTACTGGACGGGGACCAGGGACAGACCCTGTCGGTGGAGGCATTACTGGACGGAGACCTGGTACAGACCCTGTTGGTGGAGGCATTTCTGGATGGTAACCAGGTACAGACCCTGTCGGTGGAGATGTACTCGGGAAGGACTGAAGCCCAGGTTGTACTAACTCGATCGGCATTGGTCTACCAACCTCGGAGAGTTCTTTTGGAGAAGACCCTACTAAACTCGGGTTCTGAGGTCTCATGGAAAGAAAAGTGTTCAAAGATGCAGGTCTACCCATCATAGGGTTTTTCCTCATGACTGCAGCAGGTGCAGGAAGGTTGGGTCGGATTCGGCCATGGTTGCCTACCCATGAACGAGGCCCAATCTTCTGGCCTCCCAGCTTCTCCTCTATCTGCTTGGCAACGGCAAGGGATTTGGCTAAAGAATCATTTTGGACCGTCTTGACATCTTCATCATCCTTGAGAAACTCCTCTGCCACTTTCTGCGCCTCCTTTGCCAGTAGGTTCTCCTTTTTCTTCCACGTGAATGTTCCGAACGTCGGTGCCAGTTTCCCAGACTCCAGGTTCTGTTTGCGGAGCTTTGCAACCATGGCAGGGCTGGGGCCACAGTAGAATTTGGGCAGTCTGTAGGATTTTGGAGGTTCGGGCTTGACGACCTCTGACCTTTCTGACTCATGCTTTCTAAAATTCTTGTCCGGTTTCACTTTACCTTCTTCCTGGTCTGTGGCGTCATATTTGGAATGCTGCCCTCCTCTGTGTCTGTCCTCGTCTCTGGAGCCAGATTTGAGATGGTCCCCGTAACGATCATCTTCGCCCCTGCGATGATGGCTCTGATATTCTTCATCTCGCCTGTAATCATCCCTGCTGGAACGGTATCTGTCCTTGGCGTATTTCAACTTTTCGTCATCTTTCTTGCTGCAAGACGGCCTTTCCTCCTCAATGCTCTTGGAATCTTTCTTGCTCAACTTAATCTTGTCTTTGACTTCCTCCTCCTGAAAAACATTCCCTTTCTTCTCTTTGTCCTTTTTCTTGTGTTTGGACTTTTCTTCCTTGTCTTTGCTGCATTTCTCATCATTATCATCGTGTTTGCGTTTCTTTGCACTTGCCTCCGACTTCAGTCCAGCCTGACGGTCCAGATTCCTCCTCTGCTCATACAGCGGGTTCTCGTACATTTGTTTCTGCAAGAGGAGGCATTGAGAATGAAAATGTGAAGAACACAAAAAATAACCAAACATCTTGGATTTTTTTGACTAAATTCACCAACAGCACACATACAGTACATTGGGTCAACATTGGCAAGTTTACATTGGGAATAGATCTTCTAGAGGTCAAACAAGAATTGGCCCAGGTCCCAGTTACCTCCACATCTCGTAGGGGATTCATGGAACTCATTGAAATCTAATGGACCATTCTTAGTTTCAATTGACAGCCATCATATGTGGAATTCACAGGATCAAAAAAAAATACATTTCTCTCTTGCCACTGAGACTCCCAAATAATTATTTTCCCAAGTTTGGTCCCATGATGTGGAAGTACAGGGGACGGGGCTTAGGCTCTCGTTTACTTCTGCTGGCTTTTGCAGAGACTACACAACAGAATCTGCCCTGTTTTAAAGTAGCTCTAACCCTCATCCACAAACCGCTGCTGAATTCCTGAGCTCGTTAGCTGCCAGGCTGATGCTAAAGTTGTGGCCTGATGGCCAAGTTAAATAAAACCAGGAGGTTCATCAGACAAGAATTAACATACTTGGTTTCACAGATGGAGGTTTGAGTTTCTTTCATTTAACAACAGACCTTGTACTTCTCATTGTGAGCATGAGTGGTGACGTGCTCTTCGGCACAGATGGAGTCTCCGAAAAACTCACGGCACAGCAGGCAGAAGAATCCTCTGACAGGCAGCAGGAACTCCGAACCTGCAGCCAAAAAAACCCCAAACACATACAAAGGTGATATTTTAAATGGTGGGTGGAGCTAAAATAAACTGCTAATGTGTTTACCTGGTGGACACCTCAGTGGGTGATACCTGGGGGGGCAAGGATTAGAGCGTTAAAGCTGAAAGGTCTGTAGACTGAAAAAATACTTAAGAATTGATAGTGGAGAGACTGAGAAGTTTTAGAAGGTTTTTGTAGCTGCTCAGGGTCCCGCAGGAGTTCGAGTCATGAAGTCCATCAAACCTGCAAGTTAGGAAGTTAAATTTAACTTTAGACTCTTCTTAAGATCAAATTTAAAGGAGATCCACGTAAAGTTCCCAAAATGTTGGCACTTAGCAATCCCCATGTTCAATCAGAGAATCCTCCAAAAAAGCAACCCTTAAGCCAAGATGGATGCCCCCAGAAAAACTAGCAACAGCTAATTCTAGTGCTACTGGTTCCAGAACATTGGAGGTACATTTGTTTTTCCTGTATATTAATTCATAGAAAATGTTTTGTGTTAGATGGCGCATCTGAACCAAGGATGGGAGGATTCTGGCTTTAGGAACCTCACAATGGCCACAGTTACATGAGCAAAATTTCTTCAATCTGATTACAATTCATATCAAAATTTTACTGTTTACATGGATCCTGAAAAAGCTGACCTGATTAAGACGTGCGTTTCCATGTGTCACACATTTGAATGGAATAAATCATTTTGACATGCGTACGTCGACATTTCGACATTCCAAAAATAGTAGAAGAAGCAACAACTTCCGGCGTTAGCAAGCCCCACTTCGTGTCGAAATTGACCTGTATTGTGTTATTCAGACTGTACTTTTGCTTCTGCTGGTCTCCGTAATGAAGCTACAAGTACATACTTCTGCATATGACGAACAGAGGGAGACAGCAGGACGATACAGACCAGTTTTGTTTTACGCCCGCTATGTTTTCCGCTAGCTGCTGGTAAGGTGGAAATACGTCACGTCGACGTGCGGCTGGTGTACAGACATGCGCAGTAAACATTTTCTGCCCTACGTTTGGAATAAGTGTTTTCATGCGCACCATTCGGATTAACAATCGGCATAACCCACCCCTCTCAATCGGAATGAAATTTTGATCCGAATGAGCGTGATCGGGTTAGAATATTCAGATTGCCATGTTTACATGAAGCATTTTTATTCCGATCAGGTTTTTAATCCGGTTACCTGTGTCCATGTAAACATAGCCATTGTTGGGTTAGATGAGGTTCACCCTACCTCAGCAGCAAAAATACAACTTAATGGTCTAGGAGTATTTGCATTGCTCTGAGCTTCAGGAGCACACCATTAGCCACAACAGCTAACATAATGGCACGTTCCTACACTTTCCATCGTCCATTACCAGCTGACAATATGGACCTACTGTCTGAGATTTTCAAGGTCCCAAAAAGCGTAAACAAAGACGGATGCCCTTGAAAAATGCAAGCACTTTTTTCCGTCAACTGCTCCCTTTCAGGGTCACCACAGTGAATCATGACCTGATATCATGATGATCAACATGTTGATTTGGCTAGGATTTTTATGGATGATACCGTTCCTGACGCAACCCTCCCCATTTGTCAAGGATGGCAACAGGAAATTCTGATCTCAGCTGAAATCTAATTTGGTCGATTGACTTATGGGGGGGCCAGGGGGGCATAGCCCCCCTGAAGCTGAGAGGTTTTCAGTAAAACTGAAGTAATTTAGACTGAAAAAAATGAAATACTAGACTTAGATAAATCATTAAATTTAATGAAAAGTTAACTTACTTCTTCTTCAATGTTGTCTCACTGTCTTTAGCCCAACATATTTAACAGTTCTATAAGAGTTTCTTCACTTTTGATCCATAGTTAATCAAGTCTTTACAATACACACAAAAAGCTTTTCCGGCCACGTCTGGTTTCTTCAGAAATTGTCAGAGTGTTTCTGTTACCTCGTCAAACTTTGAGCCAATTTTCACCTTTACCGTCACTTTTCTCTCAAGCCAATTCCATCGGAACTTATTTTTGACACTTTTGTCTATTTCTAGCACTGATGACTCCTGATCCTTCGATAAAAATCTCATAATTCCGCTGAAAACGGTACCGAAAGCTCAGAATTCCAACATGAACACGCCGCCATAAATTTTTGACAAAGCATACAACGAGCCATTTGATTGGTCCAATCGTTTGCAACTATCCAATCGCAGGGCCGTTTACAATACAGCAGTAACTTGAGTACAAAACATCCGGGTTATCGCGGGAGACTTGACCCGGGGAAGCGCCGAGCGCTTATATAATCGTGTTGATTTTCGCTAAAATCGGTAACATCGGTGACAATAAGGTACCTTACCCCCCCTAAAATTTTCTCAACGGATTTAGACGATTCACAGAAATGATCAATTTGAAAATAAATCGGCGGAAATCCGCGGAAAATTGCCATCCCTGATTTGTCCGAGCTTGGGACCAGCACAGAGAGTACCCCCCCCCCCCGCCAATGGCTGGGAAACCAACTTTCCTTCCCCCATATTATTCTGCTGAGTACCAAGCTAAAGCACAGGAAGTACCATTTTTTTATCTGGCCTTTGGTATGACCTGGCTAGGGCCTGAACCCAGGACCTCCCCGTTGTTGAGGCGGATGCTTTACCTCTAGATAGCTCTAGTGCTGGTACTAGCAGAATACAAACATACACAGAACCAATCTGAAGAACACCTTTTCAAAAATCGAAAAGAAATAAAGCACCACTGTGTTTTTACTTCGTCTGGACCAAAGGTGGGGGATTCTGACTCTAGAAAAGCCACATGAAAAAATAAATCAGACTGGAAGACTTTGTCTTCCTTTGAGCTGTAAAACCATATTGGCCATAACAGCCACATCAGCTAATGTTAGCCAAAACAGCTAGCATTAGCAACAACAGCTAACATTAAACACACCATCTAAAGTTAGCTGTTATGGCTATCTTTAAACATACCACCCAATGTTAGCCTTAACAGCTAGCATTAGCATAACAGCTAGCATCAAACATACCAGCTAATGTTAGCGTTAACAGCTAGTGTTAGCAATAACAGCTAACAAACACACCACCTAATGTTATCCATAACAGCAAATAAAAACATTATGTAGATCTCCTTTAAGATATCACATTCATTAAATGGCACCAAGTATTTGACCACTTTACAAATACGTAACAATGAAACTGATACTAATAATGTTGCCACTAGATAATCAATTTTAAGTATTTCAGGAAGTAAAATTCATACCTACCTGAATCTCCAAAAACCACCCCACCCTGCCCCCCCCAACCCCCAAAACCATGACTGCTATTCGGGTCTTCAGTTTCCGTTACGTTAAAAGGAATAACTGTCAATTTCAAGGACAATTAAGGCCTTAATTTAAGAGGTTTTTAGGCTCTGCGGACAGCCAGCAGTGGCATTCAGGACTTTACGCTTCTAGAATCTTCAGCAGAGGTTGAAACGCTAACAAGGTGCGGGCAGACTGGAGACTCCTCTTCGTTAGCATCGTTAATTGGTTAACAGACAGAGAAACTTCAGCAGAGGTCCACCTGAAAAAGATTCACTCCAAAGGTTCAGTGGTTCAGAGACCACGGTGCTAACAACCACCAATCAGGAAGGAGCGACGGTAAAGGGGCCGTACCTTTGGCTGGTTTGGTCTGCTTCTCCTCTGACGGCTGCTTCTTGGAGACTTTAGACGCTGTGGATGCCCAGGGTCGGTCGTATGGGTCCAGAGTCTGCGCCAGTGAAGAAAAACCGGAGAGTGAGACACGGAGGAAGAAACGGGAGCTGTAGCTGTGAGATTTATCATCAAAACATCCTGAATTAAGGGATTAGTTAGCCTTACAAATGATAATTAAATGATGTAAATTAAAACAAATTAAATGGAAATTAAAACAAGACAGCTGGGTAACATCTGTGACTTTTCTCCTTATAAATCTGCAGCTTGTTTATTGTAAATTTGAAATGTTTCACACAAAGTCTGAAATTAACTTCCTCACAGCTGCAAAAACCCTGAAAAACAAAAGTAAATTAGGATTTATTTTAAAAATAAGGAGCAAAAACAAAACAAAAAACCCCCACAAACCTTCCGGTGTGATCTGCTGTGCAAGTGCGTGAAAAAATCAAACATGGAGCCACAGGTGGCGTTACAATTTTTGCACCAGTGGTTTCCGGCGTCATAGTACTCAAACGGTGGCTCAGGCGGCAGTGTCACCGGGTCGGCCGTCAGGAGCTTGTCCGGGATTGCCTTCGAGAGCGTCGCCGACGTGTGCTAGAGGAGAAGCAGAAAGGGAGGAGAGAGTTAGAGGGGGAGGGGGCACAGTCGGGACTCAGCGGGTTGGCGCCACAAAAACGGAGAAATGTAGAAAGAGTCTTACCTGATGTGGCGTTTTCAGCGTCGAGGACGCCGACGCCCATTTACCAGTCGCTTTTTAAAATCAACAGTCACTTCAGAGTTTAAACCGGCACGACAAGAGCTTCAGCAAAGTTCATGTCACCGACTAAACTAGACTTTCCTCTCTGGTTCCTGTGTAGGTTTATTCCTACAGTTAAAACCCTGATCAAGTGGATTGGTCAAATTAAAGCATGGATGTGCCAGAATTTTCTTCACTTATATGAAGACAAAACCGAAATAATAGTTTTTGGAGCCAAAGAAGAAAGACTCAAAGTTAGTACTCAGCTTTAATAATTCTACTGTACAATGACAAAGCCTATTCTATTCTACTCTATTCTATTCTGATGCTAAAAACCAACAGCCAAGCCAGAAATCTGGGGGTGGTTTTGAAGTCAGACCTGAATTTTAACAGCCACATTAAGACAGTAGTGAAGTCAGTCTATTATAACTTAAAGAACATAGCGAGGATTAAAGGTCTGATGTCTCAGCAGGATCTAGAAAAACTTGTCCATGCATTTATCTTCAGTAAACTGGACTACTGTAACGCTATCCTCACAGGTCTCCCTAAAAAGTCCATCAGACAGCTGCAGTTGGTTCAGAACGCTGCAGCTCAAATCTTCACTTGAGGCAGTGGCTCAGGAGATAGAGCAGGTCATCCAATAACCACATGGTTGGCGGTTCGAATCCCGCTCTCCCCGGGTATCTTGCCGTTGTGTCCCTGGGCAAGACACTTCACCCCAATTGCTCCTGGTGGGTCTGGAAGCGCCATGTTAGGTAGCATGCCGCCATCAGTGTGTGAATGTGTGTGTGAATGGGTGGATAGCAGGATCTGTAAAGTGCTTTGGTCATCAAGAGATGAGAAAAAAAGCGCTATATAAGAGAATGCCATTTACCATTTTTTCACTAAGACCAAGAAAGTCAATCATATAACTCCAGTCCTCAGATCTCTACACTGGCTTCCTGTCTGTCAAAGGACAGATTTCAAAATACTCCTGTTGGTTTATAAAGCTCTGAATGGTTTAGGGCCAAAATACATTTCAGGTCTTGTCCATGATGAACCACCCAGAACCCTCAGGTCGTCAGGGTCAGGCCTACTGTCTGTGCCCAGAGTTAGAACCAAACATGGTGAGGCAGCGTTCAGTTTTTATGCTCCTCACATATGGAACAAACTCCCAGAAACCATCAGGGCTGCTGAAACTCTCAGCTGCTTTAAATCCAGGTTAAAAACTCTCCTATTTGCTGCTGCCTTTCAGTAGAACAATTGTTAATCTCCTACAATGTACTGGAACTTTTATTTCTTGCACGTTTTCTGTCGTATTCTATTTTAACTTGTTTTTGTTTCACTTTAATTTACTTTTTACTTACGTTTGCTTTTAAATTCTTATGTATTCCTTTTGCAACTTGCTGTAATGCTTTAATGTTTTTATGTAAAGCACCTTGAATTGTCTTGTACACGAAATGTGCTATACAGATAAACTTGCCTTCCCTACATTAGCTGTCATGCTCAACGTGCTAATTAAGACGACAAATCAGCAATGACATGCACAGTGAAAACTAGATGACAGCCCCCGCCCCCCGCCGTTATTACATCATAAAGACTTCAGGGTAGAACAGCTGGAGAACATTAGTATTGTTACCATGGCTGCCAACGATATGCACGTCAGCTATCTAAACGGGATCTGTCCAACGAACAAAACCCCACATAGAATATTTACAACTGAAATAAAGCAGAAGCACAGAACTGGGCTGAACACACACAGACTGACACACACACATGTAACAGGTCACAGAACATTTAATAGAAAATATTTTTATAAACTGTGATGAGGTGTCAAAGCTGATGTCATTTCATCTGATACACTGAAGTTACTGTCCTGTCTATGATCATGCAGGGCTGGGCCATAACCAGTGGGGGGGGGGCTGCTGCTGTCCCCCCATGAGCAAAAAATCATCCCCCTTGTTAACCCCCCCCATACCCCATAAATGGAGGGTTAGCCCTCTTCAATATCATTTTTTTTTTTAAATCTTTTTAAATCATGTTACAGAATTCAATAACATCACTTTGAACCACCAATTCTAAGCAGAAATATTAAAAAATGTTAACTTTTTCTCAAATCTGCAACTTTTTTCCTGTAAATTTGCAACTGTTTTCTCATAAGACCCTTTCTGTCTACACTGCCAATCCACTCAAACCCAGTAAGAATCGGCTTGTCTGACAAGGGTTCCCCACCCCAGGTGAGGCAGGCTAAATCACCCTGCAAGTGAGGTGGGTCATTGACCACACATTTATGGTTAATAAAGCACCAACAGAACTTTTATTAAATCAACCTGTCAACCTTCAATCAACCTTAATCATCTAAACCTCTGCTGCCGCCGCCAAGTTTACTGACACATGGCTTTATGGGGGTGGAACTGGGTTTACTCTGGGGGAACAGAAAACTGATTTACCACCCAGCCCTACACGGTCTGGTTTGCTCCAAGAACCTATTCGTTCTGGATGAAGCTGCAGTCATAAATGCCAAAGCATCAGGTCAACATACAACTGTGACGCCAGATATTTGACCCCGCCCCCTCAGCTAACCTCCACCTGACCCTGTGTCTGGACCCTAGCTATAGCCTCTAACCCCCCTGTTACCTCCTCCCTTTGCAGGAGTTTTTACCTTTGTGGCAGCCGCGCCGCTCACTTCCTCCTGCTGATCATCAGGGCTCCGCTCCTCCTCCTTCTTCCTCTTCTGCGGAGGCGACTGCGCTTCATCCTCCCGGACTTCGGGCGTCTTGGCAACCCGGCGTTGCCGGTTGGATGGGGCAAGGCCAAGGATCTGTGCCACTTTTTCTATCTCAGTGCGTTTCTTCTCGGCTGCCTCATGCTCCACGCGGAGGGCGGAGATCTGGGCCATGACCTCCTCCTGCAGGCGGCCGATCTCCTGCAGCAGCGGGTCTTTGTGGCCGTCCTTCTCTCGCCGCTTCCTCCTCAGGAGCTCACCTGCAGAGATGAAACCCATCAGAGGGCGGAGCAGCAACAGCGATAACGCAGTTAACAACTGTGAGGAGGAGGGATGGACTGACCCTGCTGCTTCCTGAGACGCTCCAGTTCCTTCATCAGATACTCCTTCTTCTTCATGCGGATGTCCCGCTCCTGTTTCAGCTTCTCCCTCTCCTCCAGAACCTGAACACAACCACAGAGACCGTTAGAACGTTTCTGATCTGGTTCCTCCCCAGGAGAAGCGCAGGTCATGTCAGCCAGATATTACCACACCGACCGATTTTTATCTAACTAACTACTAACTAACCTGCACTTATATAGCGCTTTTCTAGTCACAAAGACCACTCAAAGCGCTTTCATTAATACTAACCCTCTATTCTAAGGGCCTATAGGAAACAGATATCTAGGGACAATTTAGAACTTTTATTAGCAGTGATGGAAAAAAAATATGATTTGATCCCTCAGAGGGAGCTCAGCTGTGTTTTAGTCAAGCCATCAGCTCATGTTAGCTCTGATGCTAATTTTTTTTTTTTTTTTTTTTTTTTTAGAAAATTTTGCAACATCTTTAATAATCAGCCTTGGCCAAGTATCTAACTAAACACCTCATGAACACAAAGTAGTTTGGCATGTCCTCTCTTTGGAGGAGAACTGCAAGGTTCCCTCTGAGTGCCGCAGCTCTCATAGCTACAGTGCTGCTAGCTTAGCTACTAGCTAGTCTGTTAACCCAGCTCTTCTAAATTCTAGTCTCCCCAGCAGACATCCGTGGTCCCAGCGCCGTCTTTAATCCTAGAATGTTGGTAGTTTTTAGCAGCTTGCCACTGGAACCAACACCGTTAGCACTGCCATATGAATCGGTGCGACACTGACAAGTTTTGTTATTTTAGCCACTTACCAAAACATATTCAAGATCCAAACTGGAGTTACGGTTTAGGAATTACAACCATTTTTATACTATATCTCCTCATTTCAGGGGCTCAAAAGTAATTGGACAATTGACTTAAAAGCTATTTCATGGGCTGCACGAGCTATTCCCTCATTAATTCATCAATCAAGCAGTTGAAAGGTCTGGAGTTGATTCCAGCTGTAGCATTTACATCTGGAAGCTGTTGCTGTGAACCAACAACATGCGGCCAAAGGAGCTCTCAGTGGAAGTGAAACAGACCATCCTTGGGTTGAAAAAAAAAAAAAAAACATGTCTGTATCTTGAAGATGTTTTGGTAAACAGCTAAAATAAGAAAATGAACTGTATATCTCGTATCACTCTGGCTTATTTTGTCCTATTTTGGCCGTGGTAGGCTCATTAGCATTAAAGCAGGATGCTATAAAACAGCCTGTAGGGTGGAATGGTTAAAGGAAACGTTGTTAGGAAACTCTCCTAAAGTCTGCTTCACCTTCTGTTTCTGGCTCTCATTGTTCTGCTCCTCTGAAATGTTCTTGTCCTGGCAGCTGACTTTAGCCCCGCCCTTCACTCCGTCCTGAGCACCGCTCTTTGTGGAACCTGAGGACAGACGACAGAGTTACATTTACCATCACCAAACTCAGAATCAGACACTGGGACCTGAGAAAAGAGGCTAACCTTTGGGGTCGGCGTCCGGAGTGCTGTAGGGCTGGTTGTAGAGCAGGGTGGGGGGGTACTCTTCGGCACAATTGGGAGGGGGGGGCACATTCATGTTGGGGGGCGGGTACATGGGGGGCCACTGCTGGGGCATGTAGGCGAGGTAGTTCCCATACTGACCATACCCAGGAGGGGGGAAGTTGGGGGGCATCATGCTGTGGACCTGTGACGGAGGGTAGGAAGGGATAGGTATTGTGGGGTGGGCGGGGACAGCAGTAGGGTTGGGGTGGTGTTGAGTCACCGGTGGCGTCACGTTGCTCATCTCACCCTTAATGTCCTTGATGTCATCGTGGATTTTGGGTGGAGCTGACGTTTTCTTGGCCTCGTCATCACTGCTCCAGGCCCCGCCCTCACCGCGGTCGCCACTGTGACTCCGGCTCCTGCCGTTGCTGGAGCTGTGGCTCCGCCTCCTGTTACTTCTGCAGTTATCATCAGAGCTGTCAGATGAGTAGCGCCTGCGGTGGGTTGGAGTCTTTGGAGGTGGTTTGTTCCCCTGTAGACGCTCTTTGGTCCTTGCGGCCATCTTGCTGATGTCAGCCACACCCAGATCCAGCCCGATGGTCTTCAGCAGGTCTTGGAGCTTCTCGTATTCCTCCAGTGCCTGACGATCACTCTCCTCCAGAGGTTCTGTCCCCAGAGGGACATCAGTGTTTGACACCTGGACCGTGATGTTCTGGACAGAGCTGACACCCGGCTGACTGGCGTACCTCGTCTCTGTCGAGCCCACTGGGAGAGAAGCCTGAAAGTGAGTGGGTTGAGCTGGGGCAGCGGCATGCCAGCCATACACCGGTGGGGCAACAGCTTTCTGTGGTGGGTGATCTCCGTACAGCGACTCCTCCGTGACATCCCCGTACATATCGAGGCTGCAGTGACGCTCCAACGCCGAAGGCGGTTTGGAATCCTCCACGTCTCCGTAGAGGAACTTCTCTTCATCATCAATGTCATCCACAGTCTTCTCCTGAGCTTTGGCACCTGGCCCCTCCTCACCCAGGAGGCTGAGGATCTCTTTGATCTCGGCTTCCAGGCCTAAGCGGTGGGCCATCTGCGGGTCGGACCGCAGGTCTGACAGCATGGATGCCACCGTCTGAGGGTCACCACTTTTAACGGCAAGTAGGAGCTGTTCGGCCACCCGAGACATGCTGGCACCCTCCAGACTGCGAGGAGAGTCCAAACTCTGAAACACAGAAACAGCAGAGGGTATGGAGGTTATCAGTTCGTCTAAAATCAGAACGGCAGAGACAGGATATCTGCTGCTGTGAGGAGGTCTTAAATTTGAGGCTTTTTCAGACCTTTCTAAGGCCACCAAATCAAATTTCAGACCTCACATCAAAATGTGGCCCTACCCTGACAGACGGAGAGTCATCTGAGTTGCTGCGTTTCTTCAGGATGGACTTGGTTGGCTGACTCAGTAAATCCTCGAGCTCCTTTCTGCGCCGGGCTGACAGCAGTTCTGAAAATGCTTTGGGATCTTTCTCCTTGCTGCAGCTGCTCGAGCTGCTGCTCCTGGAACTGCGGCTGCAACTCCTGTGGTGGCTCTTACTCCGGGCATGGCTCCTTGCTTTACTGTAGCTCCGCCCACGGCTCCTCCCTCTGGATCTGGACCTAGATCTGGATTTAGACCTGGATCTGCTACGGGGACGGCTCTTGCTGCGTCCTCGGCTCTTAGCACGGCTCAGGTCGGAACTGCGGCTCCTGCTGCGACCCCGGCTCTTGGCACGGCTCCGATCGGGACTGCGGCTCCTGCTGCGACCCCGGCTGTTGGCACGGCTCCGGCTCGAGCTGCGGTGCTGGCTCTTGCTTCGCCCCAGACTCTTGGTCCGACCCCGGGCCGGACTGGGGCTCTGGCTGCGGGGCCGGCTTCTGCCTCGACCTCGATCTGGACTGCGGCTATGACTGCGGTGCCGGCTCTTGCTCTGCCCAAGACTCTTGGCCCGGGTTCGGTCTGGACTACGGCCACGCTCGTAGCTGGGTCTGTTTGGGTAGAAGGAGGTTTCTGGTTATCTCGTATCAAACATCATCAAGAGCACAGCACACCATGCACATGCAGAAGGGGAAGCTTTAGAGCAGGGGTCACCAACGCAGTGCCCGCGGGCACCAAGTCGCCCGCAAGGACCACATGAGTCGCCCGCAGGCCTGTTCTAAAAATAGCACAACTCGCAAGTGAGCTGCGTCTAAGATGTAATTTTTTCTGCCGCTATTTTTTAAAATCACACTTGCATTTATATAGATTTTAAAATGACAATGTCTTAAAAATAAAAAAAATGAAAATATGTTTATTATACGTAAAGTTAAGGTGAACTCTGACCTAGTTCAAAGGTCAGTATTGTGCGCATGACAAAACCTTCGCGCTTGGGGAGAGTAAGCTAGTGGGCAGTGAAGATGGTGACCGCAGTGCAGTTTCCTAGCCCAAAAACATGGCAAACAAAAAAGACAGAAAATTTATCATTTTCAAAGTGAGTGGGAGGAAGAGTTCTTTTTTACTACCGTGAAAGGAAGCTGCGTGTGTTTCATTTGCGGGGCGACTGTGGCAACGGCAAAGCGGCACTATTATGTGGAGCGACACTTCACTACGCGTCATGAAACTGCTGCCCACTCTCAGTGCTGTTTAGCTTCTTCTCATGAAAGGACAGTGCTGGTTATTACTCAAGCATGATTCTTGGCAAGAACTGTATGGATATAATTCCAGTGAAGAAGAACACACAAAAGTGTGTTTATTAAATGTAACAGATTTTGAGCAGAATTGCAGCAGATTTGTTCAGTTAAAAATGTGATAAGATTTATTTAATATGAAAGTTGATTTTTCTCAAATGTTGCATAACTTTTTCAAACATGGTTCAACATAATTCATGAATTAAAAGGGTTTAGTTTTTTATGGTTAAAAGGGACTGGTGAAAACTGGACATTTTTTTTTTAATGAGATGTAGAAGTGATCATCTGAACAATTGCTGAGATTAATAAAAATAAAGTGTTGAATATTGATCTTATCTGTTACCCACTCTAAGTTATTGATAATTAACTATTTATTTATGTGTGTGTGTGTGTGTGTGTGTATACATACACACACAATTTGTTATTTTAGAGGAGTGTGTCAAGCTGGTAGCCCTTCACATGACTCGATACTCATGAAGTAGCTCTTGGTTTCAAAAAGGTTGGTGACCCCTGCTTTAGAGGCTTGAGCCTCTCCCCTTTGCCAAAGTGTCCAAAATGCCCTTTTTTTTCCCACAATATCTTTATTGAACCTTTTTTAACAAACATGATACAAACAATCAAACACTAACCCTAAAGTACTACAAAAAAAAAAATGCACTAAAAACACCAACAACCACCAACAAAATCAAGTCTTCAACAATGCTCCTCTGTTTAGTCTAGACAATCCAATACATAAGTATACATATTATGTTCACCAGTTTGGAATTTACAAGGTCCACACACATCATTCACCTTCTTCTTCAAGAGTTATGTTTAAATTTTTTACATAATCAATAAAAGGTCTCCATATATTCTCAAACACAATTTCCTTTGATTTCAGTATATATGTTATTCTTTCTAATGGAAGGTTTGTTAACATCTGTCTTAACCACTGAGTCACATCTGGTCTATGAGTCTTTTTCCATAATAGTGCAATACATTTTTTGGCATTAAGCAAACTGAGGTCTATGAATGTTCTTTCACTTTTATTGAAATTATGCTTTTCTGGGTACAGACCCAACAAAACCAGTTTAGGATTCAATATGATTTGTTTTGAGATTATTTTTTCAATTGTTACCCTCACCTCTTCCCAAAACATTCTTATTAATCTACATTCCCATAAACAATGAAATAGGGTTCCTTTACTTTCCATGCATTTTGTGCATGTATCTGGTATATTTTTGTTATATCTATTTAACTCCTCCGGTGTAACATACATCCGCATTAACCATTTGAAATGTATCAATTTAAGGCGTACATTTATTGATTTGGTTTGAGCTTCTGTACAAGCCAATTCCCATTGTTCCTCTGAAATTTCAGTTTGCAGATCTTCTTTCCAGTAGTTTAATCTTTTCAGTGAATTTTCACTTGAAGATAGTGTCAATGAGTTATAAAACTCTGAAATAATACCCTTTCTTTTACTATCTTTCATCATCATTTTTTCCAAGGATGAGTAAATAGGTCGAGTGAGAGCTTTATTTTGATTTGATCGAATAAAGTTTCTAAGTTGAAGATATTTAAAAAAATGTGTTCTATTGAGATTAAATTTGATCCTCAGCTCTTCAAAAGACATTATGTTATCTGCACATGGCAAATATAAATCCTGAATCTTTTGTATCCCTTTTAAATTCCATACTTTAAATACAGCGTCCGCTCTCCCTGGTTTAAAATATTGATTACCCCATATTGGACTAAATTGTGACAATAACTGTGGTTCTTTTAAATAGTTTTTAGCTTCACACCATATTTTGATCATATGCTTTACAAATGGATTTTTAACTTGTTTTTGTAATTTTTTTGCCGAATCTGAGTATATGAATATGGGAAGAGGTAAAGGTAAATTGTATGATTCCATTTCAGTCCAGTGAGGGAGATCATTTGATGAAAAATAATATGTCATAGACCTCAGTTGTGCCGACCAATAATACAACATAAAATTTGGACATTTCAGACCTCCACGATCAAATGGTAAATATAATAAAGACAGACGTAATCTAGCCCTCCTGTTGTTCCATATAAATTCCACTAACTTTTTTTTTATTCTTGAAAATAGATCGAAAGGTGGTGATAAGGGAATGTATTGAAATAAATAAAGTATTTTAGGTAAAATATTACTTTTAAGTATATTGATTCTCCCGATCATCGACATTGGTAGTGACATCCATCTCTGAGTTAACTCATTGATATCTGACATTAAGGCTTCATAGTTGACACTGGCGACTGATTCTAGCTTAGGCACAATTTGGATTCCTAAATATTTAAACTGATTTACAACATTGAATTGATTTACCTCAGGGGCTGGGTAATTTCTCTGGGTCTCATTTAGCATTAATATTGAAGATTTAGTTTTATTTATTTTATATCCTGATATTTCCCCAAAATTCTTTATTAAATTCAACAAGGTTGGAATTGATTTTTTTAGATTCGACATAAACAAAATTATGTCATCGGCGTACAGGGAGATTTTATGTTCTGTTGGTCCAACTTTAATTCCATATATTTGTGAATGTAAACGTATCGCTATCGCTAAAGGTTCAGTTGCCATAGTAAACAGTAAAGGTGAAAGTGGACAGCCTTGTCGACATCCTCTATTGATTTTTATTGGTTTTGAAATATTGTTATTTGTTAGGATTTCTGCTGTAGCATTATTGTATATTATTTGAACCCATTTTATAAAATTATTTCCAAGTCCAAACCTTTGTAGGACTTCAAAAAGAAAGGGCCATTCAACTCTATCAAAGGCCTTTTCGGCGTCCAGTGATAGGAGAGCTGTATCCGGTGCTTCTTTATTAAAATAAATAATATTAAATAGTCTTCTTACATTATGGAAGCCTTGTCTACCCTTTATAAAGCCATTCTGATCTCGATTAATAATATTTGGTAAAATTTCTTGTATTCGTCTTGCTAAAATTTTACAGATTATCTTAAGGTCGGCGTTTAATAGGCTTATTGGTCTCATATTTTCACATTTATTAGAGGGCTTACCTGGTTTTGGCAGCAGTATAATTAAGGCATTATTTATGTATGATGGTAAATTATTATTTTGAAATGCTTCTAAAACCATTTCCAAAAAAGGTTTTATTAATTTATTCTTAAATTTTTTATAAAGGTCAACTGGAAGACCATCTGGTCCTGCACTTTTTCCTGATTTCATATTATCAATGGCTAGCCCAACTTCTTCTTGACTAATTTTAGACTCCAATATCTCCCTGTTTTCATTTGGAATACACGGTATAGATAGTTCGTTCAAAAACCCATTTAGTTTTGTTAAATCAGATTCATTTTTGGTATCATATAATTTTTCATAGTAATCTCTAAAGGCTCTGTTAATTTCTAAAGGATCTATAACTACCTGTCCGTTACTTATAATACTGGTAATTGGTGTTTTAATTTCTAATTGTTTAATCTGCCATGCTAATAATTTTCCTGATTTTTCACCTTGTTCTTAAAAAGATTGTTTCAATCTTAGAAGACTCGAGGCAGCTCTATTCGCTGATTTTTTGTCGTATTCAGCTCTCAAAATCAGTAATTCATTCTCCAACCTTGGGTCACTTCCTGCATACACTTTTTCCTGAAGACTTTTTATTTTATGTTCCAATTTAGCTCTCTCCTCTCGAGTCTTCTTAGATTTTGATCCTGTATAACTAATAATATGTCCCCTAATAAAAGCTTTGAAAGCCTCCCACTTTACACATGCTGATGTTTGTGTAGTATTGATGTCAAAGAACTCGTCTATCTGTTTTTCTATATACTTGACAAATTCCTCATCCTGAAGCCATTTATGCTGAAATTGCCATCTACCTGATTCCTTTGTCAATTTTTTATCTACATATATTAGACAACATGGTGCATGATCAGAGATCACGATGTTATCATAAAAGCAGTTTTGAATCTTGGACCTTAATTCTGTGGAAATCAAAAAATAATCAATACGTGAGAATGTCTTGTAGGTACTGGAATAACAAGAATAGGCTTTAACTTGTGGTTTCATTTCTCTCCATATATCTAACAATCTCAATTCTTTCATAAAATGATTAATAGTCATCCTACATCCAATGTGCGTGCAGTCCAGTCCTGTTGATCTATCTATACCTGGATTCAATGTACAATTAAAATCCCCTGCTATTATATGTCGCCCTGTAAGTGATGATAAGATAAGAAATAAATTAGCAAAGAACTTCTGATCATCTATATTGGGACCATATAAGTTCACAAGATTTATATTTTCTAATAGCAAAGAACCTTGAATGATTACATATCTTCCAAATTTGTCTCCAATTACATTTTTCACTTGAAAAGGAACTGATTTATGTATGAGAGTCATAACTCCCCTGGCCCGGGATGAGAATGATGAGGTGAAGACACTTCCTTGCCATCTACTCCTAATTCTTTTTATATCCTCCTCTATTAAATGAGTTTCTTGTAAAAACACAATTTTTGAACCCATGTCTTTTATTTTATTCATAACTTGTTTGAGTTTTTTTAAATTTTGTAGACCTCTGCAATTCCATGAAGTTAAATTAAGATTAACACTTTGGTTTATGATCAATAGAGAGTTTGGGATTACCTTGCAGTGTAAACATGCTCATACAGAGAAGCAAAAACATGAGTGGTTGAACATTCATCCTACAAACTACACACAAACAAATTTCCCCTTCCCACACTTGTGGGAAACCCCCCAAAATCAAAAGAAAAATTCCATCTCCCGATATAGCCATCGACCGCTCCACACCCACGGGGAACAGCCTAAGCCACTCCTTCTTCATCCTCCCAATCACCCTAACTCTACTGCTTTTAATGACGTAACATTAACTCTCCTCTGTAGTTTTCCAACTTAACTCCAAAATTTTTAACAACTTTGTACATCATAGTTTTTTTTTGTTTGTTTTGTTTTTGTTTGTTTTTTTTAATATATAATACAATCTATATTTTGTAAACTTACTATTTACTTCAAGTCAGTCAGATGCCTGTGCAAATGCTTAATTATTCTACCTTATATTTTGTTCATACTTAGCTCCCACCAGTCTCGTCTTCTTCTTTGATCTTCTTGATGAACTCCTGCGCCTCCTCTGGGGTCTTGAAGATGTGGGTTCTGCCCTCATACGTGGTCAGCAGTCTCGCAGGATAGATTACACCATGACGAATCCCAAGGTTGCGCAGCTCCTTACATATGGGATCAAACTGCTTCCTCAATTGTTGGATTCCTGTGGCCAAATCTGGGTAGAACCGCACCTGCTGGTCCTGGTGTTTAATCTCTCCTTTAGCTCGTGCAGCGTTGAAGATCTTCATCCTGTCTCTGTTGCTAAGAAACTTCATAATTAAGGTCCTCGGCGGTCCCTTATCTCTCCGTGGGCCAATACGATGTGCATTTTCCAGAACCACTGCTGATTGCAACTCCTCGCTGCCCAGCACCTCCGGAATCCACTTTTCCAGAAAGGAACATACGTCCCGACCTTCTGATTCCTCTGGAAGACCCACCAGCCTCAAGTTATTCTGTCTCGACCGAGATTCCAAATCCAAAATATTATTTTCCAGAGATTTTTTTTTTTTTTCCAAAGTGCGCACCTTTAATTGAAGACGGGTGACGTCATCTTCAGCACTAGCGAGACGGAGCTCCATCTGCGCCGTTCGTTCTACACAGTCACCCAATTCCTTTCTTATTCCTTCCAACGCTGTCATAATCCCATCAAATCTAGAGGAAAAGTCCGCTCTCATTGAACTCATGGCAGCCATCAGCGCATCTGCGCCTCTCCCCGCAGACATCGCACCGTTGCCAGCCTCCTCCGCCATATATGGA
This sequence comes from Pholidichthys leucotaenia, assembly GCA_020510985.1. Classification (NCBI taxonomy): domain Eukaryota; kingdom Metazoa; phylum Chordata; class Actinopteri; order Cichliformes; family Pholidichthyidae; genus Pholidichthys; species Pholidichthys leucotaenia. The sequence continues at coordinate 272,960,109 of CM035841.1, read as the reverse complement.
GTTTTATTTGCTGCGTCACAGACCTGAAAGTCCGTTAATTTGGACTGTTTCGGCGGCTCGCTTTTTCCTTTACCTGGTTTTCCAGCCTTAGGCTTCGCCGACATATCCTCGCCCAGACGCTGGGATACGTTCTGTCCCAAATGAGAGAGTTATTTGCCGATTTTTTTTCTCCAGGAGCAGAGCAGAGTGAGACACATCCGTCCTACGTGGCAGCCATAACCGGAAGTCTAGTTCTTTGATTTGATTTTATTATTAGTGTTAATACATGAGGGGGGCTGAAAAGTTCAGAGGCTGACCATGATGCAGTGGTCAAATGTGACCAAATGTGGTTTATCCACACACTTCTTCCATTGGTGTTGCAGTGCTTGGAACCCTGCAGTATAGAAGCTCTCTTCCTGATCCTCAAAGACATACAGTGGGGCAAAAAAGTATTTAGTCAGCCACCAATTGTGCAAGTTCTCCCACTTAAAAGATGAGAGAGGTCTCCAATTTTCATTATAGGTATACCTCAACTATGAGAGACAAAATGAGAAAAAAAAAATCCAGAAAATCACATTGAAGGATTTTTAATGAATTAATTGGTAAATTCCTCGGTAAAATAAGTATTTGGTCACCTACAAACAAGCAAGATTTCTGGCTCTCACAGACATGTAACTTCTTCTTTAAGAGGCTCCTCTGTCCTCCACTCGTTACCTGTATTAATGGCACCTGTTTGAACTCATTATCAGTATAAAAGACACCTGTCCACAACCTCAAACAGTCAGACTCCAAACTCCACTATGGCCAAGACCAAAGAGCTGTCAAAGGACACCAGAAACAAAATTGTAGACCTGCACCGGGCTGGGAAGACTGAATCTGTAATAGGTAAGCAGCTTGGTGTGAAGAAATCAACTGTGGGAGCAATTATTAGAAAATGGAAGACATACAAGACCACTGATAATCTCCCTCCATCTGGGGCTCCACGCAAGATCTCACCCTGTAGGGTCAAAATGATCACGAGAACGGTGAGCAAAAATCCCAGAACCACACAGGGGGACCTAGTGAATGACCTGCAGAGAGCTGGGACCAAAGTAACAAAGGCTACCATCAGTAACACACTACGCCGCCAGGGACTCAAATCCTGCAGTGCCAGACGTGTCCCCCTGCTTAAGCCAGTACATGTCCAGGCCCGTCTGAAGTTTGCTAGAGAGCATTTGGATGATCCAGAAAAGGATTGGGAGAATGTCATATGAAACCAAAATAGAACGTTTTGGTAAAAACTCAACTTGTCGTATTTGGAGGAGAAAGAACACCATACCTACTGTGAAGCATGGGGGTGGAAACATCATACTTAGGGGCTGTTTTTCTGCAAAGGGACCAGGACGACTGATCCGTGTAAAGGAAAGAATGAATGGGGCCATGTATCGTGAGATTTTGAGTGAAAACCACCTTCCATCAGCAAGGGCATTGAAGATGAAACGTGGCTGGATCTTTCAGCATGACAATGATCCCAAACACACTGCCCGGGCAACGAAGGAGTGGCTTCGTAAGAAGCATTTCAAGGTCCTGGAGTGGCCTAGCCAGTCTCCAGATCTCAACCCCATAGAAAACCTTTGGAGGGAGTTGAAAGTCTGTGTTGCCCAGCGACAGCCCCAAAACATCACTGCTCTAGAGGAGATCTGCATGGAGGAATGGGCCAAAATACCAGCAACAGTGTGTGAAAACCTTGTGAAGACTTACAGAAAACGTTTGACCTCTGTCATTGCCAACAAAGGATATATAACAAAGTACTGAGATGAACTTTTGTTATTGACCAAATACTTATTTTACCGAGGAATTTACCAATTAATTCATTAAAAATCCTTCAATGTGATTTTCTGGATTTTTTTTTTCTTATTTTGTCTCTCATTAGTTGAGATATACCTATGATGAAAATTGGAGACCTCTCTCATCTTTTAAGTGGGAGAACTTGCACAATTGGTGGCTGACTAAATACTTTTTTACCCCACTGTACTTGCTTATACTTGGTTTCTACGGGCATGGACGGGTATGCACGGGTATGTACTAGTACATGATAACATAAATACAGAGTAAAAATTACTTAATTATTTCATAGATAAACCCCAGAAAATAACACTGAAAATAAATATTATGATTTTGGAGTAACATACTAAGGAGAACTGAGTAAAATTTACTATTAATGGGTAAGTAAATTTTTTACCTGAAAAATAAAGTTCTTAGTAAACTTTACTAGAATATTATATTTTTTATATATATATATATACTGTATATATATATATATATATATATATATATATATATATATATATATATATATTACTAGAATATTTGCAAAATTGACTAAGTAGTAAGTCAACTTTACTTAAGAATAACCTCAGTAAAATTTATTAGATTTTTTGAGTGAAAATACTTAACAGTTTTCTAAATACATACTGCTCCATTTTTTTTTCTTGGTGTATATACTGTATATTGTTATTAAATCTTGCTCTATGTGCTCCCTTTTTCCAAATTTGAGCCCCTGCCCCTCAAATGGTCTCTGCACAGCCCTGCCACACGCGAAACATCACACACCCGTCCACAGCCATCATTGACAGTGCAGCTAGCACACCAACAACCACAAAAATCCTTAAATTCATGATTCAAAATAGGCTAAATCTGTAATAAAACTAATAACCATGTCATAGCAAAGAGTTTTAGCAAACAATCCACAATTTACAGTGGAATAAATTTAGAGAAAATATCAGAAAATCCTTTAACCCCCTACAATATGGGCATCTTCAACACATGAACAAACACTGTGATATAAAAATGTCTGAGCTTAAAATCTGTACGAGTTAGCTGGACAAACTCGTACAGACAGACAAACATCATTAATAATAATAATGCATCAGATTTATATAGCGCTTTATCATAGACAGTCAAAGATGCTTTACAAATAAATACATTATTCATTCACTCCAGACAGACAATGGCACTGCCAAGCTACTACTGTGGCCACAGCTGCCCTGGGGCAGGCTGACGGAAATGTGGCTGCCAATCTGCACCAACGGTCTGGCCTCTCCTGCCATCACCAAACATTTATACACATTCATACCCAGTGTTATGGACACTGGAGGCAAGGTGGGTAAAGTGTCTTGCCCAGGGACGCAACAGCAGGATATCTGGGGAGAACGGGATTCGAACCGCCAACCATCTGGTTATTGGACAACCTGCTCTACCTCCTGAGCCACTGCCGCCCTCATTGTGCCATAACATGTCCCATCTATGTATAGACAGGTGTACAATTTAAAAAAAAAAACAAAAAACAAAAACATTACAAATCCAGAAGGAAACTTGCCTGTCATAATGACGAGACGGGGCGGAACTTGATGGTCCAGTCAGCTCATTGCCAACGGTGATGACCAGGTTGCGGTCCACTGGAACCGGACCACGGGGCGGGGAAGGCCTCTGCAACAGAAACATTTTATGAAGTTATTCTTGTAAAATACCCCAAACTAGACCCTACTACCACCACCAAAACGATACCCTAGACCCAGCGCCTTGCTGTCTTGGGGTTGTGGGGGCTTGGGGCACCTGTACTCTGTGGGGCCAAGGTGGGGATGCTATCCTGTTTACCTGCGACTCCGTGTGGAGTGCTGCTATACCCTCCTACCTTTGAATTGAACTGAATTGCATTTAAATAGGGACGGTACAGTGTAACATAGTTTCAATACGAAAATGCAACTGATGTGCTGTATAGAGAGTTTATAGCTATTGCTAATTTTCAGCCCTTGTCCCTAGTTGGGCTTATACATACAGTCATGTGAAAAAAATTAGGACACCCTATGAAAACCTGTGTTTTTGTTTTTTTTTAAACATATTTGGACATACGGATATTTAATATCAATTTTAACAATACTGGGAGATTCAATATAACTAAACAATTAAAACTGAAGAAAAGACTTTAAAATTTTCTATAAACTGTAATTCCAAAAACATGCAATTTCTGGTGTGGAATAAATTAGGACACCCCCACATTTATTCCTACTTAAACATTAAAATCACACACTGGTATATCACATCAAGTGCACATGATCAGAACATCAATACTCATCATTTTGAAGGAGGCTTGTTCTATTTAAACCTCAGACATTTAGTTTGGTTTGCTCCTGACTGTTGAAATGAGAGTGAACACCATGGTGAGATCAAAAGCACTGTCTGAGGCCTTCAGAAAGAAGACTGTGGACTTCCGGTCTGGATGCCATGGCGACTGCAGCTCAACACTGAAGCTCTCAGACCCAATCCAAGAAAATACCTTGAAAATCAAACTTAACGGATTTTTGGAGGAGTGAAAATCAAAAGACAAAATCATCATGTCTAAAGGAAAACAGAAGAAACTGAAATTTTCCAGGCCAGGACACGTATCGGCCGGAGAATCTGAACTGGAAGATCTCCGTTCAGAAGACAAGGAACTGGTTGTAGCTAACAAAAAGGTTAGCTTAAAATCGCTTTTTGAAGAGCTACGACGATTTCGCTGAGAGGTTACGGCCGAATTTCGGGAATTCAGAGACGAATTAAAAAGGACAAACAGCAGAGTGGACCAGGCCGAGAACCGAATCTTGGAAGCAGAGGAACGAATAAAAGTGCTCGAAGATTCTGTGCTGGACCTACGCAAAAGACAAGCATCTATAGAGGCTAAGCTAACCGACCAAGAAGGAAGACAGAGAAGAGACAATATAAGAATTCATGGTCTGAAAGAAGGAGCCGAAAACGGTTTTAACTCAATGGCAGAATGCGTGGAATCTTTACTAAGAGAGAAATTGGATATTCCACAAACCACCGACTTGAGGATAGAATAGGCACATCGTTCATTAGCCGCTAAGCCAGCAGCGGAAGCGCCCCCACGTTCGGTGTTGGTAAGATTTTCCAATTTCAAAATAAAACAAGAGGTTGTAAGACTGGCTTGGCAGAAAAAAGGATTTATGCACCAGGAGAGAAAAGTCTTCGTGGAACACGATTACGCCCCGGAGGTCCTTAAAAAAGCGCAGGGAATACAATGACGCCAAAAAGGTACTACGTGAGAAGAAACTGCGCTTTCAGATGCCATTTCCTGCGAAGTTAAGGGTCTTCTACGGCGAAGAAACATGTCTCTATAATTCGGCGGAAGAAGCAACAGCTGACATGGCGAGAAGAGGGCTCCCGGTAACGGTGTTTAAACCCGCAGCAGACCCGAGTGAGAAGATCAAAGCGCAAACATGGACAACACAGAGACCTTCAAAATCCACGGGCCAGCAGCGGGAAACCCAGCACCAGAGCGTCGCGGATAAACTGGCCATTTTCAGGTTGGAATAGCGACCATTTTTTTTTTGAGTCAATCTGCACATCCAACCCCCCTCCTACAAGGTAACAAACATTAAAGGAGATGCATATTCAGCATGTGGTAAAACATTTCATGGAACAGTCATAATATTTGAAACAAATAAGTCTTTTTAATAAAAAAAAAACAAAAAACAAAACTTGTTAAAATAGAAATGTGACAATAATCCACATGTTCTCCCCACACTAACAAATACTGTTTTTGCGTGAATGTTTGATGTGATGGGGGTGGGAGGGTGCACACAATTTCACAGGGTATAGGCATAAAGGGGGAAAAAAAAAAATCATTACAAGTTCGGATTGGGTTCTGAAACTCACGTTAAAAGCATGGGACAACTTACAGGGGTAAGAGAGGGCCCTCAACACGTAACAGAGTTTGAGGAATTTCCCTCAGAGCCTACACTCCATCAAGGCTCTTCCAGGGTCTTTAAAAAGACCCCAGCTCAGGAAGTTCTTTTGACAGTTTTTTGTTTTAAAGTTGTATACACTATGTTCTTAATGTTTTTCTTGTTCTTAATGTTCTTTCAGTTTCTGAGTAGCACAAAAGAGGGCCACCACACAGTTATACTAAACAAAACAACACAATGGAGAAACAGGGTGTAACCAAAATAATTTCATATAATGTAAAAGGAATCCTGAATCCAGTTAAAAGATCCAAGATTCTAGGCAAAATGAAAAAAAGACAAAGCAGGAATAATATTTTTACAAGAAACCCACCTAACAGACGTGGAGCACACTAAACTCAGTAGACAAGGGTTTAAAATGATCTCTTCATCTTCATATAAGTCAGGAAGGAGGAGGGGAGTAGCGACATTGATATCTACCAAAATTACATTTGAAAAAAAAATCAGAACACAAAGATAAAGAAGGGAGATACAGTTTGGTAACTGGGCGGCTAGAGGGAGAAGATATCACCCTGCTGAATGTGTATGCTCCCCCAGGGGCTAACTGGAAATTTTATAAAAATGTATTTGACCTAATGATAACTAAAGCTCAAGGTTTAGTGATATGTGGTGGGGACTTCAATCTTAGACTGAATCCGTACTGGGATGCTTCTGGTAATTCTCCACATCAAAATAACACCCAAAGCAGGAAGACTCGGATGCTACTAAAAGAAATGGGAATCTGTGATGTGTGGAGGGAACTCAACCCCAGTGTAAAAGACTATACATTTTACTCAACTCCACATTCATCTTAATCAAGGATTGACTATTTTTTTATGTTTAATAGAGACATTGGAAGAGTAGAAACATGTAAAATAGGACTGATGGATCTCTCTGACCACAGTCCGATCTACATGGACTTAAATATCCAAAAATACACAAATAATACATTTTCTTGGAGGTTAAATTCAAATGTCCTGAAAGGACCATTGAAAGATGAATTGGAATCAGATATTCTCAGATATTTGGAAGAAAACGATAATGGAGAAGCATCCCCTTTAATACTGTGGGATGCATGCAAAGCTGTAATAAGAGGAAAGATTATTGCAAAACTGGCAACCCAAAAGAAACTAAGACAAGAAAAACTATCCACATTAGAGTCAGAACTTAAGAACCTAGAAAAAGAACACAAAGGCAACACTCATTCTACTGACTCGCTCAAGATTAAGGAAATTAAAAACCAAATAAATGAGATCTACACAATAGAAATCCAGAAGAAACTTACATTTTTGAAACAAAAACACTATGAAGCAGGCAGTAAATCGGCAAAATTGCTAGCCTATAAATTGAGGAAACAACAAACAGAAAGAGTGATCTACAAAATCAGAGACCCAGTATCAAAGGAAATAAAATTCAGAATTCAGGATATTCTTAAAAGCTTCGAGAATTACTATAAGAACTTATACTCCCACAAAAAACATAAAAACGCATCCGAGGCATTCCTAAACACATTAAACCTTCCCCAACTTACGGAGTCACAAAATAAAACACTACTGTCAGAAATACAACCTAAAGAATTGGAAAAAGCAATTATGAAACTTAAAGCTAACAAATCCCCAGGAGCAGATGGCTATACAGCAGACTGGTACAAAACCTTTAAACAGCAACTATCTCCTCTCCTCCTGAAAACATTTAATTATGTCCTCCACACAGGGGAAATCCCCCCCTCCTGGAGAGAAGGGGTCATTGCAGTTATACCTAAACCTGAAAAGGATAAACTAGAGTGCTCCAACTACAGACCAATCAGTGTATTAAATCAGGACTATAAGCTTTTTACCATTATCCTTGCCAAAAGGTTAGAAAATATACTGACAGACCTAATTCATTTAGACCAAACAGGTTTTATAAGACAAAGGCAGACACAAGACAACATTAGACGCACTTTACACATAATTCATCATATAAAAAAATATAACTTAAATGCAGTCATATTGGGATTAGATGCTGAAAAAGCATTCGATTCGGTTGACTGGTCTTTTCTATATAGAATCTTATCCAGTTTCAATTTTCATAACGACTTCATTAGAACTATACAGGCATTATATAAAAAACCAACAGCTAAAATAAGGATTAACGGTAATTTATCATCATCTTTTGAGCTGGAAAGAGGATGTCGTCAGGGCTGCCCCCTGTCTCCACTCCACTCCACTGCTCTTTGAGCAGAATCAAAAAATTCAGGGTATTACACTTGGTCAGAAGGAACATAAAATAGCACTCTTTGCTGATGACATTTTAATATACCTGGGGCAGCCGGACATCTCTTTACCAGAACTAATCTCAGTTTTTTCAGAGTATGGAGATTTATCGGGGTACAAATTAAACATGCATAAAACCCAAGTTTTAACATTCAACTATGACCCAAATCATTATTCACTAAGCAAACTCAAAACTAACTGGGAGTCGGAATCTATGAAATATCTGGGGGTCAATATCCCGAAACAACTCAACAAAATTATAACACTAAACTATGATCCACTGGTGACAAAAATAAAATCCGACCTAGCAAGATGGAATATGATACCATTCTTGGGTACTGCACAAAGAATTGAAGCAGTCAAAATGAATATACTTCCACGTCTTCTATACCTTTTCCAAACAATACCGGTAGAACCTCCCAAAAAAACATGGCAGGAGCTGGACAGAAGGATCTCAAGATTCATATGGCAGGGCAAGAGACCTAGAATCAGATATAGAACCTTACAGCTAAACAAAGAAAGGTGGGCTCGCGCTGCCAAATATCAGGGACTACTTTAAAGCCGCACAAATTAAAACTCTAGTAGAGATATGTAACCCAGTCTACACTGCACAATGGAAGGAGATCGAATGCCAAATAACAAGTGACATCCCCCCTACAGGCGATAATAGGGAACAATGCCTTACCTAAACTTTTGAATAACACTAACCCGTGGATAGAGACCCCGCTAAAAATTTGGTTTAAGATAGTCAGAGAGAATCAAACTAAAGAACCCTATCGACTTCTGCAATGGTTTGCCTATGATCAAGACTTTACTCCTAATAAAACAGACACCAGATTTAAAAAGTGGAAGGAGAAAGGGCTGATAAAATATCACGATTTTTTTAAAGGGCAAATTTTAAGAAGTTTTGAAGATTTGGAAAAAACAAGGTCTAATTAATCAAGACCTTTACAGGCTCTTCCAGCTTAGACACCACATAAACAAGATACTTAAAGAGGAGGATTTGGAAAGGGCCCAGTCAGGTGTTCTGAAGGTCTTCTTAATGGCATATAAAGGGATCCCAGGGATCAGATACATTTCTAAAATATACCAAGGTCTTCAAGACTTAAAAGGAGACAACACATCATATATAAAAGAGAGATGGGAAAAAGAGGGGAATTTCACTTTACAATTGGAAATAGGGGAAAAGCTAAATAAACAGCAATGGAAAAGTACCTCATCCCTGCAGTGGAGAGAATTTGGATGGAAAAACTTGGCTAAGATTTTTCAGAACACCTGCACAAAACAAACTTTACCCATCAGGGATTGAACTGTTGGCCTTGTGTGGTGAAAAGACTGCAAATCATTTTCATGTGTTTTGATCATGCCAGTTATCCACCAATATTGGACCAATGTACAGACATATTGGGGAAAATATTTAAAATAACAGTTCCTTTTCTTTGTAACTTGTATTGGGTTTACTACCGGACCTCACTGGAAAAGCGAGGAGAAAAATACTTATTCAATGTTTTAATATTGGCAAGCAAAAAAAGCTCTAAACTAAAAAATGGATGTTGAAGGACTGTCCTACACCTGAAGATTGGACTAACGTGATCCAAGACATTTAACTCGATGGAAAGTTGGACATTCGCACTGAGACAGGACATGGATGGGTTCATGAACTTTTTGGCAACCCTGGACCGCCATATGTGTCTTCCATTAGATCTAATCTTTGACAAATACCATTTCAATAATGGTTCTGCTCTTTGTTCCAATGCACTCAGATGCTCTTTTATCTTTATTTACTTACTTTTCTTTTTGTTTGTTTTTTACTGGTTTGTTTGGTTTTTTTTTTGTTTTTTGTTTGTTTTTTTTTTTCTCTTTAATTTCACTTTTTCTTTCACTTTAAAAAAAAAAAAAAATAAGGGGTGTTGTAAGAATTAATCTTTCAATGTGTCAGATATCAGAAAATAAGGGACATGTGATGAAATGTAAACACTGCATTTCTGTAACGACCTGTATACCCATTACAAAAACTGAAATAAAAAAAAAAAAAATAACAGTCCCTTTTCTTATGTAACTTTGTATTTGGGTTTTCTACCGGATCACTGGAAAGACGAGGAGAAAAATACTTATCAATGTTTTAATATTGCAAGTATAAAAAAAGCTCTACTACAAAATGGATGTGTGAAGGACATGCTCCTACATCCTAGAAGATAGGATTATCGTGATCCAAGACATTACATCGATGGAAAAGTTGCCATTCGCACTGAGACAGGGACATGGATGGGTTCATGAACTTTGGCAACCCTGGATCGCATATGTGATCTTCCATTATTCTAATCCTTTGACAATACCATTAGCAATAATGGTCTCGCTCTTATCGTTCAACGCTACTCAGATGCTCTTTCTACCTGTATTTACAGTATTTTTTCTTTTTGTTGGTTTTTTTGCTGGTTTGTTTGTTTTTATCTCTTTTAATATCACTTTTTTCTCATGCACTAAAAAAAAAGGGGTGTTGTAATAATTATTCTTCCAATGTTGTCAGATATCAGAAAATAAGGGAACATGTGATGAAAATGTAAACAATGCATTGCTGTAACGACCTGTATACCCTTTACAAAAACTTAAATAAAAAAAAAAAAGAAAGAAGACTGTAGCAGCATACTAGTCTGGTAAGCAAGGTTTCTTCTGGTAACATTTCCGGGTGGTGGACTGCCACACTTGAGGTTATGCCACCACTCTAAGAGGAATTATAAATTTAAGAAAAAAATATGAAGGAATGACGGTCCGCAAGCACACACACGAGCAACGCACGTGACCGTCATCCATGCGGAGTTCAGAAGCGCCCCGCCCGTGTGACCGTTCCAGTTGGCAGGCAGAGTGTCTCGCTAGCGTCACTGTCTAACAGAAACATGTGCTTAGCAAAGTACTTTAAACATGGGAAAAAAAGCACAAGAGGTATGTACGTAGTGGGGGCATTTATCATGGTTTTAATCCGCTGGTAATGGGAGCAAAAATGGAAGAGTCACTTAGCTAACAGGTGCAGTTAGGAGCTCGAGTAGGTTTGTTTTGTCTTCTTTTTAATTATTAGGTTTTTTTTTTCTTATTTCAGACAAGAATAAAAAGGAGATTTTTTTACCTTTACCTTAGTTAATATTAATTAACTAATATATGTTCATTATTATGTACCTGGCAAGTTAAGATGACAGAAATTCACAAAGTCAATGACTTTAATACGTCAACAGCCTTCAGACAAACTAAACGTGCCAACATTTGGATTTCAAACTGAGGAAGGTTTTTCTTGCTGTCTGAGTGGTGAGATTTCTAAAAAACAAAACAAAACAAAACAAAAAAAAACTATAAACATATAGAACTATTATAACAAAAATAACTGCATCTTTGGTCATTTAAGTTAATTTATTTTATTAAATACAATTTTATTAGTATTTTTTCCTTTGAAATCAGAGTTAAATTACCGTTTGGTTCTGGCTCTGCAAAATTATGGTCAAAAGTGTAAATTGTTAGAAGGAAAAAGAAAAAAAAATTACCAGTCTGTTTCAAATTTATTAAAAAAAACAGTAATTTCATTTTAAAAAATAGACAAAAATTAGCCATAAAATAACTCACAAATTTATAAAGTCTCAAATGTACAAGAAAAGTCAATTTTACAAGAGAAAATTACAAATTTGAGGAAAATGGTTTCAAATGTTGATAAACTTACAGAGAAAAGTAGAAAACTATAAGAAAGTTGTTATAAATTTTCAAGAAAAACCTCAAACCGTCAAGATTGAAGTTATTACTCAAGTTTTTAAGTGGATGCTCTTTGTACCATTAACTCAACTAGAAATTTTTGGTTGTTTTAATTATTAATTTCAAAGCACTGCTTTTACATGAGTGGAATTTTTGGCTACTATACCCACCTCTCATCATATAATTTAAGTATACATGAGTAAATTACTGGGCAGCGCAGTGGTGGAGTGGTCAGCACTGCGGCAGCACAGCAACTCACCCTTAGCCGGGGGATCCTGGGTTCGATCCCAGCCCCCGACCAACAGTGATCTGTGTGGAGTTTGCATGTTCTCCCCGTGTCTGCGTGGGTTTCCTCCAGGATTTCTCTGGTTTCCTCCCACAGGCCAAAAATATGCAAGTTAGGTTAAATGGCATCAAAACTGGGGGATTCTAAATTGTCCTTAGGTATGACCGTGAGAGTGAATGGTTGTCTGTCTCTCTGTGTTGGCCCTGAGATGGACTGGCGATCTGTCCAGGGTGTACCCTGCCTCTCGCCCAAAAGATGCTGGGATAGACTCCAGCACCCCCACGACCTGAAAAGGATTAAGCGGAAGAAGATGGGATTGATGGACGGATGGAGTAAATTACTATGTTTTTTTCCCTTCCCTACTCTTTCAATGAAAAAAAACCCAAAAACACTAGAATAAAAAATAAAAAATACACATATTTTTTGTCATTTATGTAAACCATGACCAAAAATCCTGCAGGACAAAACAAGACACTTGATATTTTCTCATATGTTTGTATACCACCATAGACAGAGAGAGAACCTGAATTAAGACGGAGCTCAGAGAGGGAAAGATGAGACAGAAAAGAGGAGCCAAGGAGATGAAAGCGTTCAGGCAGAGGGTCCAGGAGAAGTGAGAGCAGAGGAAGGAGAGAAGGATGACACCAGTAAAAAGTCCAAACACAGAACGTCTGGGTGAAACCCCAACTAGCCCAATATTTCAGCATTCAAGCCTCAGTTGGACAATACTTCAAATGGTAAATTCCATATGCAAAGTTACTGTACAAAATTTTAAATAAAGAAATAAATAGTATAAAATTAACATATTCCAATTACAATAGCGTCATGTGTTTTCTGCTCCCCTCCTTCCCCCGGAAAAAATATGTTGCCACGTTAGAGATTTAAAAAGATCTCAAGACAATAAGAAATCAGCCATTCCACTGTCCAGAAAACAGTCTACAAGTGGAGGACATTCAAAACAACTGCCAACATGTCTAGGTCTAGCCGTCCAAGCAAGTTCAGACCGCAAGATGCTAAAAGAAGTCTCCAAAAACCCTAAAATGTCACCACGGGACCTATAGCAGGCTCTTGCTACTGTTGATGTGAAAGTGCATGCCTCTACAATCAGAAAGAGACTGCACAAGTTTAACTTGCACGGGAGGGGTGCAAGGAGGAAACCTTTGCTCTCTAAGAGAAACATGAAAGCCAGACTGAAGTTTGCCAGAGAGAACATAGACAAAGACCAGGGGCCTCATGTACAAAGGGTACTTACGCACAAAAACATGCTGTATGTCCTTTTCCACGGAAAATTTCACATGCATCAAGAATGAAATGACTTTGGAAATGTGCGCACCCCCATGGCAACTTCATGGCTGGCGTACGTGCGTTTCTACTGTTATTGGTCCATTGGTGACACTTAGAGGTGATGTTGGGAGAATGATAATGATGTGAAAATCATTGCACACACCAGAGACACATGATGAACAAACATCCAAGTGTGCACAACTAGATGAGTAGACATAAAAGCAAGTGCAAAGAAGCGCAGAAAAATGCCTCTAACAACAATGGTGTTAGCATTATTAGGTGTTAGCATTATTAGAGGATATTACAAACCACTCAGTGAGAAGAGAAAGGGTATTTAGAGACAGAGAAGATTATCTGGCTCAGGATGATGACTGGCTTGTCAGCTGGTTGAGGTTTCCACGTAGGGCTGGGAACGATCCCTAGTTTCCAGAATCGATTCGATTCCGATTCTTGAGATTCTGAATCGATTCGATTCCGATTCTTGAGATTCTGAATCAATTCGATTCCGATTCAATTCGATCCAATCCCATTTCGATCTGGGAAATTACCATTTTAATAGCCATTTTATTTGCCAGGAAAAAAAATGTTCGAGACCTAATGCTGCAAACTGTACCAAGAATACTCTAACTTTGTTAAAACATAAATTATCACATACAGAACTGACCCAAAATCAGTTACAATAATGCACTTTTTATTTAACTTATGATTTCACAAAGTGCTCACAAGTGCTTTCTTTAGTGCAAAGGGTGTGTAGTGTCAAGTTAACAACCCAGAGTAAGTAAACAACTATACTGTATTTCAGTCCCTCCAGGATTTCGTCAGCAGTTTTTGTGATTGTTGTGGCCCAAAAAGCCTAAATTTGTGGGAGCTTTTCCAAAAAGTTGACATTTTTAGAGGTTTTTTGCACTGAAAGTTGTGTGAGGAAGTACAGATTTTAAAGTAGCTGCTTTTTCCATGGTTTAAAGTGATGCTTTTCTATGTAACACCACAAGAAAAGCACAGGATTGCCAAAAAAATTCTTGTTAAATAATGATTGGTGTAGAATTAAATGCTCAATAAGTTGTTTTCTGGCAAAACTGGCAAGCCTTTATTATGTTCTTTTTGCTCAGCAGTGGTTTTTGTCTTGGAACTCTGCCATGCAGGCCATTTTTGCCCAGTCTCTTTCTTATAGTGGAGTCATGAACACTGACCTTAACTGAGGCAAGTGAGGCCTGCAGTTCTTTGGATGTTGTGGGGTCTTTTGTGACCTCTTGGATGAGCCGTTGCTGTACACCTGGGGTAGTTTTGGTCAGCTGGCCACTCCTGGGAAGGTTCACCACTGTTCCATGTTTTCACCATTTGTGGATAATGGCTCTCACTGTGGTTCGCTGGAGTCCCAAAGTTTTAGAAATGGCTTTATAACCTTTTCCAGACTGACAGATCTCAATTACTTTGTTTCTCATTTGTTCCCAAATTTCTTTGGACCACTGCATCATGTCTAGCTTTTCAGGATCTTTTGGTCTACTTCGCTTTGTCAGGCAGGTCCTATTTAAGTGATTTCTTGATTGAGAACAGGTGTGGCAGTAATCACAGGGATGAGAATGGGGTTTTTGAAAAAAAGAGGAAACTTAGCCGGGGGTCTTGGGGGACGCAGGCCCCCTAGCCGGATCCAAGACGGAGCTAACAAAATCTGGTGTTTTAGAATGCTCAAATGTGGTCTTATATTTAAAGTTAGAAGTAAGTACAAATGCATTTATAGTTTATCTTTTTAATCTGCTGCTGCATCACATGTGTAATCATGTTCAATACTGTTTTGATTCAGTGTCACACTTGATTGAGAAACAGAAAATGTCACTTCCATATTTACATGCCTGTGCTACTACTCTATGAACTTATGTACAAGTCAACGTATTCTTCACATCTAATTGTGCAATTTTTCTTCTTGGCTACCAAAGCCTGGAGCCGTTCTGTAGCCTTCCTCTTCTCTGATTTTCTGTGGGCAAGCAGTGCCTGTTTAGCTGCAGCTTCTCTCTTCTTTTTCATGGCTGCCTTGCTTGCCACAGAATCATATTGAAGATCGAGTTCTTTCTGTTTCATTTCCTTCTCTTTCTTTTTTTCTTCCTTTTCATGCTTGTAGGCACTTAATTTGACCGTGTCCATCGATCGTTTTGAATGCAGCATCGAGCAAGTAGTTCGATCTCTTGTAGGCACAATTTTGAGATGTTTCTGTTTTGAACAGTGTTCAACTAAGGCAACACAACCATGAGATCCATAACTCAAGAAATTGTTGCAATAAATACACTGGGCTTTCCCTGGTACTTTGCATTTTGCTATGAAGTCGGCCATTTTTTCAACCACAAAATAAAGTGAAACACAGTACATATGTATTAAATTTATGATATCTGAATAGTATGTTGATGTAATAATACTAAATTATCTTTTACTACTATCTATTATGTTTAGAACTGACACAGAATTACATTTACATAGTTCTAGAACAGACAAAATAATTTAACCAAGTAAAATAAATTATAAATATTAACAAAATTCCATCACCAAGTCCATCACTCATTTATTAAAATATACTGACATTCTGCAAACATTTTTGATTTATTAATGTGTGCATTTGTTAGTGTTACTAGGAATATAAAAAAGTTGAATATCAGTATATTTTAAGCCCTTGAATTCTTGTGAATTCAGCGGCGGTCACGTCTCTGCGTCTCAGTGCGCACTGAAAAAAAAAGAAAAAAAGGCTGCATTTCCGGTCTTCCAGTACAGACACAGCCTTGTTACAACCTCAGAAAAAAGCTGTGTAATACATTCATTTTTTGTGGTATTTTTACAAAATTCTGACCTGAGCTTGAGAACACTTGGTTCTACATTTCTGTTGTGTTTTCCAGCCAGTATCTGACAGCTGTATGTTATTTGCAAGCATTTGTATCTAAAAAAAAACACCCAGGCGAACTTTCCTGTTACTTCAAAACAGGCATGCCATCACAACTTACACATGCTATTTCATAACAAATTCATTACGCGAAAATTCTCAAGTACATTACTTAAACAAGAAAAAAAAAATCTTACCTCGGAATGTGTCTTCCGATCACTAATTACTGTAATCGGGGCCGGCTGTGATGAACTTTGACTGACTGGCATCTGAGTTTGACTGTGTCGACTGTGTTGTGAAGTCGGCCATTTTTTCAACCACAACTTCAGTATTTTTACCGATCTTTACCGTCATTGACACAGTTTTTTCAAGCCATTCCCAACGAAACTTGTTCTTTATCCCTTTGTCGATTTCTAAAATTCTTGCTTTGTTCTCTTTCGTGAGTTTTAGGCTCACCATTTTGACGAAATCGGGAAAACTCGGTTGATTGAACTGATTGAACTGTCCGCCACTTGCATTTCGCTCCGCGTGTTATCCGGATATGACAAAAGAAATCTAACAAAATCGCCGGTTGGTTGCTTCAATAAGTATCAGCCTATCAGTGGCCTTGTTACATTACATTACTGATCTCGCTGGGTAGCGCGTTCTGCGCGGTGGATTTTCACAGCCGATCGAAAATACGACTCGCCGCCAGACCCCCCCCCCCCCCCAAAAAAAAAATTCTCCTCGAATGTAGACGATTCACGAGAATGACCCTAGACATGATCAAATCCGAGGAATTCCTCGGATCCGAGGAAGATTCTCATCCCTGTAATCAGGCCTGGGTGTGGCTACAGAAATTGAAATCAGCTTTCCAAAGGTATGATGAACCAGTTAATTTATGTTTTAACAGGGGGGCAATCACTTTTTCCACACAGGGCCATGTAGGTTTGGATTTTTTTTTACCCTTAATAATAAACACCTTCATTTAAAAAGTGCACTTTGTGTTAATTTGTGTTTTCTTTGTCTAATATTTAAATTTGTTTGATGATCTGAAACATTTAAGTGTGACAAACATACAAAAAAAATGAGAAATCAGGAAGGAGGCAAACACTTTTTCACACCACTGTATATCTCCATACTGAATAAGGAGATGTAATGGACCTCTTGCACAATGTAGAGTAGGGGTGTCCAATTATGTGCCATGGAGGGCCAAGACCCTGCAGGTTTTCTCTTCTACCCAGTCTCTTCAGCAGGTGTTTTCACTTATCAGCAATCAGTGGGAAGAAATTCAGTTAAATCTGCTGTTGAAGATACTGGTTGGAGGTAAAACCTGCAGGGTCTTGGCCCTCCATGGCACATGATTGGACACCCCTGATGTAGAGTAATGCGCTTCTGCATTCCAGTCCACCCACGTTTCCGGTTCTGCTTCCATTATATTTCCCCATTCCCTGGTGTTCTCGTAATTAATTTTACCATTTTCACATATCATTGTACACAGGGGCGATTCTAGGATCAGAGCTTTAGGGGTGGTGAGCACCAAATGAGCTCCACTACCACCAACACACACACATTATTTTGTTATCATCTTTCATACATCTCCTCCTTGGCTTCTAGTTAGTGAACATGGTACATGATGATACATAAAAACAGTGACAGCTTGGATTTAACTAAGAATGGGCATGTGACGTCACCTGATGGAAAAAACCGCAAGGAATTGTGGGAAAACAGCCTGTCTGTGCTTCGTAGTGGGCAATGAATGCAGTTAGGCTGCATGTCCACCAAATGCGTTTTTTTCAGCTGTGGGCGACTCTTGTCTTTTCATTTTCTATGTAGTCCAGCGTTTAATGGACTTGGTGCCATCAGCACAAAAACGCTCACAGCAGTCAGCGCTGTGCTCATGGTGCTGAAAGCTAAAAAAAAGTTCAACTTCCCGAGCGCTGTAGCATTCATCACCATCCAATCACAATCGGCTTAAAAGTATACCATGATCAAAGCTTGGGGGGATGTGTATTTTATTCCAGTGAGTGAAGTTTTTCAGAGCAAAATGTGACCCATGCTAGCAAAATGAGCCGGAATGCACACCACGTCATTACGAGCTGCAGGCACAAGAAGTCATAGATCATGACTCTTTCCCATGATACCCTCATGAGTGCCTGGTATCATTGGAAAGCTTAGAAATCGTACTTTCTAAAAAATACATGTGTTTTTGTGGAAGACATAACTCCCGACCAATCGAACTCAAGTTTTCAACCTAGCCAAAATATAAACAAATTGTCTTCTTTCAGCTCTGTTTTTGCACACTTCCTACAAATTAAATATCATTTTGAAAGTCTTTCAATCCACCTTATTCCTAGGCCCCACGGCGCCTTGCATGAATTATGGTAGCAACTTCCAGTACTAGTTTAGAACGTATTGTTGTCACTGAAACGGGACACTTTTCCTTGCTAAAAAACAATGACTTTGGCATCAGAAATGAGGGAACACAGCCTCTTGCACCTCAAAACAGTAACATAATCGGGACTTCCGGTCTGGACACCATGGTGATAGCAGCTTAACGCTGAAGCTCTCAGACCCGATCCACGAATATACCTTGAAAATCTGATTTAACGGATTTTTGGAAGAGTGAAAATCAAAAGACAAAGTCATCATGCCTAAAGGAAAACAGAAGAAATCGACATTTACCAGGCCAGGACACGCATCGGCCGGAGAATCTGATCCGGAGGATTTCCATTCAGAAGACGAGGAGCTGAATGAAGCTAGCAAAAAGGTTAGCTTAAAAATGGTACTTAAAGAATTAAGACGATTTCGCCGAGAGTGTTGGGCCGAATTTCGTGAAATCAAAGACGAAATAAAAAGGACAAACAGCAGAGTGGACCAGGCCGAAGACCGAATCTTGGAAGCAGAGGAAAGAATAAAAGGGCTGGAAGATACCGTGCTGGATCTACACAAAAGACAGTCAAGACTGGAGGCTAAGCTAACCGACCAAGAAGGAAGACTAAGAAGAGACAACATAAGAATGTCGAATGTTGGTCTGAAAGAAGGAGTCGAGGATGGTTTCACCACAATGGCGGCATGCGTGGAATCCTTACTGAGAGAGAAGTTGGATATTCCCCAAACCACCGACTTGAAGATAGAAAGGGCGCACCGTACATTAGCCCCTAGGCCGGCGGCGGAAGCGCCTCCACGATCGGTGGTGGTGAAGTTTTCCTACTCCAGAATAAAAGAAGAGGTTGTAAGACTGGCTTGGCAGAAAAAAGGATTTATGCACCAAGAGAGAAAAGTTTTCGTGGAACACGATTACGCCCCGGAGGTCCTTAAAAAGCGTCGGGAATACAACGACGCTAAAAAGGTACTTACGAGAGAAAAAACTGCGCTTCCAGACACCATTTCCGACGAAGCTGCGGGGTTTCTACGGGGATGAGACGTGTCTCTACAACTCGGCGGAAGAAGCAACCATGGATATGGCGAGAAGAGGGCTCCCTGTAACGGTGTATAAACCTGCAGCAGACCCGATCGAAAGAATCAAGGCTCAAAGGTGGTCCACATAGAGACCCTCAAAATCCACGGGCCAGCAGCGGGAAACCCAGCGCCAGAGCTACAAGGAAAAACTAGCCGTTTACAGGAGGGAATAACGATATTTTTAGTCAATCTGCACATCCAACCCTCCTCCTACAAGGTAACAAACATTAAAGGAGATGCAGAATCAGCAAGTGGTAAAACATTTCATGGAACAGACATAATATTAGAAACAAATAAGTCTTTAAAAAAAAAAAAAAACAACTTGTTAAAATAGAAATGTGACAATGAACCACATGATCTCTCCACACTAACAAATACTGTATTAACGTGACTGTTTGCTGTGATGGAGGTGGGAGGGTGCGCACAATTTCATAGGGTATAGGCATAAAAAAAAAAAAAAATCATTACAAGTTCGGATTGGGATCTGAAATTCACGTTAAAAACATGGGACAACTTACAGTGGTAAGAGAGGGCCCTCAGGACGTAACGGAATCTGAGGAATTTCCCTCACAGCCAACACACCATCATGGCTCTTCTAAGGTCACTAAAAAGATCTCAGCTCAAGAAGATCTTTTGTCAGTTTTTTGTTTTAAAGTTTTATATACTATGTTCTTAATGTTTTTTATGTTCTTAATGTTCTTTCAGTTTCTGAATAGCATAAAAGAGGGCCACCACATTGTTATACTAAATAAGACAACACAATGGAGAAACAGGATGTAACCAAAATAATCTCATATAATGTAAAAGGGATTCTGAATCCAGTTAAAAGATCCAAGATTCTAGGCAAAATGAAAAAAGACAAAGCAGGAATAATATTTTTACAGGAAACCCACCTAACAGACGTGGAGCACATTAAACTCAATAGACAAGGGTTTAAAATGATCTCTTCATCCTCATATAAGTCAGGAAGGAGGAGGGGAGTAGCGACATTGATCTCAACCAAAATTACATTTGAAAAAAAAAATCAGAACACAAAGATAAAGAAGGGAGATACAGTATGGTACTTGGGCGGCTAGAGGGAGAAGATATCACCCTGCTGAATGTATATGCACCTCCAGGGGCTAACTGGAAATTTTATAAAAATGTATTTGACCTAATGAGAACTAAAGCCCAAGGTTTAGTGATATGTGGTGGAGACTTCAATCTAAGACTGAATCCATACCAGGATGCATCAGGTAATTCTCCACATCAAAATAACACTCAAAAGTAGGAAAACTCAGATGCTACTAAAAGAAATGGGAATCTGTGATGTGTGGAGGGAATTCAACCCCAGTGTAAAAGATTATACATTTTACTCAGCACCACATTCATCATACTCAAGGATTGACTATTTTTTTATGTTTAATAGAGACATTGGAAGAGTAAAAACATGTAAAATAGGACTGATGGATCTCTCTGACCACAGTCCGATCTATATGGACTTAAGTATCCAAAAATACACAAATAATACATTTTCTTGGAGGTTAAATTCAAATGTCCTGAAAGGACCACTGAAAGATGAATTGGAATCAGATATTCTCAGATATTTGGAAGAAAATGATAATGGAGAAGTATCCCCTTTAATACTGTGGGACGCATGCAAAGCTGTAATAAGGGGAAAGATTATCGCAAAACTGGCAATCCAAAAGAAACTGAGACAAGAAAAACTAACCACATTAGAATCAGAACTTAAGAACCTAGAAAAAGAGCACAAAGACAACACTCATTCTAATGACTCGCTCAAAATTAAGGAAATTAAAAAAACAAATAAATGAGATCTACACAATAGAAATCCAGAAGAAACTAACATTTCTGAAACAAAAATACTATGAAGCAGGCAGCAAATCGGCAAAATTACTAGCCTATAAATTGAGGAAACAACAAACGGAGAGAGCAACCTACAAAATCAGAGACCCTGTATCAAAGGAAATAAAATTTAGAATTCAGGATATTCTTAAAAGCTTCGAGAACTACTACAAGAACTTGTACTCCCTCAAAAAACATAAAAACGCATCCAAAATATTCCTAAACACATTAAACCTTCCCCAACTTACTGAGTCACAAAATAAAACACTACTGTCAGAAATACAACCTAAAAAATTAGAAAAAGCAATTATGAAACTTAAAGCTAACAAATCCCCAGGAGCAGATGGCTTATACAGCAGAGTGGTACAAAACCTTTAAACAGCAACTATCTCCTCTCCTCCTGAAAACATTTAACTATGTCCTCCACACAGGGGAAATCCCCCCCTCCTGGAGAGAAGGGGTCATTGCAGTTATACCTAAACCTGAAAAGGATAAACTAGAATGCTCCAACTACAGACCAATCAGTGTGTTAAATCAGGACTATAAGCTTTTTACCACTATCCTTGCCAAAAGGTTAGAAAATATACTGACAGACTTAATTCATTTAGACCAAACAGGTTTTATAAGACAAAGACAGACACAAGACAACATTAGACGCACTTTACACATAATTCATCATATAAAAAAATATAACTTAAATGCAGTCATATTGGGATTAGATGCTGAAAAAGCATTTGATTCGGTTGACTGGTCTTTCCTATATAGAATCTTATCCAGTTTCAATTTTCATAACAACTTCATTAGAACTATCCAGGCATTATATAAAAAACCAACAGCTAAAATAAGGATTAACGGTAAATTATCATCATCTTTTGAGCTGGAAAGAGGATGTCATCAGGGCTGCCCCTTGTCTCCACTGCTCTTTGCAATCTTCATAGAACCTCTCAGCCAATGGATAAGACAGAATCAAAAAATTCAAGGTATTACACTTGGTCAGAAGGAACATAAAATAGCACTCTTTGCTGATGACATTTTAACATACCTGGGGCAGCCGGACACCTCTTTTCCAGAACTAATCTCAGTTTTTTCAGAGTATGGAGATTTATCGGGGTACGAATTAAACATGCATAAAACCCAAGTTTTAACATTCAACTATGACCCAAATCAATATTTACTAAGCAAACTCAAAACTAACTGGGAGATGGAATCTATGAAATATCTGGGGATCAATATCCCGAAACAACTCAACAAAATTATAACACTAAACTATGATCCACTGGTGGCAAAAATAAAATCTGATCTAGCAAGATGGAATATGATACCATTCTTGGGTACTGCACAAAGAATTGAAGTAGTCAAAATGAATATACTTCTACGTCTTCTATACCTTTTCCAAACAATACCGGTAGAACCTCCCAAAAAAACATGGCAAGAACTGGACAGAAGGATCTCAAGATTCATATGGCAGGGCAAGAGACCTAGAATCAAATATAGAACCCTACAGCTAAACAAAGACAAAGGTGGGCTTGCGCTGCCAAATATCAGGGACTATTTTAAAGCCGCACAAATTAAAACTTTAGTAGAGATATGTAACCCAGTCTACACTGCACAATGGAAGGAGATCGAATGCCAAATAACAAGTGACATCCCCCTACAGGCGATAATAGGGAACAATGCCTTACCTAAACTTTTGAATAATACTAACCCGTGGATAGAGACCCCGCTAAAAATTTGGTTTAAGATAGTCAGAGAGAATCAAACTAAAGAACCCTATCGATTTCTGCAATGGATAGCCTATGATCAAGACTTTACTCCTAATAAAACAGACACTAGATTTAAAAAGTGGAAAGAGAACGGACTGATAAAATATTACGATTTTTTTAAAGGGCAAATTTTAAGAAGTTTTGAAGATTTGAAAAAACAAGGTCTAATAAATCAAGACCTTTACAGGTTCTTTCAGCTTAGACACCACATAAACAAGATACTTAAAAAGGAGGATTTGGAAAGGGCCCAGTCAGGTGTTCTGAAGGTCTTCTTAATGGCATATAAAGGGATCCCAGGGATCAGATACATTTCTAAAATATACCAAGGTCTTCAAGACTTAAAAGGAGACAACACATCATATATAAAAGAGAGATGGGAAAGAGAGGGGAATTTCACTTTACAACTGGAAATACGGGAAAAGCTAAATAAATAACAATGGAAAAGTACCTCATCCCTGCAGTGGAGAGAATTTGGATGGAAAAATTTGGTAAGATTTTTCAGAACACCTGCACAAAACAAATTTACTCATAAGGGGTTGAATTGTTGGCGCTTGTGTGGTGAAGAGACTGCAAATCATTTTCATGTGTTTTGGTCATGCCCAGTTATCCACCAATATTGGACCAATGTACAGACAATATTGGGGAAAATATTTAAAATAACAGTCCCCTTTTCTTTTGTAACTTTGTATTTGGGTTTACTACCGGATTCACTGGAAAGACGAGGAGAAAAATACTTATTCACTGTTTTAATATTGGCAAGTAAAAAAGCCCTAACTAAAAAATGGATGTTGAAGGACTGTCCTACACCTGAAGATTGGATTAACGTGATTCAAGACATTTATTTGATGGAAAAGTTGACATTCGCACTGAGACAGGACATGGATGGGTTCTTGAACTTTTGGCAACCCTGGATCGCATATGTGTCTTCCATTAGATCTAATCTTTGACAAATACCATTTCAACTAGAAAAGCACTCGGAGAGCGCAGACCTCCGCCAAGCGCCACAGTTCCCCCCATACAGTGTTTGTGTGTACGTTGTCAGATTCCTTGACCATGAAAACATCTGAGTAGCAATTGGATTCACAATGATAGGATTAGTGGTTCAGTAGTAAAAGCATTACCTCCTTGGCAGAGGTAATAAACTGAAGTGTTGGTGTTGTGTCCATGTCCTGCATCTGCAAACTCCCAGGCTGGGGGCGTTGCAATTGAATGAATGAATGAATTAATCTTTATTTCGAATAGATTAAGAGTACAGGTTAAAAGAAAGTGAATAATATAACAAAGGGGGTAATAAAATCCAACAAGGTCAAATTAGACAATAGCTCCTCTGATTATACAGTTCAACATAAGTTATCCGAAATATGTGATGGCTGAATCCGCAGCTTATATTGCCCACCCATGTTCCATCCAAGAATTCAAAAGAAAAAACAAAAGAAGTCATGACACAACTGCGTACAACCCACAGGCCAATGGGTTATGTGAGCGTTTTAGATCACTGAAAGCAGCACTGAGGGCTTCACTGACGGATGCCAATTAGGTAGACGGGTTGGCGTGGGTTTTATTCAAAATTCAAACGTTTATTTCAAACTCAGGGTTCATATTAAATGCAGAACTAAAAGGAGTAGAAAATAAATAAATAAATAAATAAAAGTATATACAGATCAGCAGACAGTCGGCGGTCTTGTAACAACAATAACATAAAATATTGGACTCAGTATAAAATGGAACGCCACCACTTCCAAATGCTGGAGTGAAGTGTGAGTGACGAGTTGACAATTGCTGATATAAGATGATTGTTACATGGCAGCAACCTTCTCATCAAACTGTAAACATTCTTACGTATCAACTCGCCAAAAGACGGAATGTTCACAGACACAAACATCTTGCTTGCACTCGACCTTCGTGGTACATCTAATCTTTATCTTTATTGGGGTTGCGCTCCGCGGCCAAAGATGATTTGGAAACTTCCCCGGCAGAGAGCTTCTTTTTGCGGAGCTACTATGGCTGACCAGGGAATTTCTGCCAAATAATCCAGCGGCGCACAGCTGGCCGTCTGAGCTTTTGCAGCGTTGCGCAAACACAGGCACACAGCACGCTGCCGAGCAGCTCGTTTTTGCGCAGCGCCTATGGCTGGCCGGGGAATTTCTGCCAAATAATCCGGCGGCAGACAGCTGCCCGTCTCAGCTTTTGCAGCGTCGCGCAAACACAGGCACGGTGGCGGGCCCAGCCCACCAGTGTTTTCCGCGTGCTTTTGTGCCTAAAACGTTGAAGAACGTGGAGTTTATGTTGGTCAGACACGATGACCAGCGCCCTCCACTGCGCCTGCGCACATGTTGAAAATAGCCGTATGTCACAGTGTTTTAAAGAATGCTTAAAAAATTTCTGTATCCAGACGGTGATCCGGATCATCCCCCAAAATTTAATCAGTTCTTCCTTGTACCATTTCCAACAACGCCTGAAAGTTCATGGAAATCCGTCCAAGACTTTTTGAGTTATCTTGCTAACCAACAGACAGACAGACAGACAAACAAACAGACAAACCCCGGCAAAAACATTACCTCCTCCTGGCCTTTTCGGCCTGGCGGAGGTAATAATGGCACCTCTCTTTGTTCCAACGCTACTCAGATGCTCTTTTATTTTTATTTATTTATTTTTTAATTTTTTTGTTTTTGTTCTTTCTTTAAATTCTCTTTTTCTTTCACTTAAAAAAAGGGGGTGTTGTAATAATTATTCTTCCAATGTTGTCAAAAACAAAAAAAGGGAACATGTGATGAAAATGTAAACAATGCAGTGCTGTAATGACATGTATACCCTTTACAAAAACTTAAATAAAAAAAAACAAAAAAACAAAACAGTAACATAATCATACCACTTCCCACGACTATTGAGGGATGGAAAGATGACCTTAAAAAGTGGCCTCGTACACAGTAGCTCAGTTAGTTAGCACTGCTGCTAAAATGCTAACAATGTAAACAAATGACCCTTGCTGGGAAAATGAGTCACTCTGAGGACATTTTCAAAACTGATGTAATGTTATTTCCATATTCTGTATTGAAAGACCTTCAAAATTGTATTTAATTTGTAGGTAGTGTGCAAAAACTGACCCAGAAAAACATGATTTGTTTGTAGTTTAGCTAGGTTGAAAACTCGCGTTCGATTGGTCGGGAGTTGCATCTTCCGCAAAAACATAGGTATTTTTAGAAAGTACAATTTCTAAGCTTTCAAATGATACCAGACATTCATGGGGGGTTTTCCCGGGACTTTGCCGCTACCAGACAAAGAAAGAATCATGATTTATGACTTCTCGTGCCTGTAGCTTGTAATGACACAGTGCACATTCTGACTCATTTTGCCAGCATGGGTCACATAGATCAATGTCTCCAACGCAATAAAGTCGGCTGCATTTTGTTAAAATATGTTGGACATAATCAAATTTACCTTAGAGCAGACATACGCCACAACACCGTGCTTGGATGTCGTCTGTCACCGTGTGGTGAAAGCCTTCATTTATCCAGTCTATTGGCACAACCATGAACACTAGCAAGTGCCAGAACGATGCCAAAACCTTTAAAAAAATACAAAAACTAGAAGAGCTGAAATTAGCTGCCACTTGAGTGCAAAACACGTATGTGGACTATACATTAAAATGAATCTGAAAAACTTTTAAAAATGCTATTTTAAATGCCCTTGCTACTCCACTCTGACTGATTTAACACTGCAGCAGCCGAAACCAGAAGTTCTGTCCATAATCGTTCCTACAGCGGCACCCCCAGGAATAAGGTGGACACAGAATATGGAAGTAATGTTACATCAATTTTGAAATGTCCTCAAAAGTGACTCATTTTGCCAGCACGGGTCACAAATCTGAAATCCCCGCACACTTTGAGTGACGAGGACAGGCAGCTGCCAGATAACGGGCAGAGTGCTGTTTTTAATAAGCACACAAAAAGTGCTCAGGAAAACAGATTGAGAACATTTTTGCTTTCCCTGTGGACACGCAGCCTTATTGAAATGACACTGAATATGTTATTCAAACACAAATGTAAATAACGGCATACGTTGTTTTTTTTTTTTTAACTTCCCGACTTGGAAGAAAAGTGGAGAATGGGTCTCTGCGCTAAAAAGAGGCATGGAATGGAATGGATTGCAGTGGTCAGAAGGAAATACATCAGCTCCAACAATATTCCTGCACACATGGTCGTGTGTTCACGGCATTTTCACGAAGCAAAGTTGTGATTTAAAAAAATATTTATCAGTGCAGAAAGACATTCCCTCTCCAGACCAGCTGTCTTGCGCGCCATGTGCACCTCAGCCACGGCTCTCTATCATTTCTCAATAATGTGTAAAAACACACAGGGCAAAATCAAATAATTTTCCCACATCATCTCTGTTGTTCCCAATTTCTCTTGCTAATCTGGAGCAGTTTTTTTTTTTTTTTTAAAATGGGAGCTTTTCAATGTTGCTATTTTCTTTGATTTTTTTTCTTGAAGTTGTGATTACTTGTTGCCTTCATTACGCATGGATTTAATATCAGCTGGGGACTGAAGTCCATAGAATGTTTGGCATTGTTAAATTAAGCAGATTCTCCTCTTTCAGGTGACTATAAAAACGTCAGTGCCCTGATTTAGGATGTTTTTAGAACACCTAATGATACCAGTTATTTTTTTTCGCTGCGCAAGCGGGATCAGCTGATTGATCCACCTCCTCCGCTGCAAATACAAATGGTAAACACACAGCTCCATGGTTAGAAGTTAGAAACCTGTTCAATAAGTCACATATGGGTTCAAAGAGCGTTACTCATATGTTAGATTTTGGGGTATGCTAGACATTAATCTTGACGTATTTCGACTTTGTAGAAACAATGACTGCTTTTTTAACAAAGATGCCTGAGCCACAAAATGGCGATGATGGCCCAGAATGCAGCACGGCATGACGTCAATGCCCATTCTCTATATTTTGCTTATACCAAAATGACAACAGCTTCTTATTCTCAAATTCAAACAGCACACAGTGGTTGACTGACAGTGCAACCATTAAAGAAAAATGTCTGCTAGCTGTCTTAACTAGGGTTGGACTGGGACGGAAAAAAAAAAGCAGCCCTGGCATTTTTGATCCAATTTGTTAAGTAGCAACATTCAACCATCACAACCATGGTCCAACAGAGGTCAGAATTATCCCACGTTTGCCCTTAACAAGTGAATCCCTGTGAAAGAAAGAAAGAAAGAAAGAAAGAAAGAAAGAAAGAAAAGAGTTACTTCATCCATTAGGAGTGGACAATATTGCCTAAAAATGATATCACAATATTTCTGTGAATTTTTACAATAACAATATTTTCCGCGATATTGCAGAATACTTTTTTTTTTAACTCATGCGAAAAGGGACAGTTTCACAGGCCAGCATTATTTACCTTCAACATATTCAAACTAGGAAAGTACTCAGAGAGTGCATACCTCTGCCAAGGTTCCTTCTGTCCCTCATGGACCACCTCCAAAATGTAATGGGTTTGTGTGTAGACCTAGAGCCACTTGTGGTGAAAATTGCATCATAGTAGTCTGTCAGTTAGTTTTGGACTGTTGTTACTAACACACTGTGAGAAGATAAGAACCTTGGCTAGGATAGAGGTAGAGGTATGCATTCTCAGATCATCACCAAAATGCAATAGGTTCGTCTGGAACCCAAGAACCACCTCTGGTGAAAATTTCATCCAAAGCCACTCAGTACTTTTGGAGTATTGTTGCTAACACTCTGTGAGAAAATAAGAGCCTTGGCAGAGGTATGCATTCTTGGATTCTCACTAAAATAT
Organism: Pholidichthys leucotaenia; assembly: GCA_020510985.1. Classification (NCBI taxonomy): domain Eukaryota; kingdom Metazoa; phylum Chordata; class Actinopteri; order Cichliformes; family Pholidichthyidae; genus Pholidichthys; species Pholidichthys leucotaenia. Next base: position 272,931,099 of record CM035841.1, on the reverse strand, counting down.
AATGGGTTCCTTTCTATCCCAAGAACCACCTCTGGTGAAATTTTCATCCAAATCCATCCAGTAGTTTTTCTGTAATCCTGCTACACAAATACAAACAAAGCCCTTGGTGGAGGTATGCACTCTGAGATCGCCACCAAAATCTAATCATCTGTTCCCCGTGCCATTACACACCTTTCCTGAAAATTTCATCAAAATCCGTTCATAACTTTTTGAGTTATGTTTGTAAGAGTCAAACCAACAGACAAACCAACAAACGCTGCTGAAAACATTACCTCCTCCCTTGGCGGAGGAAAAAACAACTGTGCACATGATAATAAAGCCTTCGAATCTTGAATAAATCATTGAGGAATATGATGTTCATGTTTTAGTCAATATATGAAAAAAACTAGCAACTTTTTGTATGTTAAAGATGGACCATATTGTAACGAGGGAAATTTGGATTGTCAGGAAAAATGCTGCTTATCAATTAATTATTAATCGATCAATAAGGTGAATCAATTATCAATTAATGAATTAACTGATAACTTGCATCCCTAGCCCAGACAGATTATGGCACGAGCCCTTGGGCGCTCTCCTGCTGCAGACTCCCCTCTTCGTTGTCCCACAAACACCACTGTCTGCAGAGACTCTGTGGCTCCAACCACTCCACAGAGTAGGGCTGTGAGGGATGACAATATATTTACATTATTTTGCAGAAAATGTATACCGTGATATACAGTATATTGTTATCATGATATAAGATGACTTATATCGTGATATGAAATTTTTGCCATATTGCACAGCCCTGACAGAGAGTATGCAGCGGGTTGCAAAATCAGGTTCGCTGCAGGCCCCCCCCAACACACACACACACAAGGCCGACAGCCAAGACATCCACCCCAGACAGACCCACAAAAAGAAGTGCTGTTGTGAAATTGAGTGTATTTACTGGGGCATTTCTTCTGCTATTCTGCCGAGAGTAGTCCATGCTGGGGCGCAGAGGTGAGGTCGCTGGTTATGGAGGCCCTTTCGCAGCCTCCGATATCACGTAAAAACTCAGTAAAAGCTCGGTATATTAATGATCATGAAAGTTCCACCTCCCCTCTTCCTGTAACCATGGAGTTACAGCTCCATCCATGTTAGAACAGTTTACTGTTGAGATTTTAAAAAAATGGAGGAATTCTGTAGTGTGGAATTATATTTTATGTCCTTTTTTTGTCTTACAGTTTGAAACAGTTTTTCTGCACTGACAATATTGTATAGAGGTGGATTTGTTGTGAAATTTAGTTTTGTAGATATTAATCTTTTTTTTGAAATGCAATTTAGTTTGTGCTCTTCTGTAAAACATTTTTAGGATTTTAGTTGTAGATTTTAGAATTTTAGACCTATTTATTTGGAGTCAGCAAACACATTTATGTTCTCCTGTATTATAAAATTTTATATTTTATTGGAAATTGAACAAATAATTTATTTTAATTTTTTTGTTTAAAAATTAATTTAGTGCTAAAGCAGCTAAAACATGAGCTTAATAAAATAATGTGTGAAAGCAAGTTAAATGATCCTGGCCTGTATGGAGTCAGCTGTGGTCTTCTGAAAGAATATCCATAAAATGATGGCAGTTTTTAAAAGCACATTTTGAGATAAATTTGTCCATGTGTCAGATTTCTCTTCCCTTTGTTTAAATAAAAGATGTTGGAAGTAAATTCATGGGTCACTGCAAATACTTGGCCAAGCTGTCACACAGTGGGAGGAAAATACTGAATAGAAAAAAAAAAATGCATCAAGATGCATTGAGAAAGGTTTTTGAATCAAGTTGGCGTTCTGAGTCATAATCGAATCATAAGGTGTCTAAAGATTCCCACACCTAGTTCAGACCGACTTATCGGACCTTGTGCAGTTTTAGTTGGTGACCCCTTGTTCTGCTACAGAACAAGTCTTTACCTTGTCCTTTTATTAAACAAACTAAATATCCTGATGTTATTTATCTTATTTGCACAACAGCAGCTCATTTCTGTCTCTTCTCACTGTGCTCTCCATCATGTAGTGGGGCAGAAATTTGCTGCGTGTCAACACAGACAAGTGCGCTCACACACACACACAGAGACACATGCACATACAGGTGAACACACTCGCACCAACGGGGAGAGAGAGCGCGTAGGAAAGCATGTTGTGTCAGCCAACTGAGAAGCAGAAGAAAATATCTGCTTTTTTTTTTAAACACACCCAGGATGACTAAGGTTGCAACACTAGCTCTCCTGCTAGTAGCAGCAGAAGTAGCTCTCCTGCTCTGGGTCCAAGCGCAGAAAAAAGCCCAAGTGCTGCATGCCCCACCCCTGACAAGCAGCCAAAGTCCGGTCATCACCGGATGACCAGGTTTTGACCCAGAACATCTTGCAGGCTGCATGTGAATCTTAATAAATGGGCCAGATGTGTCAGACTTCCCATATCGAGAGGTTCTTGAAATGTTCTTCCAGAAGTCCAGAAAAATACACTGCAGTGACAAAAGCTGCACACTTTGTAGACAATTGCCATATAAAACTGTTCAGATATTTACTTCAACATTGTTCAAATATTGTGATGTTTTCTTCAATAATTGTTTTTTTTACAGTTTATATTTATACTGACGTCTGTTGTTAGTAAAGAAACTGTTGTTAGTAAAAGAAACTTATGAACACCATGACTCCTTTAAGAATCATGGTCCCCATCCACCCCCAAGGCTGGAAACCTAGAGGAAACACTGGAACCCCCCCCCCCTCACTCACACATACACACACCAAAACTAGACCCTATTAACACCATAACTGGACAGGATAAATTAAAAAAAATAGAAAATCTCACACTGTTCCCCTCATAAGTTTAAAACTCTTGTCTTGTAAATGTGAGACCTGGTTTGGGGTTAGCTAAGGTTTTATGCTGGAAGCCCTTCCTGATGCACCCCGCCCCATTTACCCAGGTCTGGTACCGGTACTAGGAGTACACTGGTTAGTGCTTCCCTGTGGGTGGGTTGTTTTTCATAGTTTCTGTTTTAATGATAAATAAGGCTGCAAATCAACAATAATTTTCAGAATCAGCTGAATTCAGATTCTGAATCGATTCAATCAGGAAAATTACCATTATAACTATTTTACTTGCACAAGAAAAAAGATTCTCAGAGACCTAATGCTGAGCATTTTACCAAATAAGTTGGTTAATTGAATAAATGCAATGATGCACTTTTTATTTTTCAAATGATCTGACAAAGGCTAACAAGGCATATTCATGCTCCACCTCCACTCTGCTCGTCTGCTTGAGCGCCCAGTTCATGTGACATAAATTTCGTCACTATCGCCAGTTTGCTAGGCTCCCCGGAGTCACTCCACGGCTAAGCATGTGTAGCCCAAATTTTGTGACTGCGCTGATGCTGCGTGGCGACGATGTATGTAAGATCCACCCTCCCACTCAAATACCTCAACCAACTAATGTTTCCATGTCGTTTGTCTGGTAGCGGGATCATGCAGAAAATACTGGACGAAATTTTCACCAGAGGTGGTTTTTTTTGGTTATAGATAAACCTGTTAGATTTGGAGATCTGGATCAGGATGTGGACTCTGGAACAGTTTTTCCTCTTTCTTCAATGTTGTGGGATAGGACCTTGGCAGAGGAATGTGCTCTCTGAGTGCCCTGCAGTTTGTTTATTTGTATTTGGCAATAGTAAATTTATAATTTGATTTTATTCTTTATTAAAGTCAAGCAGTTTGAGGAGAGAAAATGGACTGGAATCCTAGATTTGAAAATTGTGTAATTAAGGAATAGCCGGATAATTTATTAATGGTTAAGATTAAAATATAAATATGTTAGAGGCAGATAGATGGCCTAAGTTTTAATTTTATATTTAGCTCCAGACGATGAGCTCAGAAACGTCAAAGACAAAAAAAAAACCCCAACAACTGTTAAATCTGGTGTTTTTTGAATGGAGTCTGGTGGCAGAACACAAATAAACAAACAGGCGAACGTGCGCAAAAGCGTCAATTCAGATCTAAAACTGGATTTTCACCATAAAAATACCGACAAGGATGAACCGGTGAGAGTCCGGTGACCTCTCCGGTTCTCCGGTGTTTCCGGCCCCGGTTTCCCCACCGTTTCTCCTCGTTTTCGTGTCCGGCTGCCTCACCTCTCTCGGCGGCCCTTCGGTCCAGGAATCGCGGCCTCGGTGGCTCCCCGAGCATGGGGAAGGAAGGCGGCGGTGCGGCGAGGAGCGGCGGTAGGAGTCCGGCGGTCCGCGATCGTGGTAGCTGGGGTGGTAGGGAGCCCTGGGTGGGCCTCGGTCGTCCCTGTAGCCCGGTCCCGGGAAAGGCCTCGGACCGCGGCCCTGAAAGGACGGCGGGTAGCCTCCTCTGAACGGAGGCCGATCGCGGTACATCTGCTCCGGCTGGAGGGCTCCCGAGCTGCGGCGAGTCACGGAGCTGCGGGTTCACTCAAAAGTTTATAATAGTATACGTTTTTAATTCAAACATAAACAAATATTATCATCTATAATTATTAATCAAAATAGAGTACGGCTGGTTCTAGCACGAACTGCAGCAGAACCGCGTCTTCCTCTGCTGCTGCTGCTGCTTCTTCTTCTGCTGATCCCGGAGTAGAAAGCAATCTGCTTCCCCCTGCTGGAAGAAATTGTGAACTGTAGCTGCCAGGACTTTCATTCTACGTGGTGGGCCAAGTGCGTTTTTCGTGTCATTGATCGATCTGCATCGGGAGAATACGCCATTTTCTTTAAAAAAAAAAATATAGTCTTCTCTATGTTTTGGTAAATCTGAGAAAATTTGTTGGCGGCCTCGGTTTGCCCGCATTTTTTTTAAATAAACTTACATTTTTATCGTTAGTCCTCTCCGGCATCTCTCGGAACAGCTTTAGCTGACGAACCAATCAGGTTGCGGTAGGTGACCGCATACACCAATCGTCGGTCTCCGTCGGTCTATGATGACCATGGAAGAGAATCCTAACACCAATCACGTTCGACGTAATCAGGACCCCCCCCCCTTTCCCCACCTCTAGGGTAAAAAAAAAAATCAAAATGCAGCGCGTCTGTCGTGAATATTCATTTTCACGAATTTAACTAGCTTACAAAAACAAACAAACAAAAAAACCGTCGTATTGATTGTTGAAATAAACAACCAGAAAAGTGCAAAATTATAGAGCATAATATATTTATAAGCCTTGTGCGGCGGCATGAAAAAATAAGCGTTATTGAAGGTTTTAAGTAGAGTTTATCATACCGCCGTCACGGGCTCCGCGCCGGGAGCGAGCCCAAACGGCTCTCAACAGAAGGAGGACACAATGTCTGTGTCCAGCAGCAGCAGTTGCAGAAGTGGAATTGAGAGAGTGAGCGAGTTTGCGTTACAGAGTTGCAGCATATATACTCGACTACAACAATACATCAAGGGCATACCCCAGCAGTTGGTATGATCAAAGAGATAACAGAACAGGCATAAGACATTTGCATTTGAGAGACATATTGATCTCAGTCCCTAGGTCACAGTGAGGACAGGACACAATGCATGAAAGGCAACATTAACATCACAGAAGTGAGCCAGACGAAACGAGTCTGCCTGTAGACATTAATACACATTTCACTGTTCTGTTATTTGCTCTAGCCGAGCGCTGTGTTTGACCAGTGTGTTTGTGGGGGTTACACCAAAGCACATCTACATATTGATCTCAGCCTCTAGGTCACAGTAAGGACAGGACGCATGAACACTATACATGAATGGCACATTACATCACAACACATGAATGGCACATTACATCTCAGTAGTGCAGCGGGAAAAACCGAGAGAGAGAGAGCTGAGTGTCCTGTGTGTTGTGGGGGGGTTGAATCAACCCGCCACACTTGATTCATTACCTCACAGATTATCACATACATTTTCAGGTTTATTCTTTGAACACAATATAGACCATTAAAGGTGCCATAGATAACATTTTCATGAAAACAAAGATTTAAAAAAATACATCAGCAAAGTGTTTATAAACGTGCACAATGTAAGTCTTAATGTTCTTTTAAAAATTAGTATAATGATGAAAATTTTTTTTGTAATTTTTGGCAGGTCGACAATAATATAAATATTTACATCCAGCAGCTGGAGGAAGACAAGCACAGAAGTCCAGTGAAGATGTCATAGCCAATAGCATCGCTAGCTTGATGTTTTGTGCCATTGTCTCGTTTTTTGGGTTGTTGGGTTGCCAGATAATGAATTATTCAGCTAAATACCTGAGTCTCAAGGCAGACGTCAGTTTCCCAAACATTCTCAAGTATTGCACAACAAAGGAGCAGGATAATGGGTTCTGCTTTTGATGGCTAATGTCTGGTGAAGAGTTGTAAAGGGCTGAAAAGTCATGAAGAAGTGACCACTTTTCTTCTGACAGGTAAGGTAACCAGTGCTAGCTATGATACTAACTCACCTCCTGCTGCTAATCTGATGGTTAGGGGCGGGGCAGGGCAGGGCGGGGCGGGGCAACAGTCTAAAGTCTATGTGACCAACATTATTCGGACAGGGCAGTGGCAGAGTGGTTAGTGAAAGGGTTAAAAGGAACTCCGATTATAATGACTTATAGATTTAAAAATACAAACACTGGCCTCCACTATCAAAATACATTGTTAGAACTATATAAACATTTATTGTAGTTATAAAAATCGTTTTTGTTTACAATGTAAATCGATACATGGCGGCCGCCATATTTTCAGGTGCACAATGCATTCTGGGTTCGATGACGTAGAATGGTTGCAGCCGTTTTTTCTGTCTTATACAAGCCAAGAAGCGAAGCTATGAACTACTGCCATTTGTCAGTGAAAATGCCACATTGCGCAGCTTTTGGATTAAATTTCCAATCAAAGGGAAATAAAGAGAGCGAGGTAAGCCTCCATAGCTTTCCTAAAGAGGGAAAGTTGAGGAAAAAGTGGGGCAGCAGTGGCTCAGGAGGTAGAGCAGGTCATCTAATAACCCGATGGTTGGTGGTTCGAATCCCGCTCTCCCCAGATGTCCTGCCGTTGTGTCCCTGGGCAAGACACTTCACCTGCATTGCCTCCAGTGCCCATAACACTGGGTATGAATGTGTAAAAATGTTTAAATGCTCGGTGGTGGCCGGAGAGGCTGTTGGCGCGGATTGGCAGCCACGTTTCTGTCACTCTTTCAGTGTCTATGACATATCGCTTGAGCGCACGCTTTGAGTGTCTATGATAAAGCGCTATATAAATCTGATGCATTATTATTATTATTATTAAAAGTGGGAGGATGCGGTTGGAAGAGTCCAACTTCCCAAAGACCCGCAGCTGTGCTCTCATCACTTTAGCCCTGAGGATCTTGAGGATTTTCGTCACCCCCAGCTCATGAAAGAGCTCACAGGTGTGTCTGGCTACAAACGACGGCTTAATGCAAACGGCATCAAAGCTTTGATGTGCTGTGATACAGGACAGATCTGTAAAGCAGGCATGCGTCCTGTTATACCACTTTAACAAATGACTGAACAAGATACATTTATAGCATCAGGTACCATGGACAGCTGCAGAAATGAAGTGGAGCTCTTTGTAACAGATGCTCACAAAAACACCATCCAACATGACCAGCTCTAGCTTCCTCGCGGCTGCTGTCTTCATTCTCAAGTCCATTTTCACTTTGTGTGTCTTCGTCATTGTCTTTATTGCTTTGGCTTCGCACTGGTTCGAACTGAAATACAGACCGCTGCTGATACCGGCCACAACCAATCTATGTCACTACCCAGAATGCATTGCGACATAAACAAAAATGGCGATTTACATCGTAATAAAGTTTTTTAAAAATATATAAAACTGGGAATTATTTTCAAAAAAATTATAGTTATGTTACTAACATCAAAATAAAGCATATAGAGCTAACATGCCAATATACTGTAATCGGGGTTCCTTTTAATGGAAAGTTAGTGCCAAAATAATAATTCTGTAGGTAATCTCCCATTATGCTCTACACATATTCTATGCATATTCTGTTTGCATTCTTATGAACAAATATGTTATGGTAAACTGATAAACTGGAATTAGGCAAAGCTATAGAGCTCTCTCTCTCTCTCTCTCTCTCTCTCTTTTTAGTCAGGTCTTTCACATTAGTTACACACCCAAACCAACATTCTCACACACACTTTTGATAGTACATTTTAGGAGATCGATAACGTGAATAGTGGATGGCCTGTTCACGTCAGAGTTAAACTGGCCAATCAGACGGTCGCGTACAAGCCCATCCTATTATACAGGGGGTTGGTCCGACCCGCCAACCCGAGAAGATAACTGTAACAAGCACCCGGAAGTCGTGGTCAGGGTCGGCGCTCACTTGATGACTTACGCTCTTGAGGTCGTCGGCTGCAGGAGAAACCGTGAGAGGAGGAGCAACAGGAAAGTTGAATGGACTAGACGGAGTGGAAAAACGAGTTGGCGGAAGGTGGTATTGGCATAATCTGGTTTGTGACTGATTCGGAATGGCAAGTAGTAGTAGTGGGGGTTTGACTGACGATGATATGGAGATTGGATGGAATTCAGTAGGGAGTAGGAGTAGGAAGAATAAAGTTGGAAAGCGCAAGAGTGAAGGAGACGTGAAACAGACTGGCAAGCGGCAGCTGTCAGGTGACGAGGGAAGACACGAGGTGAGGAGGAAAATTGTGGCAGAAGAATTCAAAATTATCTTGAGGTTTAAACCAGGGCAAGAAGTTACATCTTTGAGCCCACTAGCTCTAACTAACAGATTAAGAGGTGCAATTGGAGACATAGAAATGGCCAAAGTGTTAAGAGATGGAAATCTCCTTGTGAAATGTAAGAATGCAGAGCACCGTGGGCTGCACGGTGGCGCAGTGGTTAGCACTGCGGCAGCACAGTTTACCCTCGGCCGGGGAATCGCGGGGATCATGAGATCGTGGGTTTGATCCCTGCCCCCGGCCAACAGTGATCTGTGTGGAGTTTGCATGTTCTCCCCGTGTTTGCGTGGGTTTACTCCGGGATTTCTCCGGTTTCTTCCCACATGCGAAAAACATGCAGGTTAGGGAGTTAAGGGGCGCTTGCACACGCAGCGACCGGCAGCTGGTGGCGTGTCACCGGACTGCAAAACAAATCTATCTACGGGTACAAAATAAGTCAAAAAAAAAAAAAAGGAACAAAGCACTCCAGCTGTAGAGAGTGTGCAAGAAAGAAATTGCAGAGAGGAAAGAAGTCACTGGGTTTGATGGTGTCAGGGGGGTGATAGCTGGAATTCCACTGGGGGAAAACTTGGAAGAACTGAATAAAATGGTTAAAGGAGGAACAGTTGTGGGGGTTAGACGCCTACAAGCAGTCAGGAATGGGGAAAAGGTGGATAGCCCATCTGTGATGCTGGAATTTAAAGACAAGGCCCTGCCAGAAAAAGTGCTTATTTTATACCTAAGTTTTCCTGTTAGGGCTTATATCCCCCCCTCCTCTCAGGTGTTTTAAATGCCAGAGATATGGGCATATTGCTAGTGTTATAGACACTGGGTTAATCATCTCAGAATGGATGCAGAGGGTAAACAGAGAAGGACAATAGGTACTGAGATGAGAGAGATTATGGTGAGGTAGCAGGAAGAAGTAGTGGGGGGAGAAGGGTTGAATGTATTGTGATGTGAGATGTCATGCAGATGTGAGACGGGCGGTTGATATAAAAGGAGAGACCCTGGTGGATTGGGAGAATTCTTTTTCTGTGTATGATTGATGTGAGAGTGAATAAAGTTGTCTGCTGCATGAGTCTGCCTCCGTTATTTGCACTCTCCACACTGGTGACCCCTTGACGAATTATGGAACACGAGGCAAGAACCCCAAAGTTGGCCCGGACGGAAAGGCCCAGCAACGCGTGTGCTGTTTCGGTCAAACTATCGGACTTTTGGCTGCACGACCCACAGTCTTGGTTCCACCACACCGAGGCTCAGTTCGCCCTCCAGGAAATAACGGCAGACGACACCAGATATTACTATGTGGTCGCAGCGCTGGACGCTCACACGTCTCAGCAAGTAGTGAGCCTGCTCCAACAACCTCCAGCCCACGACAAATACAGGGCTTTCAAGGCTGCGCTGACCCGGCGCTACACACTCTTGGACTGTGAGAGAGCAGAGAGGCTCCTGAGGTGCTCTGAGTTAGGAGATGGGTCGGCGGTCGAACTGATGGAGAAGATGCTGGCGTTGATGGGCACGAACGACGGGCATTTTCTTTTGCCAACCTGTTCCTCCAGAGCCTCCCAACAGAGGCAAGAGCGGTCCTTGCTAATTCGCCACTGCTGGCTGCGCGTGACTACCGTGCGCTAGCCCAGGAGGCAGATCGGATCATCCTCACCAACAGAGCCCTCACAGTGAACGCGGCGGCGTCGGAACCCAGCGAGACGACCAGCGGAGACGAGGAGCCGGCGACCGTAGCGGCAGCGGGGGCCAGGAAGCGCCAGAGAGACACGCTCTGCTTCTACCACTGCCGCTTTGGAGAGAACGCACGCAGATATGTGCCACCGTGCCAATTCAAATGTTCAGGAAACGCCAAGGCCGGCAGTCGGTAGCAGCTGCGACCGCCGGTGAAGAGAACAAGCTGCTCTACGTGACGGACTCGCGCTCGGGGAGACGGTTCCTCGTAGACACCGGCTCCCAGAAGAGCCTCATCCTGCTGTCCTACGCCGACCGGCTAGCGGGAACTAGCGGCCCCCAGCTGGGCTCTTAAACTAGAACAAAATAACAACAACAAAATAATCCCTTCTATAACATTTTTTTTGAAAAACACCAACAACCACTGAACTTCAACATACTGTATACTTTATACAACCCAAGTCTTCAGGTAAAAGACATAACTGGCATGGAGGGCCCAGGGCACCCTCTCAGCAGATGCACCCCTGGAAACAGCCAGTCTTTGGGGTAATGGCTGACCCTCCAGATGCTGAAGCCGCTCCTCCTCACCATCAGCCTTGTCCCACGTTCAGCCTCATTTCCCAGAGTCTTCTCCCAGGCACGCCGAAGCCGATTCGCATACCACACCAAGCCATCAGAAAGCCTGAAGTGCGCTGCACCCAGTTTCTCCACTATGCGCAGACACTCCCGATGCTCCTCAGGTTGCTGTCTAGCCCATCTTCACCGCGGACGTTCCTCATCTTGCCTCCAAACCCAATCCAGGACCCTCAACAGGGCCCGGCTTGGCTTGAGATGTTGTTGTCAAGCACGCTAATCCTCTGTGCTTCTTGGTCCTGCCCCAACCTCTTCTAGAACTGTTGTAAAGTGTGCCCTCATAGTCACAGACCCCCCGCCATCTTTAATGGTGAAACCCAGTCCGTAAAATAAATCACGGCCCATGATGTTATTGTCCTGTGCTGTCACATGGAACGTGAAGTTGGTCACCGTCACAGACTTGTACCGAACAGTCAACTTCAAAGTGCTGAACATGTCCAGCCTTCCACCTCCATAACCGTACAACGGCGCTGGGTTACCTTTAATCCTGTGGTGGGGAAAAAACTTCTTCACCGTGGCCCAATTTAGCAATGACCCCTCAGCCCCCGTGTCGATCAACAGCGCAAGCTCCACGTCATCTAGCCCCACTGTGCAAAACGTGTCCCTACTCATGTTGGGGGACACCATGTGGATGGTTGTCGGGGCGGGCTGAGTGATTTATCCTGTGGTCTTGCCTGCTTAACTTCATGGCACACCCTGGCAAAATGGTTCAAGCAACCACAACTGTTACAACGTGCACCTCTCGTTGGACAGTCCTTAGCCCTATTTCTGTGCTTAGCAGACCCACAACCCATGCAAAGGGATTTTCCTGGGGCCAACCCCCGGCTAGTAGCGTTGGCTTCTGTCTCCTCATCATCCCAGGTGTCTTTGCTTTCCAGGTCCATGGTATTTGCCGCGACAAGTGGCTCTAGCGGCTGCTGTGACTGGTGCCCAGTTTGCTCTAGAGCTAGCTTGTCCGCGGCTTCCATTTGGAAAGCTAGCTTGATAGCTCTGGCTAATGTGAGTTTACTTTGTGCCATAAGTAGCCTAGCCCACAATGTGGTGCTACAAGTATGCTCTACCAGCTAGTCATGAATCATTTCCTCTTCCAGTGCTCCGAAACAGCACTCGCTGGCTAGCTGCCTCAAATCAGTGACAAACTGCCAAATGGGTTCACCTACCCGCTGATACCGCTGTCGGAAGCGGATCCTCCGGACTGTCACGCTATCCGGGGTGTGGAAATGGCTAGCTAGCAGCTCTGCTACCTCTTCATAAGTGTCCAAGGGACCGAGCGTTCATGGAACTAGCTGGCCCTCTATGCCCAAATTGTGAACCAGAAGTGCCCGGGCTCTTAGCTTATTGAGCCCACCGAGTCCCAGCGCAGCAACATAAGTTTCAAAGGCTTCAAACCATCTCTGCCAGGACATCGGCGGCTCCCCAGGAAATTCGAGAAAAGGCCAACTTGTAGTTATGCACGCCTCCATGGTTTAATCCGACGTTGCCAATGCTATGTCTGATATTACCTCTGGTTCACAGAAGAGGTGAGGTGACTTGGAACACAGCTTTATTGAACTCACTCACATTGACAGCTACTGACAGATGACCGGCTAAGCTCAGGCGAGATAAGAGAACGTAAGATGGTCAATCCGGCCTTATATAGGGTGGGGCGGAGACACCACCGGAGGTGCATGTCCATCTTACACTTTCATATTAAAATATACAGTATATCTCACAGTATCACTGAATTCATGTTTAATGGGTAATTTAGGAACACCGCACAGACTGCACCCAGCGGAGTCATCCGGCTTAAGAGGAAGTCCCCATGGCGGCTGCCTCATAATACAGGGCAGTGTGATGATGCAACAGGAAGGCGGCATCATCACACCACACTTCACATTAAAACCCCACGTAACGTCCTCCCCCCCTTTACAAGGTCCAAAACCACTCACTCAAATTGAACCCACCCTAATTTAGAACCCCAATCACACTCTAAACTAGAATAAATTAAGGCCTAACACATTCACACAAAAAAACTCTAAAATAGGACCGGTGGGTGGACTACCACACAGCCTGCACGGCACAGTGGGTTATTCTGCCACTGGTAAAACTAAAAGTCTTTATTTCAACTAAAAATTTGCCGTGCTCCTCAACTAAACACAGAACATCAAACAGAACTGTAAACACGTCAAATTGTCACAGCACAGTCACTTGGGGAAAAAGTGGGACAGGCAGGGGTCTCCGGGGCAGCCCCGCAGCAGGCGCGCTCCTGGAGGCGACAGGGCCCCAGGGTGAAGGCTGATCTTCTAGACGCAGGAGCCTGAATCCCAAACCACCTTCGCCGACTCCCATCCAGCCTCGCCACCTGGAGCATCCTCCTGGACATGCCGCAGCTGGTTAGCATGCCTCATCGAGCCGTCAGACAACCGGAAGCACGCCGCTCCTAACTTTGCCACTATCCACAGGCGTGCTTGATGTTTTGTCGGCTGTCATCTGGCCCAACTTCGCCGTGGTCGTTCGTCACCCCATACCCAATCCAAGTCCATAACCCGAAGTGCGACCTTACTCGGCCTGACGTGCTGCTGCTGAGCATGCAGTAACTCCATGCTCGTCCGTCGTGCCCCGCTCTCTTCTAAAAACATAACAGTGGTCTCCGTCATAGCTGCAGATCCCCCTACCCAACTGCAGCCGAGTACCAGAGGTGTCCGGAGCTATCATGGTGTCGCTTGTTAGCACGGGTGTCCCGCCATCACCCCCCCCCCCCCCAACTACCTCTTGCCAATCACAGGCACTGAAACTTTCCGGTACCAACACTGAGCAAAACTGGTCTGGCTTGAAAGCGAGGGTGTCCATTTGCTCCTCATACCAAACCACGTCCTCTTCGACCACCAGAGCCCGCGAGCCCCAGTGGCCACAACCAGACCATTCGTTCCCGGCACTGTCTTTAATGGTGAAATGCAGTCCGTAGAATAGGTCACACCCCATGATGTTATCGCCTTGCACCGCCACTTGGAACGTGAAGTCTGTCATCGCTTCAGACTTGAAACGAACAGTCAACTCCACAGTCCCAACAGTGCACAGCCTGCTACCACCGTAGCCATACAACAGCACTGGGTTACTCCTAATCCTGTGGTGGGGGCAAAGCTTCTTCACTGTGGCCCAATTCAGCATCGACCGCACCGCCGCCGTGTTGAGTAACAGTGGCACCTCCACGCCGTCTAACTCCACTGCACAACATGTATATCCGTTGGTACTGGGACTCACCGAGTGGATAGTTATCGGGGGCGGTTGGGGATGATTTCTTTTGTTGGCTGTTTGGATCAGACAAACGGCACACCCTGGCATAGTGATTCAAGCGTCCACATCTACTGCATCATTCCCCTCTTGCCGGGCACTCTCTCACTTTACGTCGGTGCATCATGGGTCCACGATGTTCCCCGGGGCAGACCCGGTTTCATAATCATCTTCATCCAAGCTATCCTCGCTATCAGGGTCCGCACCATTAGCTGAGGCAGGCGGCTCTGGTGGTTTCTGTGACTGGTGCCAATTTAGCTCTGAAGCTAGCTTATCTGCAGCTTCCAACTGGAGAGCTAGCTCGACAGCCCTAACTAGCGTCAAGCCATTGGGTGCCGTCAATAGTCTCGCACACAGTCCAGCATTGCATGTGTGCTCGGGTGTACAGACTACACCCAGCGGAGTCATCCGGCCCAAGAGGAAGTCCCCATGGTGGCTGCCCAGTAATATAGGGCGGTGTGATGATGCAACAGGAAGGAGGTGTCATCATACCGCACTTCACATTAAAACCCCGCATAACACACCTGATTGGCTGATCTCAGCACTTAGACACGTGATTGGTTGGTCTCGTGCTGCACCTGATTGCCTAGTCTCAGCACCTAGACACATGACCGTTGGGTCACTGCTGGTCCAAATAGAGCCATATAATATGAGAGTTGAGACACTCCGATAGACTTCTTTACAAACTGTGGAATGCAGAAGTCCATTCATTTTCAGTGTCTGCATAACAATCCCGGGTAAGTTATTGAATGGCCGTTGTTTTGGTTATTTTACCACTTAAGTTAACATGTAGATTCTGGAGTCTGTGGTTTTGTTTTATTTTGCAAGCTTTTATTCTTGTTTATGTGCAGTAAAAGCTCATAAACTTGCAATTGTTATTAGCCTGTGCTAGCTCAACTAGCTAGCCAGGTCAGCCCTTATTTCAAAAATCTGTTGTACAGTTATTGGGTGAAGGTGTGGTCGCACGAGTGGGGGATTCTCCACCCAGAGAAAGCAGCTGGGATAAGGGGGAACAATGGACCGGAGGAGGAGGTGCCAACGGGGGGTCTCAAACGGGACAGTATGGACTCTGCACCCCCCGGGGAGAGGAGTAACCGCCGGAGCTTCTGGAAGAGAGAAGGGTGTGAGCAGCAGGGCCGGTGTTATGTTATGTTAATGTGCCACATGGGTCTTTGTTCCAAACAGTGTATTATGGTCGGAAGTTCTGGGTCTCAATGTATAGAATTAAAGGTATAAAAGAGGGATGCACAGAGACCCGGGAGCTCTTTTTACTGTACTGTATGTTGGAGATGGAATAAAGTTCATGTGTCATCAAGCTCGTTGCCTTGCCTGCTTCCTTTCTCCACATTGGTGACCTAAGATGTGCCATGGAAAGCGAGCCGAGCATCGCCCTCGAAACTACCTGGAGGGAGAGCACCAGCGCCACATGCGCTGTCTCAGTCAAGCTCAAAGACTTCTGGCTTCACAACCCAACCACGTGGTTCTTGCACATAGAAGTCCAATTCCCACTCCGAGGGATAACAACGGATGATACCAAGTATTATTATGTGGTCGCTGTGCTGGATGCGCGCACCACACAACAAGTGACGAGCCTGCTCCAGGAGCCTCCGGCCCAAGGAAAATATGAAGCACTCAAGAGGATGCTTCTCCAGCACTATACCCTTTCTGACAGTGAGAGGGCAGAGAGACTCCTAACGCGTTCGGAGTTAGGTGACAGATCAGCAGTGGAGCTCATGGAGAGCATGTTGGTGCTGAGGGGGAAGGATGATGAATCTTTCCTGTTCGCCCACTTGTTCCTCAGGAACCTACCAGCTACAGCGAGGGCGATAATGGCCAACTTGCTGTGGCTGGTTGCTAAGGACTACCGTGCCCTGGTGCAGGAAGTGGACAGCATCATTTTGGCAACCAGAACTCTCAGCGTGCAGACAGTGGCACTGGTATCCATGAGGGGCTCCAGCGAGGTCAAGGAGCCATTCGTGGTAGCTGGGATGGACACCAGGAGATGAAGGAACAGGGCGATCTGTTTTTATCATCGCCGTTTCGGCTCGAATGCCCAACGCTGCCTGTCGCCATGCCAATTCAAGAAGCTGGGAAGACGGCATGTTCGGAATTCAGTTGCAGCTGCAACCGATGGTGACAGGAACAGACTGCTTTATGTCATGGACACACGTTTGGGGAGATGGTTTTTGATGGACTCCGGCTCCCAGAAGAGCCTCATCCTGCCGGTCAATGCAGACAGGGTGGCAAGAGGCAGCGGTTCTGAGCTCACAGCCGCCAACGGATCCACCATCAGGACATTTGGCGAACGGACACTGACGATATGCTTACACGGACACAACTTTCAGTGGGACTTTGTGTTAGCTGCATGTTCCATCCCCATTTTAGGTGCAGATTTTTTTTTTATGTGCTTATGGTTTGTTAGTTGATGTTGCTAATAGGAGATTAGTGGTTGCTGTCTCTTTTACCGCACTGCCCTGTACAGCTCGGGGAGCTGGGTTGACAACACTGGCTAACGTTATAGCTCCAGGGGGTAGGTACCAACATTTGCTCACACAGTTCCCAGTACTCATGGACCCAACTTTTTCGGCTACGATAACGAAACACGGGGTCGAACACTTCATAATGACAAAAGGTCTGCCTGTGACCTCGGCACTTGGATGCAGCTAAACTGGCCAGCTCGTGAGAGGAGTTTGCCAACTTAGAGCAGTTGGGCATCATCAGGCACTCCAACAGCCCGTGGGCCTCCCCGCTACACATGGTGCCTAAAGCCAATGGGTCGTGGTGACCGTGCGGTGATTTCCGGCGCTTGAATAATGCCATGGAACACAATCGTTATTCCATTCCGCACATCCAGGATTTTTTTGTGCACATGGCCAGGGCGCGTGTTTTTTCGAAAGTGGATCTGGTCTGCAGATACCATCAGGTCCCGGTGCGCGTGGAAGATGTTCCGAAAACAGCGGTAATAGCTCCTTTTGGCCTTTTTGAGTTTTTATGCATGCTGTTCAGATTTAAAGGCACGGCACAGACTTTCCAGAGGATGATGGATGCAGTGCTTCATGACTTGTCCTTTGTTTTTGTGTACTTAGACGACATTCTCATAGCTAGGGTGTCCAAAGAGGAGTACATTGCCCATCTAAAGATGGTTTTCCAGAGGTTGGAAGCGCACAAGCTTATAGTGAACCCGGTGAAGTGCCACTTTGGTGTGCCTTTGATTGATTTTTTGGGCCACTGCATTTCGCCGGAGGGCACGATTCCACTACTGGAGAAGGTGCACGCCGTATCAGACTTTCCGTGTTCGCAGACCATGAGGACCCTGCAGGAGTTTTTGGGGATGGTCAATTTTTATAACGGTTTCCTTCCCCAGGCAGCCCAGCTGATGCAGCCATTGTGTGCTGTGCTGAAAAAAAAGAAGCCCGCAGAAAACGTCGACCTTCCCGAGCGAGTCCAGGCTTTCACGAATGCTAAAGCAGCGCTCGCAGATGGCGTGTTGCTAGCTCATCGGGATCCGTCAGCATGGATAGCACTCACTATGGATGCATCTGATGTTGCCACAGGAGCAGTGGTAGAGCAGTGTGTCTCCGGTTCGTGGCAGCCGCTCGCATTTTTCAGTCGGACTTTGCGCGACAGCAAACACAAACACAGCACATTCGACAGACAGTTGTTGGCTCTACACCTGGCGATGCACCATTTCCAATTTTGGCGAGAAAGGCGCGAGTTCACCACATTCGTGGACCATAAGCCACTGATGTACGTGACGACCAAGGTCTTGGAACCGTGGTCGGCCCGGCAACAATAGAATTTGGCCGCAATCTTGGAGTTTACGACCGTCATTCAACACGTTGCCGGTAAGCTCAACGTCGTGGCCAATTGTCTGTCACGCGCATTAGTCTCTCCGGTCTACATGGGAATAGATTTCCCTGTGATGGCCGTGGAGCAAGCCGGGGATGCGGACATTTGCGCTCTCAAGTCTTCACCTACTGGGTTAAGGCTGGAGAGCAGGGTGGTGCAAGAAGGGTGCCCTCCCTTGCTCTGCAATGTTTTGCGTCTTGCTCTCTGATGCTCCGAGCTCTTGATGCCGTTGTGTTTTTGAGTCGGTCCACTCCCTTTTGCATCTGGGAGTACGTGCTTCGGTGAAGCTAGTGTGGATGAAATTCATCTGGCTGCGCTTGTGCAAGGATGTGAAGGAGTAGGTTGCAACTTGCATCGCATGCCAGTGGGCCAAAGTGCACAAGTACACCAGAGCCCCCCTCGAGCTGTTCCAAATCCCAGCCAGGAGGTTCAAAAACATCCATGTGGATTTGGTGGGACCCGTCCTGCCGTCGCAAGGTTTCACGCACCTTTTAACATTCGTGGTCCACACCACACGCTGGCCTGAAGTGGTCCCGCTGGCTTCTCCCACGTCCACAGAAGTGGCTCGTGCTTGAAGCTTGGGTAGCACAGTTCGGATCCTTGTCGGATATCACTTCCCACAGGGGTCCACAATTTGTTTCAGAACTCTGGTCTGCGATGGCCCAGAGCCTGGGGGTCAAAATTCACCGCACTACCATGTACAATCCCCAAGCTAACGGGTTATGCGAGTGTTTTCATAGGTTACTTAAAGCAACACTCAGACCTTTGTTCATGGACACAAATTGGGTCAACTGCCTGCCCTGGGTTCTTTTAGGGTTGCGCTCCACACCTAAGGAGGATTTGGCAGCCTCCCCAGCAGAACTCGTTTTTTCTCAGCTGCTGCGGATCCCCTGAGAGGTTTTACCGGAAAACCCCGTGCCCGAGGCTGATCCGGCCGTACAGTTTTTGCACAGTACGGAGGCTTTTAACGTACCTGGCCCTGCCCACCATTGTTTTCTCTGCCCTTTTGTCACCAAGAATTTGCAGAACGCCAGCTTTGTTTTCATCAGGCACAATGCGCACCAGACCTTGCTGCACCCACCGTACGATGGACCATTCAGGGTGTTGGAACCTGGGGTGAACCATTTTGTGTTAGACTTGGGGGGGGGGGGGGGCGTAGGGAGACCGTCTGCATCGACAGGCTGAAGCCCGCTTTTGTGTTGGCAGACGAGCAGGTGGTGTTGGCCCAAGCTCACCACTGGGGACGTCCACCATTGGTGGCTCTGCAAGTTGGTGTTCCCTCAGTAGGGACCCGCACACTTGAAGTTGATGTGTTTTCCCCCCCTCCCTTTTTCCCTCCACAGACTGACATGCCCTCCTGTACACTTCACCAGCAGGGTGCTCCGCCTGGATCGGCGACCCCCCCGCTACAGCCACTATGGGCGCCGGCTCAAGCCCAAAGGATGGTGGGGTTAGTGCCCTTTCTGGGTGTTCGGCGGGAGGAGGGGCTGTGTGGTGGCACGAGTGGGGGATTCTCTACCCAGAGAAGGCAGCTGGGATAAGGGGGAACAATGGACTGGAGGAAGAGGTGCCATCGGGGGGTTTCAAACAGGACAGTATGGACTATGCACCCCCCGGGGACAGGAGTAACCACTGGAGCTGCTGGAAAAGAGAAGTGTGTGAGCAGTGGGACCGACGGTATGTTATGTTAATGTGCCACACAGGTCTTTGTTCCAAACAGTGTATTATAGTCGGAAGTTCCGGGTCTCAATGCGTGGAATTAAAGGTATAAAAGAGGGGTGCACAGAGACCCGGGAGCTCTTTTTACTGTACTGTATGTTGGAGATGGAATAAAGTTCATGTGTCGTCTAGCTTGTTGCCTCGCCTGCTTCCTTTCTCCACAAAGGCACAGTTTCTGAGAGACATTAGAGATGGGTAGTAGCATTACATGATGGAACATGACATTAAAACCTGTGTCAGAGCAGATGTGACTTATTATTTTATTCATAGCAATTGTAGTAGCATTAGCAGCATCACAGGACTATGGTGGGGGATTTAAAAGACTGCTGACAAAAATGAAATTGTTCTACTTTTTTATAGAGGAAAACCTGAAACCATGCGAGACTGACATGTTTACCAGCAAACCTGCTTTCTACAAGGAGGAAAAGTGGATCAAGGTAGGAAATTACCAAATACACTTCTTTACAACCTCCAAAGTCCTCATCAGTGTCAATCCTGATAATGGCAATGTTATTTTTAACATCCATAAATATCCACTATTAATATTTTTTGATTTTGCTGAAATAGTCTATACCTATTTGAACAAACTGTTGTGAGAAATATGATAAGAAAGGTACTCAGGATGAAGACTGGTTTAATTATTTAATGCAGTTGTAAACCAAGTGGAAACAATTCAGATCTACACAATTTAATGGAATAGAAGTAAGGGAAGTTGTGTTAATGATGTGTGTTTATTTTAACAGTAAATCAAGAACTGAATGCTAAAACCAATCAAAAATATTCTGGAAACAACTGGCATATTTATTTATTTATTTTATTTAGGTTTTTGTAAAGGGTATACATGTCATTACAGCATTGCATTGTTTACATTTTCATCACATATTCCCTTTTTTTGTTTTTTGACAAGATTGAAAAAAATTATTACAACACCCTTTTTTTAAGTGAAAAAAAAAGAGAGAAGAGAAGAGAAGAAAAATAAAAGAACATCTGAGTAGCACTGGAGCAAAGAGAGGTGCCATTATTGAAATGGTGTTTGTCAAAGATTAGATCTGATAGAAGACACATATGTGTTCCAGGGTTGCCAAAAGTTCAAGAACCCATCCATGTCCTGTCTCAGTGCAAATGTCAACTTTTCCATCAAATAAATGTCATGGATCACGTTAATCCAGTCTTCAGGTGCAGGGCAGTCTCTCGACAAACATGTTTTTGTTAGTGCTTTTTTACTTGCCAATATTAAAACATTGAATAAGTATTTTTCTCCTCGTCTTTCCAGTGATTCCGGTAGTAAGCCCAAATACAAAGTTACAAAAGAAAAGGGAACTGTTACTTTGAATATTTTCCCCAATATTGTCTGTACATTAGTCCAATATTGGTGGATAACCGGGCATGACCAAAACACATGAAAATGATTTGCAGTCTTTTCACCACACAAGCGCCAGCAATTCAACCCTTTACGAGTAAATTTGTCTTGTGCAGGTGTTCTGAAAAATCTTAGCAAATTTTTCCATCAAAATTCTCTCCACAGCAGGGATGAGGTACTTTTCCACTGTTGTTTGTTTAGTTTTCCCCATATTTCCAATTGTAAAGTGAAATTCCCCTCTTTTTCCCATTTCTCTTTTATATATGATGTGTTGTCTCCTTTTAAATCTTGAAGACCATGGTATATTTTAGAAATGTATCTGATCCCTGGGATCCCTTTATATGCCATTAAGAAGACCTTCAGAACACCTGACTGGGCCCTTTCCAAATCCTCCTTTTTAAGTGTTTTGTTTATGTGGTGTCTAAGCTGAAAGAACCTGTAAAGGTCTTGATTTATTAGACCTTGTTTTCTCAAATCTTCAAAACTTTTTAAAGTTTGCCCTTTAAAATAATCGTAATATTTTATCAGTCCGTTCTCTTTCCACTTTTTAAATCTAGTGTCTGTTTTATTAGGAGTAAAATCCTGATCATAGGAAATCCATTGCAATAATCGATAGGGTTCTTTAGCTTAATTCTCTCCGACTATCTTAAATCAAATTTTTAGCGGGGTCTCTATCCACAGGTTAGCGTTATTCAAATGTTTAGGGAAGGCATTATTCCCTATTATTGCCTGTAGGGGAATGTCACTTGTTATTTGGCATTCTATCTCCTTCCATTGTGCAGTGCAGAATGGGTTATATACTGTATCTCTACTAAAGTTTTAATTTGCGCGGCTTTAAAATAGTCCCTGATATCTGGCAGCGCGAGCCCACCTTTGTTTTTGTTTAGCTGTAGGGTTCTATACCTGATTCTTGGTCTCTTACCCTGCCATATGAATCTTGAGATCCTTCTGTCCAGTTCTTGCCATGTTTTTTTGGGAGGTTCTACCGGTATTGTTTGGAAAAGGTATAGAAGACGTGGAAGTATATTCATTTTGACTGTTTCAGTTCTTTGTGCAGTACCCAAGAATGGTATCATATTCCATCTTGCTAGATCAGATTTTATTTTTGCCATCAGTGGATCATAGTTTAGTGTTATAATTTTGTTGAGTTGTTTCGGGATATTGACCCCCAGATATTTCATAGATTCCATCTCCCAGTTAGTTTTGAATTTACTTAGTAAATATTGATTTGGGTTATAGTTGAATGTTAAAATTTGGGTTTTATTCATGTTCAATTCGTACCCCAATAACTCTCCATACTCTGAAAAACCTGAGATTAATTCTGGAAAAGAGGTGTCCAGCTGCCCCAGGTATATTAAAATGTCATTAGCGAAGAGTGCTATTTTATGTTCCTTCTGACCAAGTGTAATACCTTGAATTTTTTGATTCTGTCTTATCCATTGGCTCAGAGGTTCTATGAAGATTGCAAAGAGCAGTGGAGACAAGGGGCAGCCCTGACGACATCCTCTTTCCAGTTCAAAAGATGATGATAATTTACCGTTAATACTTATTTTAGCTGTTGATTTTTTATTTAATGTCTGGATAGTCCTAATGAAGTTGTTATGAAAATTGAAACTGGACAAGATTCTATATAGGAAAGACCAGTCAACCGAATCAAATGCTTTTTCAGCATCTAATCCCAGTACGGCTGCATTTAAATTATATTTTTTTACATGATGAATTATGTGTAAAGTGCGTGTAATGTTATCTTGTGTCTGTCTTTGTCTTATAATACCCGTTTGGTCAAAATGAATTAAGTCTGTCAGTATATTTTCTAACCTTTCGGCAAGGATAGCGGTAAAAAGTTTATAGTCCTGATTTAACACAATGATTGGTCTGTAGTTGGAGCAGTCTAATTTATCCTTTTCAGGTTTAGGTATGACTGCAATGACCCCTTCACTCCAGGAGGGGGGATATCTTCTGTGTGGAGGACGTAGTTAAATGTTTTCAGGAGGAGAGGAGATAGTTGCTGTTTAAGTTTTGTACCACTCTGCTGTATAACCATCTGCTCCTGGGGATTTGTTAGCTTTAAGTTTCATAATTGCTTTTTCTAATTCTTTAATCAAATCATTCATTCATTCATCTTCTTCCGCTTAATCCTTTTCGGGTCGGGGGGGGGGGGCTGGAGCCCCTCCCAGCATCTTTTGGACGAGAGGCAGGGTATACCCTGGACAGATTTGATTTAATCAAATCAAATCAAATCAAATCAACCTTTATTGTCATATTGCTGTACATACAACTGTAGTGCAGGCAAGATGAAATTGCGTTTCTCTCGGCATCCATATAAGTAGAAGAACATGATTTAAGACACACTCACACATATCTTCACCCCCCCACCCCACCACCCATCCATTCACACATCCCTGAGACATACTTGAAAAACACTAACTAACTAAAATATACAAATAATGCACATAATGTCCGTAGGTGCAGTAGTGAATATGAGAGATTCCGGGTCAACTGTTCAGCATCCTAACAGCTTGTGGAAGGAAGCTGTTGATCAGTCTGGTGGTTCTGCCTCTGATGCTGCGGAATCGTTTGCCAGATGGCAGAAGTTCAAAGTGTTTATGCAGAGGGTGAGAACGGTCCTTGACAATGTTCAGTGCCCTGCTCCTACAACGGTTCTGAAAAAGTTCTTGGACAGAGGGGAGGGACACTCCAATTACCCTCTCAGCTCCCTTGACTATCCTCTGCAGGGCTTTTTTGTCTGACATACTGCAGCTGGAGTACCATGTAGCAATGCAGTACGTCAGAACACTCTCCACCACACCTCTGTAGAAGGTCCTGAGGATGCAGATGGGGAGAGAGGCCTGTTTGAGTTTCCTCTAGAAATGCAGTCTCTGCTGAGCCCGCTTCTTGATCCCCAAGGAATTCTTGCTCCAGGTCAGGTTCTGCGAGATCTGCACTCCGAGGAACTTGATGTTCTCCACTCTTTCCACTAAACGGCCGCCAATGCTGAGAGGGACGTGTTCAGGCTGTGACCGCCGGAAGTCGATAATCATCTCCTTCGTTTTGTCCACGTTGAGCACCAGATTGTTCTCCCTGCGCCAGCCCTCCAGGTCTCTCACTTCTTCCCTGTACATTGATTCCTCATCCCTCTGAATAAGTCCCACCACCGTGGAGTCATCTGCAAACTTAATAATCTGGTTCCCCTCGTGTCTGGATACACAGTCATGTGTTAGAAGTGTAAACAACAGTGGACTGAGTACGCAGCCTTGAGGGGATCCGGTGCTCAGCGTGACAGAGTTGGAGATGTTGTTTCCAACCCGGACAGACTGGGGTCTCTCAGTCAGGAAATCCAGGATCCAGAGACATGTGGCGGTGTTCAGACCAAGAAGGAGTAATTTCTCCATCAGTCTCTGGGGAATAATGGTGTTGAATGCTGAACTGAAATCAATGTAGAGGAGTCTGGCGTAGGTGTCTTTCTGGTCCAGGTGGGTGATGACAGAGTGCAGGGTGGTGACTATAGCATCCTCCGTGGAGCGGTTCGAACGATATGCAAACTGGAGCGGGTCGTTTGATGCAGGGAGGCAGGCTGCAATGTGTGGTTTGACAAGCCGTTCAAAACACTTCATCACAATTGGTGTCAGTGCAACAGGACAATAGTCAGTCAAACAGGACACAACTGGTTTCTTTGCCACCGGTACAATGATAGAGGTCTTGAAGCATCTGGGAACAATGGCCTGACTCAGGGAGATGTTATAAATATCAGTCAGGACATCCGCCAACTCGCTGGCGCAGTCTCGGAGCACACGTCCCGGGATGTTGTCCGGACCTGCAGCTTTACGTGGGTTGACTCTGGTTAGGGTCCTCCGTGTGTCCGCTGTGTTGATGGTAAAAGCTGGTCCGACTGATGGTGGGGGTGGGCCAGCCCTCCCTCTGATTGTCGGGTTTGATGCTTCAAAACGTGCAAAGAAGTTGTTGAGCCTGTCTGGAAGCGAAGTGTCATCATCATCGACCCCCTGCCTAGACTTATAGCCCGTCAGTGTCCGAACTCCCTACCACATCTGCTTGGTGTTCCTAGTGTCACAGAGGTGTCTCTGGATTTTCTCCGCATAGGCGCGCTTCGCCACCTTAATTCCCTTTGAGAGCGCAGACCTGGCTGAGCGGAGGGCGATCCTGTCCTTCGCTCTGAAGGCTGTGTCTCTGGCTGTAAGCAGCGAGCGCACCTCTGCGGTCATCCAGGGCTTGTGGTTTCCCCGCATAGTGATGGTCTTCACTGTAGTGACATCCTCTGTGCACTTCGCGATGTAGCTGGTGACCATTTCAGCATACTCCTCCACATCTGACTTGTCTTCCTGGGAGGCTGCTATTTTGAAGACCTCCCAGTCTGTGTGCAGAAAACAGTCTTTCAGTGCAGAGGTTGCACTCTCTGGCCAAATCCTGATTTGTTTCACTGCTGGCCTGCTGCGCTTCAATAAGGGTTTGTAGGCAGGAACCAGCATCACGGATATGTGGTCAGAAAGGCCGAGGTGGGGTGGGGTATCACCTTATATGCATCTGTGTTTGTGTACACGAAGTCCAACATATTCTCTCCTCTGGTCTTAAAGTCTACACATTGTTTAAACTTGGGGAGCACAGTCTTTAAGCTGGTGTGGTTAAAATCCCCCGCAACCACCACAAAACCGTCTGGATGTGAAATTTGGATTTCACTAATCGCATCATGCAGTTCCCCGAGTGCCTTCTTAGCATTAACGTTAGCGTTAGTGCTCAGTGCTAAGTAAACAGCCGCTACAAACACATTGCTGAATTCCCTCGGCAGATAATATGGCCAACAATTTACAATAAGGAACTCCACCAACGGAGAGCAGTGTTTAGACACTAACGTGGCATTAACGCACCAGTTCTTGTTAATATAGATGCATAGCCCACCCTCACGGCTCTTACCGGAGCTCGCCATTTCTCTGTCAGCTCGGAACACCTCCATATCTTCCAGTTGAATGGCCTCGTCAGGGATGTTGTCGTGGAGCCATGTCTCCGTGAACGCAAGCACACAGCAGTCCCTCCACTCTCTCCGGGTTTCTCTCAGCAGACGCAGCTCGTCCAGCTTGTTGTCGAGGGAGCGGACGTTAGAGAGAAGGAGCGACGGTACTGCTGGTCTGGAGGGGTTAGCCTTTAGCCTAGCATGGATCCCGGCCCTTTTTCCACGCTTTTGCTTGTGTTCACACCGTCTGCGCTTCCTCCTCTCTCAGGTAGCTTCCAGCAGGGACTCCGCCAGAATTCCATGCTGGCGTAGAATGTCCAAATCACAACCGAGCGCCGCGATTCTTGCGGCGTGCAGTACCTTGATGTTTAATAAGGTCTCCCGGTTATAAGTTTTACAGAATGTACGTCTGGGAAAACACTCAAAACTTTCGTACTCGTTTTAGATTGTATTTCTGCCAATAGTTTTTTATTTTGTGACTCAGTAAGTTGGGGAAGATTTAATGTATTTAGGAAGGCTTCGGTGTGTCTTTTTTGTGTTTTTTGAGGGAGTACAAGTTCTTGTAGTAATTCTCGAGGCTTTTATGAATTTCCTGAATTTTAATTTTTATTTCCTTTGATACTGGGTCTCTGATTTTGTAGATTGCTCTCTCTGTTTGTTGTTTCCTCAATTTATAGGCTAGTAATTTTGCCGATTTGCTACCTGTTTCATAATATTTTTGTTTCAGAAATGTAAGTTTCTTCTGGATTTCTGTTGTGTAGATCTCGTTTATTTGTTTTTTTATTTCCTTAATTTTGAACGAGTCATTAGAATGAGTGTTGTCTTTGTGCTCTTTTTCTAGTTTCTTAAATTCTGACTCCAATGTGATTAGTTTTTCTTTTCAGTTTCTTTTGGAGTGCCAGTTTTGCAATAATCTTTCCCCTTATTACAGTTTTGCATGCGTCCCACAGTATTAAAGGGGATACTTCTCCATTATCATTTTCTTCCAAATATCTGAGAATATCTGATTCCAATTCATCTTTCAGTGGTCCTTTGAGCACATTTGAATTTAACCTCCAAGAAAATGTATTATTTGTGTATATTTGGATATTTAAGTCCATATAGATCGGACTGTGGTCAGAGAGATCCATCAGTCCTATTTTACATGTTTTTACTCTTCCAATGTCTCTATTAAACATAAAAAAGTCAATCCTTGAATATGATGAATGTGGTGCTGAGTAAAATGTATAATCTTTTACACTGGGGTTGAATTCCCTCCACATGTCACAGATTCCTATTTCATTTAGTAGCATCCTAGTTTTTCTACTTTGAGTGTTACTTTGATGTGGAGAATTACCTGATGCATCCCAGTTTGGATTCAGTATTAGATTGAAGTCTCCACCACATATCACTAAAACTTGAGCTTTAGTTATCATTAGGTCAAATACATTTTTATAAAATTTCCAGTTAGCCCCTGGAGGTGCATGTACATTCAGCAGGGTGATATCTTCTCCCTCTAGCCGACCAAGTACCATGCTAAATCTCCCTTCTTTATCTTTGTGTCCTGAGTTTTTTTCAAATATAATTTTGGTTGAGATCAATGTCGCTACCCCCCTCCTCCTCCCTGACTTATATGAAGATGAAGAGATTGTGGGGAACCCACGCTGGGATATTCATCTCAGACTAGAAGCAGAGGTGAGGCAAATAGTCCCTCTGCCGGTAGAGCGTGGGGGGATAAACAGATGAGGACAATAGGTATTGTGATGGGAGAAGGTATGGTGATGTAAAACCCCAGGCTGCAGGAAGGAGCAGCTACGGGGACAGTAGGAGGATGATGTGTTAAATGTATTGTGATGCAAGATCTCAGGCAGCAGGGGAAATGAGTTGGGTGATATAAAAGGAGAGACACTGGTGTATTGAGAGAAGGCTTTTTCTGTGTATGAATGAAGTGAGAGAGTGAATAAAGTTTGTCTGCCGTGCAAGTCTGGTTTCTTTATTGCACTCTCCACACTGGTGACCCTTGATGAATTATGGAACACGAGGCAAAAACCCCGGAGTCGGCCCAGACAGGAAGCCCCAGCAACGCGGCAAGCACCCCAGAGACAGCCCGGACGGAAAGCCCCAGCAACGCGTGCGCCGTTTCGGTCAAACTACCGAACTTTTGGCTGCACGACCCGCAGTCTTGGTTCCTCCACACTGAGGACCAGTTCGCCCTCCGGGGAATAACGGCAGATGACACCAGATATTACTATGTGGTCGCAGCACTGGACGCTCGCACGACTCAGCAAGTAGCGAGCCTGTTCCTACAGCCCCCAGCCCACGATAGATACGGGATACTCAAAGCCGCGCTGACAGGGTGCTACACACTCTCGGACTGCGAGAGAGCAGAGAGGGTCCTGAGGCGCTCCGAGTTAGGAGATGGGTCGGCGGTCGAACTGGTGGAGAAGATGTTGGCATTGATGGTCACGGATGACAGGCATTTTCTGTTTGCCCACCTTTTCCTCCGGAACCTCCCAGCAGAGGCAAGAGCGGTCTTTGCCAATTCGCCGTTGCTGGCCGTGCGTGACTAACGTATGCTAGCCCAGGAGGAAGATCAGATCATCCTCACCACCAGAGCCCTCACAGTGAACGCGGTGGCGTCGAAATCCAGCGAGACAACCAGCGGAAGCGAGGAGCCGGCGATGGTAGTGGCAGCAGGGGCCAGGAAGCGTCAGAGAGACATGCTCTGCTCCTATCACCGCCACTTTGGAGAGAACACACGCCGATGTGTGCCACCGTGCCAATTCAAGCGTTCGGGAAACGCCAAGGCCAGCAGTCAGTAGCAGCTGCAACCGCCGGTGAAGAAAACAAGCTGCTCTACGTGACGGACTCGTGCTCGGGGAGACGGTTCCTCATAGTCATCGGCTCCCAAAAGAGACTCATCCTGCCGTCCTATGCCGACCGGCTAGCGGGAGCTAGCGGCCCTGAGCTGATGGCCACAAACGGCTCGGACATTAGGACTTTTGGTGAGAGGACACTGACTGCATCCTTACACGGCCATATGTACGAGTGGACATTCGTCATAGCGGCATGCAGTTTCCCAATCTTGGGCGCTGATTTTCTGTGTGCACACGGGCTGCTAGTCGATGTTGCTAACAGACGCCTGATCAATGCAATGTCTTTTGATTCTCTCCCCTGTACAGCTCGAGGGGCCGGGCCAACAATGCTAGCCAACGTCACAGCTCCAGGCAGTAAGGTCCACACACTGCTCACTCAGTTCCCAGCACTCACAGTCCCGACGTTTTCGGCAGCTATCACTAAACACGGGGTGGAACACTTTATCACCACCACTGGACCGCCTGTTTTCGCACGACCTCGGTGCCTGGACGCAGCTAAACTGGCCATAGCGCGCGAGGAGTTTGCCAACTTGGAAGGTTGGGCATCATCAGGCGCTCAAACAGCCCATGGGCATCCCCACTACACATGGTCCCTAAGGATGAGGGATCGTGGTGACCGTGCAGAGATTTCTGCAGATTGAACAACGCCACAGCGCACGACCGCTACCCGATTCCCCATATTCAGGATTTTTCCATTCACCTCGCCGGGGCACGTATTTTTTCTAAAATAGACCTGGTCTGTGGTTACCACCAGGCCTCGGTGCGCGCGGAGGACATACCCAAAACGGCGGTAATGACTCCGTTTGGCCTGTTTGAGTTTTTACGCATGTCTTTTGGATTAAAAGGCACAGCACAGACATTCCAACGCATGATGGATGCGGTGTTGCGCGATCTGCCGTTTGTGTTTGTCTACCAGGACGACAACCTGGTGGCCAGCGCGTCCGAGGATGAACACGTAACCCACCTCAGGACAGTTTTCCGGAGGTTGGAGGAGCACGGGTTAATAATCAACCCGGCAAAATGCCAGTTCGGCGTGACAGGGATTGATTTTTTGGGGCACCGCATCTCACCGGAGGGAGCGATTCCCTTGCCAGACAAGGTGCGCACTGTGGCGAATTTCCCCCAGCCTCAGACGGTCAGGGCGCTGCAAGAGTTTTTGGGCATGGTTAACTTTTATAACCAGTTCCTCCCCCGCGCAGCTCAGCTCATGCAGTCATTGTACACCGCGCTCAAGAAACGGAAACCGGCGGACAGAGTCGACTGGACTCCGGAGTGGGAGCAGGCATTCTCTGAGGTTAAAACAGCCCTGGCAAACGCCGCACTTTTGGTGCACCCAGAACCGGCGGCTCGGATGGCGCTCACTACTGACGCCTCGGACGTGGCCATAGGGTCCGTCGTGGAGCAACGCGTTGCTGGTTCTTGGCAGCCGCTCGCTTTTATTAGCAGGGCTTTGTGCGACAGTGAGCGTAAATACAGCACGTTTGACAGAGAGTTGCTGGCTCTCCACCTGGCCATACGCCACTTCCAGTTCTGGCTGGAAGGGCGCACCTTCACTGCGTTCGTGGACCACGAGCCACTAACGTACGCGATGGCCAAGGTTTTGGAACCATGGTCGGGCCGGCAGCAGAGACAGCTAGCCGCAATCTCGGAGTTTACGACCGATATTCAGCATGGGGCCGGTAAAATGAATGTGGTGGTGGACTGCCTCTTGCGCGCAGTAGTGGCCCCAGTCTGCGTAGGGATAGATTATATAGCCATGGCCGCAGAGCAGATTGGCGATGCGGACGTGTGCACGCTCCAGTCTGGACCAACAGGGTTAAGGCTGGAGAGCAGAGTACTGCAAGACGGAGGCCCCCCCGAATCTGTGACGTCGCCACGGGACGCCCGCGCCCGGTGGTCCCAGTTGCTTGGCACTGCCATGTGTTTGAGTCAGTTCATGCTCTGGCGCACCCAGGAGTGCGTGCGTCAGTCAAAATGGTGGGAGCGAAGTTCGTATGGCCAGGCCTGCACAAACAGGTAAAAGAGTGGGCTGCAGCCTGCGTAGCGTGCCAATGAGCCAAAGTGCACAGGCACACAAAGGCCCCTTTGGAGCCATTTTGTATACCAGCTAAGAGGTTCAACCACATTCACGTGTACCTCGTGGGCCCCCTCCTGCCATCGCAGGGGTTCATGCACCTTCTGAAAGTGGTGGACCGCACCACACGATGGCCAGAAGCAGTCCCGCTAGCGGCAATCACGTCCGTGGATGTGGTGCGCGCCTTTTTGACAACATGGGTGGCACGTTTTGGCATCCCTTCGGACATCACGTCCGATAGGGGCCCTCAGTTTGTTTCCGACCTCTGGTCCGCGATGGCCCGTAGCCTGGGTGTTGCAATTCATCACACAACCGCGTACAACCCACAGGCCAATGGGTTATGCGAGCGTTTCCATAGGTCACTGAAAGCAGCGCTCAGAGCTTCGCTTATGGATGCAAACTGGGTTGCCATGGGTTCTGTTAGGGTTGCGTTCCGCACCAAAAGAGGATTTGGAGGCTTCCCGGCGGAGCTTGTTTTTTCTCAGCCACTGCGGCTCCCCGGGGAATTTTTACAAGATAACCCTGCGCCGAACAACCATCTGTCCCCCTGTTCACAGCGTAGTGCGGACACGGGTACGCTACCTGGCCCGGCCCACCACTGTTTTCCACGCACTTTTGTGCCAAAAACTTTGAAGAACGCAGTGTTCATGTTTGTTAGACACGATGCCCACCGCCCCCCCGTTGCACCCACCCTACGATGGCCTGTTTAGAGTGCTGGAGCCAGGGGACAAACATTTTGTGTTAGATTTGGGGGGTCGCTGGGAGAAAATATGTATAGACAGGCTTAAGCCCGCCTTTGTGGTGGCGGACGAGCAAGTGATGTTGGCTCGAGCTCCTCGGCGTGGAAGACCCCCACTGAGAACTCCCCAGGTAAACGATTCATCAGAGCAGCCACATGAGCAAGTCGAATTCCCCCCCCCCCCCCTCGCCATTGTCCACCCGCAGACAGACACACCCCCAGGAGCCTCCCACCAGCACAGCAGTGCCACGGAGCCGAAGAACCCTCGTTACAGCAGATATGGGAGGAGGCTGAAGCCAAAAGGACGTGAGGGCTAACACTCAGTCTGAGACTCTGGGGGGGGGGGGGACCCACGCTGGGATATTCATCTCAGACTAGAAGCAGAGGTGAGGCAAATGGTCCCTCTGCCGGTAGAGTGTGGGGGAATAAACAGATGAGGACAATAGGTGGTATTGTGATGGGAGAAGGTATGGTGATGTAGAACCCCAGGCTGCAGGAAGGAGCAGCTGCGGGGACGGTAGGAGGATGATGTGTTAAATGTATTGTGATGCAAGATCTCAGGCAGCAGGGGGAATGAGTCGGGTGATATAAAAGGAGAGACACTGGTGTATTGAGAGAAGGCTTTTTCTATGTATGAATCAAGTGAGAGAGTGAATAAAGTTCGTCTGCCGTGCAAGTCTGGTTTCTTTATTGCACTCTCCACAAGATCAGTTTAAACCCTTGTCTATTAAGTTTAGTGTGTTCCAAGTCTATTAGGTGGGTCTCTTGTAAAAATATTACTCCTGCTTTGTCTTTTTTCATTTTGCCTAGAATCTTGGCTCCTTTAACTGGATTCAGGATCCCTTTTACATTATATGAGATTATTTTGGTTGAACCCTGTTTCTCCATTGTATTGTCTTATTTAGTATAATAGTATAGTGGCCCTCTCTTATGCTGCTCAAAAACTGAAAGAACATTAAGAACATAAAAAAACATTAAGAACATAATATATAA
Source organism: Pholidichthys leucotaenia (assembly GCA_020510985.1). Classification (NCBI taxonomy): domain Eukaryota; kingdom Metazoa; phylum Chordata; class Actinopteri; order Cichliformes; family Pholidichthyidae; genus Pholidichthys; species Pholidichthys leucotaenia. Next base: position 272,898,318 of record CM035841.1, on the reverse strand, counting down.
AACTTTAAAACATAAAACTGTCAAAAGATCTTCCTGAACTGAGGTCTTTTTAGCGACCTTAGAGGAGCCTTGATGGTGTGTTGGCTCTGAGGGAAATTCCTCAAACTTTGTTACGTGTTGAGGGCCCTCTCTTACCCCTGTAAGTTGTCCCATGTTTTTAACGTGAATTTCAGATCCCAATCTGAACTTGTAATGATTTTTTTTTTTAATGCCTATACCCTATGAAATTATGCGCTACCTCCCACCACCATCACAGCAAACAATCACGGTAATACAGTATTTGTTAGTGTGGAGAGTTCATGTGGTTCATTGTCACATTTCTATTTTAACAAATTTTTTTTTTAAGACTTATTTGTTTCTAATATTACGACTGTTCCATGAAATGTTTTACCACCTCATATTTGCTGATTCTGCATCTCCTTTAATGTTTGTTACCTTGTAGGAGGAGGGTTGGATGTGCATATTGACTAAAAATATCGTTATTCCCTCCTGAAAGCGTCCAGTTTTTCCTTATAGCCCTGGCGCTGGGTTTCTCGTGGATTTTGAGGGTCTCTATGTGCACCACGTTTGAGCCTTGATTCTTTCGATTGGGTCTGCTCCGGGTTTATACACCGGAACCAGGAGCCCTCTTCTCACCATATCCCTGGTTGCTTCTTCTGCTGGGTTGTAGAGACACGTCTCTTCCCCGTAAAAAACCCTCAGCTTCACCGGGAATGGGGTTTGAAAGCGCAGTTTCTTCTCTCTTAGTACCTTTTTAACTTCATTGTATTCCCAACATTTTTTAAGGACCTCTGGGGCGTAGTCATGCTCGACAAAAACCTTTCTTTCTTGGTGCATAAATCCTTTTTCCTGCCAGGCCAGTCTCAAAACCTCTTCTTTTGTTCTGAAGTTGGAAAACTTCACCACCACCGATCGTGGGGGGGCTTTCGCCAACGGCCTTGGGGCTAATGAACGGTACGCCCTTTCTATTTTCAAGTCGGTGGATTGAGGAATTTCCAACTTTTCCCTCAGTATGGTTTCCACGCATGTAACTATTGTGGTGAAACCATCCTCGACTCCTTCTTTCAGACCATGAATTCTTATGTTGTCCCTTCTTAGTCTTCCTTCCAGGTCGGTTAGCTTAGCCTCCAGTCTTGTCTGTAGTTTAAGTAATTCCAGTGTGGTTTCATCCAGCCCTTTTATTTTTTCCTCTGCTTCCATGATTCGGTCCTCAGCCTGGTCCACTCTGTTGTTTGTCTTTTTTATTTTGTCTTTAAATTCACGAAATTCGGCCCCACATTCTCAGCGAAATTCTCTTAATTCTTGAAGTATCGTTTTTAAGCTAGCCGTGTTGCTAGCCTCATTTTGCTCCTCCATTTCCGAGCGGTTATTGTCTTCGAGGTTGGTTTCTCCGGCTGATGCGTGTCTTGGTCTGGTAAATGTCCATCTCTTCTGTTTTCCTTTAGGCATAATAACTTTATCTTTTGATTTTCACTCTTCCACAAATCCGTTAAATCTGATTTTTATGGTATTTTCATGGATGGGATCTGGGAACTTCAGCGTTAAGCGGCTACCACCATGGTGTCCAGACCAGAAGTTGCAACTGGCATATTTATAAATGTAAAATATCCACCTTATTCCTAGGCCCCATAATGCCTTGCGTGAATTATGGTAGCAACTTCGGGTACTAGTTTAGAACATATTTATTTATTTTTTTTTATTTATTTTTTATTTATTTTCGGATAATACAGTACAGGTTAAAAGAAACTGTATAACAACAAGGTCAAATTAGACAAAGACTCCTTCTACTAAACAATTCCACGTGAGTTATCCGAAATGGGTGATGGCTGAAGCCGCAGCTTATATTGCCCACCCATATTCCATCCAAGAATTCAAAAGAAAAAAGAGTAAACAAGAAAAGAGTGATTACAATTTAGAACAAAGCTAAGACAAAGTGTGACTGAGAGAAAAAAAAAGAAAACTAAGCTAAGCTAAGTTAAGCGGTTACTATTCAAGACAAATCTAAGACAGAATGTCACAGAGAGAGAAAAAAAAAAAAAAAAAAACTAAGCTACAACACAACACAGGCTGGATATGTCAATCCTTATGTGAGTTTACATGTCGTCTTGTAAATATGTTTGGAGTATTTCTTCCTTTAGTTTTTGTTTAAATTGTCCAAGCGTTGTACATGATTTTAATTCAGGTCCATAATCGTTCCATAATCTGACTCCTTGCACTGAAATACAGTGTTGCTTGGTGGTTGTTCTCACTGTAGGCTTTTGAAATATACATGTTCCTCTGAAGTGATATCGTTTCTCCCTTGTTTGGAACAACTTTTGGATATTTGCGGGCAGTGATAAATTCTTCACTTTGAACATTATTATTGCGGTTTTAAAGTCAACCAGATCTTTCAACTTGAGAGTTTTTTGTTTAAGAAAAAGTGGGTTTGTTGGTTCCCTGTAAGCTGCTTTGTTTATTATTCTAATAGCTCTCTTTTGAAGCATAAAGAGTGGATATATGTTTGTTTTGTATGTATTTCCCCATACTTCATTACAATATGTCATGTATGGGAGTATTAATGAATGATACAAGGTGTATAGTGTGGGTTGATTCAGCAAATATTTCACTCTGTGTAATATTGCAATTGATTTGGAAACTTTACCTTTAATATAATTAATATGTGACTTGCAACACAGTTTGTCATCAATTATTACTCCAAGGAATTTAGTTTCAGATACCCTTTCAATCTCTACACCATTTACACTGAGTTTGGGTACTGGATTGTTGTGATGGTTGTTAAAGACTATAAATTTTGTCTTACTTAAATTGAGCGTTAATTTGTTTGAATCAAACCACAGTTTAAGCTTTTCTAATTCCTTCCCGAGTGTATCCAGAAGTTGTTCCAAATTGTTTCCACTGCATAGCAGATTAGTGTCATCGGCAAACAATATTAAGTCCATTTTTTCTGAAACTTTACATATATCGTTTATATACATACTGAATAATAATGGTCCCAAAACTGAACCCTGTGGGACTCCACAGGTGACCTTCAGCAACTCTGAGTTTTTGTTGCTAACACATACATACTGATATCTATTCTTTAAGTAACTACTTAACCAGGACAGTGCTACCCCTCTAATACCAGAATTTTGTAGTTTCTTTAATAATAAATTATGATCTACTGTATCAAATGCTTTTTTAAGATCTAGGAATACTCCAACTGAATACTCTTTATTTTCAATGGCTGTTGATATTTTTTCTGTAAATTCCATTAGGGCATATGCAGTTGTCCTCTTGTGTCTGAACCCATATTGCTGCTCACATAATAAATCATTCTTCAGTATGAAGTTGTCAATTCTCTCATAGAATATTTTTTCAAGTATCTTGGAAAATTGCGGTAATAGTGAAATTGGTCTATAGTTTGAGAGTTCCCCTCTGTCGCCCGTCTTGTATATCGGAATTACTTTAGCTATTTTCATTGCATTGGGAAATATACCTGATTGGAGAGACAGGTTGCAGATATACGTCAGTGGTTTTACTATGCATTCGATAACAGTTTTGACTAGTAGCATGTCAATACCATCACAGTCAGTAGATGTTTTACTTTTGAACGATTTAACAATTTCAATGACCTCTCTTTCGTCTGTGTTCTTTATGAAGATGGAGTCTTTTACAGCAGTGTTATTGCATATTGTATCACCTGTTGGCACTGTAGTGGGTATTTCTCGGGCCAGTTTAGGTCCAATGTTAACAAAAAAATTATTAAATTCATCTGCAGGTGAAGCAATATTCACACTCTGAGTCGTTTTATTATTTTTTGGAATATTAGTTGGGTAGCTTGTATTTCTGCTTTTATTTCCAAGGATACTGTTGAGTATTGTCCATGTATTTTTAATATTGTCTCTGTTTTTCTCCAGTTCTTTACTGTAATAGTCTCTTTTACTACATCTTATTATATATGTTAACTTATTTTTGTATGTTTTATACTGCTGCTCTGCTTCTTTTGTTCTTTTCTTTAGGAAAGCTTTATATAATAATTTTTTCTTTTTACACGCCTTTTGTAGTCCTTTGGTTAACCATGGCTTATTAGCAAATTTGTGTTTAAGCTTTTTTATTACTAATGGGCAGTTTTTTTCATAAAGAGTGGTTACAATATTTATAAATGTGTCATAGGCTTCATTTACATCTGATACATAGACTTCTGTCCAGTCTTGCTTCAGCAAATCCTCTTTAAGAGAACTGATTGCATTTGGTGATTTGTGTCTGAACGATTTTGAAGTGTTTTCTGCGTTGGGCCCCGTGTGGCCATGGATAAGTGCAAAGGTTGGCAAGTGGTTGACATAACGCACGGCTCAGGAGATGCACACACAGGCTCAGAGTAGTTCAAATAGTTTATTAACAACAGGCGTGAATGACTGCGTGTCTGTGGGATGTCAATGTGTTGGTGGTGGCGTCTGCTTCAGGCACAGAGGCAGGTGACCGTACAGCCGGGCAACCCTATGGAAAAAGCACAGGGAGAGGGTGACGGGCATACACCAACACAGAGGAGATTATGGAGAGAGAAGGACTTACTTGGATGGACAGGATAGCTGGCACAGCAAGGGGCGAGACCCGGGAGACAGCCACCTGGAGAGCTCGGTGCAGCAGCGAGGAATGGGCGTTGGAAGGACGTCGTCCGCCGCCGGGAAATCCACCTGTGCACAGGGGAGCAGACTGGAGAAAAAGAAGGTAAGGGCTTCTTACCCAAATATTTGCGCTGAAGTTTTGGAAGTGACTCACAACGGTGAGGGACGAAGTCTGACGGCTTCAGGCCGAAGCTCAGGGCGAGACGGCTTTTATCCCTCGCCGTTGATGGCGAGCAGGTGCGGGAGCAGGTGGCGCCGCTGATGAATGGCGCGGCGTGACAGTACTCCCCCCTCTAGCAGCGCCTCCTGGCGATGGCTTATCTGGGTGCGCTCGGTGGAAGTCCGAGATGAGCGATGGGTCCAACACAAACGACGAGGGTACCCACTGTCGATGCTCGGGCCCATAGCCCTCCCAGTCCACCAAGTACTGCAACCCACGACCCCGGCGTCGAGAGTCCAGGATGGAGGCGACAGACCAGGCCGGATGATCATCAATCATCCGGGGCGCGGGTTGCGCAGCAGGAGGGGGGCAAAGGGGGTCGGTGACTGCCAGCTTCACCTTTGACACGTGGAAGGTGGGATGGATGCGGAGGGAGGGGGGAATAGCCACGCGCACAGCCACCGGGTTGATGATCCTGTCACCATGGGTTGAGATGCCGTCTCGGCACTGAGCCCATGTTTTCCCTCATCCCTGCCTCCCATTGAGCAGCGTCTCAGCTGGCCCCCAGCTGGCAGCATTATGGACGGCTGGGGCCAATTAGTCTTCATCAGCTGGGGCGCTGCCAATGAGGATAAATAGGAGCAGCCTCGATGACTCGGGGCTGCGACATAAACACATTGCTAAGCTGAAGCCCCTTCGTCTGGTGTCAGCTTATACTCCTCTTGCAGCATTCCTGTGTTTGTATCCCGCTGTGAGGATGTACGTCTTGCTACCCCCACGTCCGGTACGAGCTGCTTACCTCTGCGCTGTGCAACCTGTGAGTGTACCTCTGCATGAGTATCTGTGCTCTCCTCATCCCTTATCCCTTACCCAAAATAAACCATCTCGACTCACTGGCTTGTCCCTGGCTCTGATTGCCCGGCTCCCTAGAGCCGGATATGACAGTATGTCGCAGCCAGAAGAGTTGCCGGCGGCCGTGAGTCGCTGTGGAAATGTACCTTTCTGTCCGGGTGTCAGCGCTGCTAGCATGCCGTTTCCCAGGAGTCACTTCCGGCGCCAGGGCGACGAGCTAAGGTCCATCTCGGAGGCTGTCGACGGGACATTCTTCACCCTGCACGACGCCTCCAACGCGAGACGCTGGCATCCGGGCCGTGCTGAGGAACTCCTGGACTGTCACCCTCACTCTCTGTACCATCTGGAGGACAGTGCCAGGATAGACGTTGCAGGTACACAGCGAGAGAAGCTCCACGGGGTGGATGGAAATCCCGGCAGGGAGTCGAAGTGGGCGACGTCTTTCCCCGCTTCGGAGTCCCGTTCCTGCCGCCATTCCAGTCCGGGAGTTCGCGCCAACCAGAGGACTTCCCCCGACCTGCGCCACGTCACTCGGGATTCCCTTCTAGGAGCCGCAGCTGACAGCAGTTATGTCCGGGGTCGAGTGGCTGTCGCGAGCTCTACTGTGTTTCCTGTCACCACCTTCAGGCATGTGGCGGCGGCAGTGAGATTGATGGTGAGGACTTCAGGGCTACGAAGCTTTCCCGTGCTCGACGCCTTCCTCGTCTCGATCTCCGATCTGGAGCGGCGAATCCTGGGTTTCCCCCTCGCTTCGTCCCCTGGGAGTAGTCGTCATCACATCGCCGAGTCACCTCTGCACGAACCTCGTCCGGATCCAGTTCTGGGTCATCGTCAGGACCGTTCCTCCCACGCAGCTGTCATCCCTTCGCCTCGTCAGTGTGGAGATCCTACAGCCTCGTCCCCTGAGCCTCGTTCCCCCGCTGTCATTCCTGGACATTCGGGCTGGCTCACCCCGGCTGTTTCCCCCTCCTCCTCGACGCGCTTCCTGACCGCTGTGTGTGCCTGGAATCCCGGCCTGGTGAGCTCTCTGCTGGAGACAACGCGAGCGATCCTCAGACGAATTCCCGGGGGGTCCTCCGTTATCGCCGGGCGGGGAGAGGAAGAAGCAGATTCCACTACAGCAGGCGATACTCAACCTCCAGGGGGCAGGCAAGTCATTGTTTTTTCACACCTGCTTAATGATTTGCTCTGTCACATCCCTGGAGGAGAAGTTCAGGGTTCGCAGCTCCCTGAACTCTCCCCACCTGCTGTAACCTGTTTTCCTAATCCCGCATCCTCTGTGTCTCTCTCCGCCGAGCGGTCCCCGGCTCCGGGTCAACGTGGTGGGATATGGAGAGGGCCTGTGGTTCCGCAGCTACATTGCGGACGGAGGAGGGGGACTGACTGCTGCGTGGAGTCTACGCTGACGACTGAGCGTCCCTGGGTCTCCACGGAGGAGCGGTTCGGTCCAGCGGGACGAGATTCTTCTGGCTTCACGCCGAGTGGGTCGTCGGCGGGGTTACCTGAGCTGGAGGGATCTCAAGCTGCGCTGACCATCGTGCTGGCTGCGGGGCCCGACGCGGCTAGATGGGAGCCTGACAACGACCTCCTGACGACGGATCCTGGATCTTCGCAGTCCTGGACGGCGTCAGAACCCGAGATCAGGCGAGTGCTCTCCTTTCTTTTCTCTCTTTTTATCTTTGAGCACTTCAGCCTATCTCCAGGGGAGACGAGCAGGGTGCAGCCGCCCGCTGCGTCTGAGCTCGTCTCGCCGGGTTCTGGCGCTGCCGGTGATCCTGATCCCGGTTCTGTTTTCTCTTCTGAGCCTTCTTCCAGGGTCACCGGCGAGGAGTTGCTGTTCCTCGTGGTGCTGGAGGGTCCGGGTTCAACGTTGGAGGTCGGTTCTGGTGCAGTGTCCAACGTGGGTTCGCCCGAGACCCAATCGGGGTCCAACGTGGGTTCGCCTGAGGCCCGATCGGGGTCCGACGTGGGTGCTGCCCCAGTGTTGTCCAGGTCCGGTGAGGAGGTGGCCGTTTCCCTGAGGCCCGCCGCCCTCGTCATCGGCTCTCCCCTGAGCCTCTTCCACCGGGATCCGCTCTGACCCTTCGTCCGTCTCAACGGTCCTGGTGGTTGAGTGATGCGGGTCGACGACCCGACCCGCAAAACTTTCGGTTCGGCGATCTGGGTTCCCCCCACTGGTCTGTGTTTGCCTTTGGGCGGCCTGGTTCGGCAGCCGTTGGACTGGATTCCTGGGATCTGGGTCCAGAGTTCGCCGTCCGAACATTTCTCTTCCCCTGATTCGCCAGCTGGACAATGGGCGGGGAGATCTCCGGAGCCATCTCGGCTATTTTTGGACTCTGCCTGCCATACACCTCGGGTGTCACTTTTTCTTTTATCGTTATTAAGGTCACTTGGGTGTAATGTCTGTCCTGTTGGTGGATGTGTATTTATAGTGCTGTGCGTTTTCCTTCCCTCGTACCCAGCATTTTATTTTTTGTACCATGTTTTTAGTCTCGTTTTTGCATTGTAGAGTTATGTTTTGTTCCCTTTCAGACCATACTCTGCAGTTGCCCATTCATTCCAGTCACTTTCATTTCTTTAGGTGACTGTGGGTATTTATATATTCATGTGTGTGGGTTTTTCTTTGCCTGCACTCAGTATTTCTTTTTTATGCCCTGTTGGTTCATTATAGAGTCATGTGCCTTGTTTTCCGTAACACCATGCTCTGTAATTGTCCATTTGTTCCAGTCACCCTCACTTTTCTTGGTGACTGTGTGTATGTACTTATATTGGTGCTGTGTATTGTGTTTTCCCTTTATTTGACCATACTCAGCATTTTTTGCCCTGTACCTTTTTGGTGGTTCTTTTTTTTTTTTCTCTTGCTCTGGGTCACGCATGGTTGGTACTCTCTGGGTAGTATGTAACCGGCGTGCTGACCCAGTTCTTCTCCCCATCTGTACCTGGGTTAATTGTTCTGTTGTCAGTATTGTATTTGGGTTTTTCTTTCCCGCTACCCTACATTGCCCCATTGGTGTTGTCCTTCCCTTGGCTTCTTCCCCTCCGGTCCGCCTCCCTTCCTCCCACCCTAGGTGGGGGGGGGGGGGGGCTGGGATGTTCCTGGTCGTTCAGGAGCCCGACCTTGAGGGAGGGGCTCTGTCACCATGGGTTGAGATGCCGTCTCGGCACTGAGCCCATGTTTTCCCTCATCCCTGCCTCCCATTGAGCAGCGTCTCAGCTGGCCCCCAGCTGGCAGCATTATGGACGGCTGGGGCCAATTAGTCTTCATCAGCTGGGGCGCTGCCAATGAGGATAAATAGGAGCAGCCTCGATGACTCGGGGCTGCGACATAAACACATTGCTAAGCTGAAGCCCCTTCGTCTGGTGTCAGCTTATACTCCTCTTGCAGCATTCCTGTGTTTGTATCCCGCTGTGAGGATGTACGTCTTGCTACCCCCACGTCCGGTACGAGCTGCTTACCTCTGCGCTGTGCAACCTGTGAGTGTACCTCTGCATGAGTATCTGTGCTCTCCTCATCCCTTATCCCTTACCCAAAATAAACCATCTCGACTCACTGGCTTGTCCCTGGCTCTGATTGCCCGGCTCCCTAGAGCCGGATATGACAGATCCGGGTGATGGGATAGGGACCCATGAAGCGCTGTGCCAGCTTTCTCCTCTCGCCTTTTAGGGTGACGTCCTGGGTGGAAACGTAGACACGTTGCCCAACTCTGTACGCCGGGGCAGGTCTTCTATGCCGGTCCGCCACAGTCCTGTTGCGCTCCGCTGTGCGTAAAAGCGCATTACGCGCGGCAGTCCAGATGGAGCGGAACTGCCTGAGATGTGCTTTAACTGAGGGGACAGTTACCTCACTCTCCTGCTCTGGAAACAGCGGGGGGTCGTAACCCAGGGACGCCTTGAAGGGAGACATCCCTGTAGCAGAAGAGCGAGCGGTATTATGAGCATACTCAACCCAGGCGAGATGGTTGCTCCAGGACGTTGGTTTGGATGTGGTCACACAGCGGAGCGCAGCCTCCAGCTCCTGGTTGGTCCGTTCACACTGCCCGTTGGACTGGGGGTGATGGCCGGAGGAGAGGCTCACCTTGGCTCCGATGGCGTTACAGAATGACCTCCAAACCTCGGATGAAAATTGGGGGCCCCGGTCCGAGACCACGTCTACCGGAATCCCGTGCAGCCTGACCACGTGTTGGATGAGGAGATCCGCCGTCTCCAGGGCAGTAGGGAGACCTCGCAGGGGGACGAAGTGCGCCGCCTTGGAGAAACGGTCCACGATGGTCAGGATGGTGTCAAAGGAGTTGGAAACGGGGAGTCCGGTGACGAAATCCAACGCGATGTGCGACCAGGGCCTGCCAGGAACGGGCAGGGGCTGGAGCAGACCCGCTGGAGGGGCATTTCCCGACTTGCAGGTGGCACAGATTGGGCAAGCCCGGGCGTAGCGGGCTGCGTCCCTCCGCAGGCCTGGCCACCAAAAGGACCGTTGGAGGAGGTTGATCATCCGGGAGGTGCCGGGATGACAGGTGAGCCGGGAGGTGTGGAGCCAGTGGATGACCTCTCCTCGGACCGCAGATGGCACGAACAGTCTTCCCTCCGGTCCACCGCCAGGATCAGGTTCCACCTCCTGCGCCTTCCGGATCTTGCTCTCGATGTCCCAAGAGATGGCACCCACGACGCACGGACCTGGGCAGGATGGTGTGGGGCGTCTCCTCAGCCTCCACGGGGGTAAACTGCCTAGAGAGGGCGTCAGGCAGGCCGTTCTTGGAGCCTGGCCTGAAGGTGATGGTAAAACGGAACCTGGCGAAGAACAAAGACCAGCGCGCCTGGCGGGCGTTCAGGCGCTTGGCAGATCGTAAATATTCTAAGTTCTTGTGGTCCGTTAGGACCACGAATGGCAGGTCCGCCCCCTCTAGCCAGTGGCGCCACTCCTGTAAGGCGAGTTTGATGGCCAGGAGCTCTCTGTCCCCCACATCGTAGTTCCTCTCCGCCGGGGACAAGCGCCGGGAGAAGAAGGCACAGGGTCGTTTGGCGCCATCGTCCGGTGACCGCTGGGATAGAACTGCTCCCACTCCCGTGTCCGAGGCATCCACCTCCACGATGCACTGCAGCGCGGGGTCGACCTGGCGAAGAACCCGGGAGGAGGAGAATTCCGCCTTCAGCGCCTTAAAGGCAGCAGCGACCTCTTCTGTCCACTGGAAAGGGACCTTCAGGGACGTGAGGCGGGTCAGCGGTCCGACGATCGAGCTGAAGTTGGGCACAAAGCGGCGGTAGAAATTGGCGAAGCCAACAAATTGTTGCACCTGCTTCCGGGATGCGGGAGTAGGCCACTCCACCACCGCCTTCACCTTCTCTGGGTCTGGGAGCACCTGGTCTTGAGAGATGATGAATCCCAGGAAGGATGTGGTCCTAGCGTAGAATTCACACTTTTCAGCCTTCACGTAGAGCCGATTCTCCAGCAGTCTTTGGAGGACCCGCCTCACATGGACCTGGTGCTCGTCCCTGGACCTGGAGAAGATAAGGATGTCGTCCAGGTAGACGAACACGAAGAGGCCGATGAAATCCCGGAGGACATCGTTGATGAGGCGCTGAAAGACGGCAGGAGCGTTGGTTAACCCGAACGGCATGACTAGGTATTCAAAGTGGCCGTTCGGGGTACGGAAGGCTGTCTTCCATTCATCTCCCTCCCGGATCCTGACGAGGTGGTAAGCGCTGCGTAGATCCAGCTTGGTAAACCAGGTCGCCCCCTGGAGGGAGTGAAAGGCAGTGTCCATGAGGGGCAGGGTGTAACGGTCCCTCTCAGTGATGTCGTTGAGCGCACGGTAGTCTATGCAGGGGCGGAGGGACCCGTCCTTTTTCCCGACGAAGAAGAACCCTGCCCCCACGGGTGACGACGATGGGCGAATTATCCCAGCGCTCAGTGATTCCTTCAGGTAGGTGTTCATTGTCTCCTTCTCCGGTGCAGACAGGCTGTAGAGCCGACCAGAAGGTAAGGGCGGAGGTGGAGGCACAGTCATAGGGCCGATGAGGGGGAAGAGACATAGCTTTTGTCTTGCTAAACACCATACCCAGGTCATGAAATTCCGGAGGCACCAGAGACAGGTCCGGAGGTGCTGCGTCTGCCACAGGGGAGGAAGCGGACGGGGAGCAGGCAGCGGACTGAAGGCAGGTGCCCATACAAAACGTGCTCCATGCCGATACCCCAGCTGACTTCCAGTCCAGGACAGGGTTGTGGAGGCGTAGCCAGGGATACCCCAGGATGACGGGCGACACAGAGTTGGGCAGGACGTAGAAAACCATCTCCTCCCGGTGGTTCCCTGAGATGATGACTGGGACGGGGACGGTCTGATGTGAAACTCTCCCAAGGGAGGCATGAGAGAGATTGACCAGGGAGATGGGGTTTCTCAGTGCCTGACAGCGGATGCCCAATCGGGTTGCCAGGCTTTGTGAAATGAAGCTGCCTTCTGCGCCCGAATCCACCAGTGCCCGAATCCACCAGTGCGTGGGTGAGATGCCCAGTGGGGTTGTGGCAGAAACGGATGGGCAGCTTCAGTTGGGTGAGGGGATTTTGCCGATTGACGTCCGCGAGGCCCCCTACAGTGACTCGCGGACCCCGCCGTTTGGCTTCTGTGGACAAAGCTCCACCGTGTGCTAACTGTCTCCGCAATACATGCAGAGACCCAACTCACGGCGGCGTTGTCTCTCTGCCGGGGAGAGCTTTGTCCAGCCCGTCACCATCGGCTCCGACTCCTCGGGGCGCGATGGTGGCGGCGTCGCCAGGGGGCGAGCTTGGGGCAGGCGCAGCGAGGCTCCCCGAGGGCGAGAAGTAGACGACTTCCGTCCTGAGAAGCGCTCGCGCAGCCTGTTGTCCAAGCTTATGGCTAGTGAGGTTAGCTCCGCTAGCGTTCCGGGGACATCCCGTCCAGCCAGTTCATCCCTCAGATCGTCATTGAGGCTGCGGAGGAACAGGCCACAGAGGGAACGTTCGTCCCAGCCCAATTCCTCCGCTGCTACCCGGTAGTCGATAGCATAGTCCGCGGCTGACCGGCTTCCCTGCTGGAGAGCGAGAAGCCAATCGACCTGGACCGTCTCGGTGCGAGAATGGTCGAACACCTCCAGGAAGCGCCTCACGAACTCGGCATAGGTGAGGGTGGCATAACTGGGTCTCGCCATTATAGCGTAGGCCCAGGTTAAAGTGCGCCCCTCCAGGAGGTTACCTATGTAGCCGATTCGGCTGTGATCTGAGGGAAAATCTCCGGGCACACGGTCGAACACAGACTCACACTGCATCACAAACCCCCGCGCTCCGCCGAGCTTTCCGCTAAAGCGAGCGGGGGTCGGAATTGGTGTGAGACGGGCCGGTGCCACCGGAGCTGGCTGAACGGCCACAGGAACAGCAGGAGCTGCGCCACCCTGAGGAGCCGGGAGGAACGGCTGCTGGGGGTCCAGGCGGTCCAATCGGTTTGTTATTGCTACTAATTGATTCAGGATCACCTGTTGTTGATAAGCGATTTGATCCACTCGAACCGCGAGAGTGGTAAGACGGTGTGCGAGCCCGCCGTCTGCCGAGCCGCTCTGCTGAAGCCGTACTGACATAACGCACGGCTCAGGAGACGCACACACAGGCTCAGAGTAGTTCAAATAGTTTATTAACAACAGGCGTGAATGAGTGCGTGTCTGTGGGATGTCAATGTGTTGGTGGTGGCGTCTGCTTCAGGCACAGAGGCAGGTGACCGTACAGCCGGGCAACCCTATGGAAAAAGCACAGGGAGAGGGTGACGGGCATACACCAACACAGAGGAGATTATGGCGAGAGAAGGACTTACTTGGATGGACAGGATAGCTGGCACAGCAAGGGGCAAGACCCGGGAGACAGCCACCTGGAGAGCTCGGTGCAGCAGCGAGGAATGGGCGTTGGAAGGACATCGTCCGCCGCCGGGAAATCCACCTGTGCACAGGGGAGCAGACTGGAGAAAAAGAAGGTAAGGGCTTCTTACCCAAATATTTGCGCTGAAGTTTTGGAAGTGACTCACAACGGTGAGGGACGAAGTCTGACGGCTTCAGGCCGAAGCTCAGGGCGAGACGGCTTTTATCCCTCGCCGTTGATGACGAGCAGGTGCGGGAGCAGGTGGCGCCGCTGATGAATGGCGCGGCGTGACAGTGGTCTCTTATATCATTTATCAATAATCCACTTTCTATTTTCTTATCGAAAACATTGACAAACAGGTTGTCAATAAGTGTAGCAGAGTGAACTGTGATTCTACTGGGATGTGTTATTGTGGGATATAGACTCATGCTGTACATAGAGTTCATGAACTCTGTAACTACATTTTGTTGATGAGGATTCAGTAAGTCAATATTGAAATCTCCACAAATTGCTACCATTTTCTTACTAGTAATATTATTGTACAGCTCGACTAATTTATCTCTGAATGTCTCAATGCAAGTTCCCGGCGTTCTATATATGCAGCTTATGATTAGATTTTTTGTTTTGTCTAGGTCAATCTCAACAGTAACACATTCCAAAATCCCTGGTAGTGCTAAGGACATTTCATTTACAAGCTTACACCTGTACAGGTCATCAATATACAGTGCAACACCACCACCCTTTTTTTGAGTTCTGTTAATATAAAACATCTGATATCTTTCTATTGCCATCAGGGGAGCCTGATCTTCATTAAGCCAGGTTTCAGAGACTGCAATGGCTGTGAATTTTCTGTCTAGCTGTTTCAAATAGTCCTGAATCTGTGGAAAGTTTTTGTTAAGACTTCTGCTATTGAAGTGTATTATTGACAGTTTACCATCTAATTGCATTTGACTTTTGAATTGTTTTTCAGTGTAATATTCACAGTGGTTATGAATATTATTGAAAAAGTGGTTATCAGGATCAATATCATTCTCCATCTCTTGTGGTTTATGTTCAGCATAATGGTATGTTTTCAGAGTTTGAGTTTCCTCATTCTGTGTCAAATGACTTCCTCCAACTGGGGATAATTGATGTCTACTTGAGTCGGTCATAAGTTTTTGTTTGTTTTGGTTATTTTTATTAAAGTACTTTGGCATGGTGTATCAAAAGAACTATTCTTATCGTGTGTATGAATATGGATTATCATTGGCTCATAATTTTCTAATCAGTGTTCATCTGTATTTATCTAAGTCAGTAGCATCTCTGATCATTATACTCTTTGCTTGCTCAGGTGATCCATTTAGTTTAATCCAAATTCTACAATTTCTTGTCCAGGTTGCTTGTATCCTAGAACATATGGTTGTCACTGAAACAGGACACTTTTCCTTGTTAAAAAACAATGACTTCGGCATCAGAAATGTGGGAAAACAGCCTCTTGCACCTCTAAACAGTAATATAATCATACCACTTCCCATGACTATTGAGGGATGGGAAGATGACCTAAAAAGTGGCCTCGTACACAGTAGCTCTGTTAGTTAGTGCCGCTGCTAAGAAGCTAACGCTGTAAATAAATGACCCATGCTGACAAAATGAGTAACTCTGAGGACATTTTCAAAACTGATGTAACGTTATTTCCATATTCTGTATTGAAAGACCTTCAAAATGATATTTAATTTGTAGGAAGTCGCAAAAACTGACCCAGAAAGATGATTTGTTTATATTTTAGCTAGGTTGAAAACTCATGTTCGATCGGTCGGGAGTTATGTCTTCCACAAAAACAAACATATTTTTAGAAAGTACGATTTCTAAGCTTTCCAATGATACCAGGTTCTCACGGGGTTTTCCTGAGACTTTGCCACTACCAAACAAAGAAATAGTCATGATTTATGACTTCTCATTGCCTGTACTCATAATGACACGGTGGGCATTCCAACCAGCACGTCTCCACCGTAATAAAGTTGGCTGCATTTTGTTAAAATATGTTGGACATAATCAAATTTACCTTTGAGAAGACGTATGCCACAATACCGTGCTTAGATGTCGTCTGTCACCGTGTGGTGAGAAGCCTCCATTTATCCAGTCTGGCACAACCACAAACACCAGCAAGTGCCAGAACCACACAAAAACATTCAAAAAATACAAAAACTAGAAGAGCTGAAATTAGCTACCACTCGAGTGCAAACCACGTGCATGGACTATACATTAAAATGAATTTGAAAAACTTTTAAAAACGCTATTTTAAATGCCCCTGCTGCTCCACTCTTACTGATTTAACACTAGGTCAGCCGAAACCGGAAGCTCCGCCCATAATCATTCCTACAGCGGCACCCCAAGGAATAAGGTGGATTCTCTTGTATGTAAAAATTAATTTTCTGGATAGTTAGGGGAATCTTTTCAGTTAACCAACCAATAATCACAGGAGAAATACTATTTCTCAGCTTAACTTTTATTGAACCACGCAGGGAGTCAGAGTACATGGCCACGGATCCTCGCAGCTGTCTCCTGGAAAGGACCCTGCACACAGGAACTCACAGTTACATATAGGCAAGTTAATGGGCATTTGTTCCTGCCTTTATGGATCCTCTCAGTGTCCATATGTCTTCCCTTCAGCCTTACACATGCCCATATATGGAAACAAGAACACTTTCCTGTGAAACGTATGTGTGTGTGTAGTATGTGTGTAAGCAACTGATGCTTATGTGTGAATGGTGTGTATGTGTGGGTTTGACTTGCATCTCTGTGTGTGTGGGTGTATGTGTGGATCTAAGAGATATGTGCATGCAAACACTTTGTGTAATATCTAATTAACTAATCTTCACTATTTATTTATTATAACATGTATCAAATAGCGCAACATATTTTTTTCCTCGTGAACACATTTAAGAGAAAAATCTAAAGTTTTCCAAATAGTTCTCTAATGTATGCATAAAAACTAAAAATGTGCATGAAAAAGTTGCACATTTAATACAAAAATTAAGAACAAAGTAACGAGTTATTTTAAAACTTTTTTATTTCAATATAAAAACCATCTCAGAAGTAACAAATTTATGCAAAAATGATTCAGCTTTAGGAGGAATAAATAAAAGTAGAATTAAAAGAGAAAAGGCACAGATTCGTGAGAAAAACCTTCCTATTTGGCCAGGAATCATCAAGTATTAAGGTACAGTGACATGTTTTTTTCTGTCATTTCTCTGCAGCTGATAGAGGGTTGCTGGAGACTGGAGCAGTGACCACCGGAGCTGGCGGAGTTTCAGCTGATAGAGGGTTGTTGGAGACTGGAGCAGTGACCACTGGGGCTGGTGGAGTCTTCATTATTGTGAGCAGTGATACCACAATAAGGATTTGTGGGGCAGCTGGAACAGTGGAGTGATGAAGGAACTGTGGTTCCTTCATCACTCCACTCCCTGTCACACTTCCTGTCACAGTTCCTTCGTGAAGGAACTGTGACAGGGGCTACTGAAGGTGAGGTGGTCTTTGTGTGAAAAAGGTGGGTGTTTTTATTCCCTACAAATGTGCCTGGAAAGAATGGAGAGGCCGAGTCTGGTTCTGCAGCTAAACTGTCCATGTCTCCAACTCTATCAGAGCTGTCATCCCCTGCTGATGAGCCTTAAGTGGAATGATCAGTAGCTAACACCCCACAGTCCATCACTGGAACACTGACTTGTCTGGTCTGAGAGTCCCTCACTCAATCTCCTCTCATCTGCTGATGTGCTCATTATCCATGAACTTGTCCTGTCTTTTGTACTGTCCACTCCCAATAAATCCAAACTGTCAGATGCAAACGACTCTTGTTCCAGTTTAGTGTCACACATTTCCTGTTCAGGTGTTTTAACACACAGGAAGCTTATGTCCAACAGCAGGTTACGGTGAACCACTTTGGTGTTGCCTCTGCTGTCCTCAAGTTTGTATGTACAGTTGTGTTCAAAATAATAGCAGTGTGTTGAAAAATGTTCTCCCCGTGTCTGCGTGGGTTTACTCCGGGATTTCTCCGGTTTCCTCCCACATGCCAAAAACATGCAAGTTAGGTTAATTGGCATCAAACTGGAGACTGTAAATTGTCCTTAGGTATGACTGTGAGAGTGAATGGTTGTCTGTCTCTCTGTGTTGGCCCTGCGATGGACTGGCGATCTGTCCAGGGTGTACCCTGCCTCCCGCCCAAAGATGCTGGGATAGGCTCCAGCCCCCCCGCGACCCGAAAAGGATTAAGCGGAAGAAGATGAATGAATGAATGAATGAAAAATGTGAATAAACGTCAAAATTCTTCAAATAAATTGTATTTTAATGAACACAAATGCATTGGGGACACTGCACATTCTATTTCAAAGCAAGAAAATTGGAAAAAGTAATTGAATTTGATAATATTTTACAGAAAGTCAAGAAATATAATGTTCAAAAAAATAGCAGTGTTGACATCTGTCTTTAGTGTGTTTGGGGTCATTGTCTTGTTGAAACACCCATTTCAAAGGCATTTCCTCTTCAGCATACGGCAACATGACTTCTTCCAGTGTTCTGATGTACTCAAACTGATCCATGATCCCTGGTATGCGATAAATAGGACCAACACCATAGTACGAGAAACATCCCCATATCATGATGCTTGCACCACCATGCTTCACCGTCTTCACTGTGTACTGTGGCTTGAATTCAGTGTTTGCAGGACGTCTGACAAACTGTCTGTGGCCCTTAGACCCAAAAAGAACAATCTTACTCTTATAAGTCCACAAAATATTACGCCATTTCTTTTTAGGCCAGTCAGTGTGTTCTTTGGCAAATTGTAACCGCTTCAGCACGTCTTTTTTTTAACTATGGGACTTTGCGGGGGTTTCTTGCTGGTAGCTTGGCTTCACATAGACGTCGTCTGATTGTTACAGTACTCACAGGCAACCTTAGATCTTCTTTGATCCTCCTGGAGCTGATCATTGGCTGAGCCTTTGCCAGTTTGGTTATTCTCCGATCCATTCGAATAGTCGTTTTTCTTTTTCTTCCTCGCCTTTCTGGTTTTGGCTGCCATTTTAAAGTGTTTGATATCATTTTAGCTGAGCAGCCTATCATTTTCTGCACTTCTTTATAGGTTTTCTCCTCTTTTATTAATTTCTTAATCAAAGAACGCTCTTCTTCTGAACAGTGTCTTAAACGACCCATTTTACTCTGTTTTTCAAGGACAAATGCACAGCCAGCATATGCAGCATCAGTTGCCTTGATCCTTAAATAAGGGCCACCTGCTTAACACCTATTTTTTTCACAGAATCAATGACCTCACTAAGTGAACTCAGCACTGCTATTTTTTTGAACACGCCCCTTTCAGTTGATGATTCAGTTTCACAGAATCAGCAGCATGCACGTCATGCCTGTTGGGTCTGTTGGTTTTCTATACCTTTACTAAACATTCTAGAAACTTACTTGCAGTGTAGAAGTTGAAATTCTAACAAAAACAGTGATATATCTTGCTAGTGATGTGGGACTGCTATTATTTTGAACACAACTGTATGTGTCTGAAGGTGTCTGTCCTTCACTGTAAACACAGTGGGATCCCATTTATCAGAGTTTCTTCTTTTCTCTTTCACCTTTCTTCGCAATGAGGACTCTGTCTCCTATATTCAGGTGAGTGCCTTTGACTTTTCTGTTGTACAATGTTGCTTGTCTGTCTTGTTCTTTTACAGCATGTGTTTGGGCTATTCTGGCTGCTTCATGAAGATGGGGCATGAGTGTTTTGACTTAACTTTTGTGATCTATTACCACAGGATCACGGAGCACCTGTTTAAACATCACATCAATGGGGAGCCTTGGAATGTGACCAAACATGAGCTGGAATGGGGCATACCCTGTAGTTTCATGCACTGTTGCATTATATGCAAATGTCAAAGTCTGTATTTGCTGGGGCCACAAGACCTTTCTTTTAAGGGCAAGGATCTGACCATGCTACCAAGAGTTCGATTGAATCTCTCAGTCCCTCCATTTCCCATGGGGTAGTAAGCTGTTGTGCGGGACTTTGAGACTCCTGCCAATTTCAGTAGTTCTGCTATGAGCTCGCTTTCAAAGTTTGCCCCTTGATCACAATGGATTCTTTCAGGGAACCCATAGACACAGAAGAGGATCCCATAGCTTCTTAGCTACTTGTTTTGCAGTCTGATTTGGACAAGGGAAAGCGTGAGCTAGCTTGGTGAAATGATCTGTTAGGACGAGAACATCTACTGAGCGTTGCTGCTTACTATCCTCCACACTCCAGAAGTCCAAACACACTAGCCCCATGGGGGCTGACGTCCTTATGCTTTCAAGAGGGGCTCGAGCAGACGGGTCTGGGGTTTTGGCTAGAATGCACCTTTGACAGCACTTTACATATCCTTTTATATCAGAGTCCATCTCAGGCCAAAAGAAGTGCTGACTTGCCAGATGTAAAGTTCTTGCCTGTCCCTGATGACCAGCAACATCATGAATGCCATGCAATGCTTTTTCTTTGAGATTATTAGACAAAACGAACTGATATATCTTCTGTTTGGTGATGGGGTCTTTAGTGACTCTGTAAAGGACTCCATTTTGGATCTTGAGTCTTTCCCACTGCTTAAAGAGCACCAGAACTTTTGTATCAAATCTAGCTCGCTCTCTTCTTGAAAGTCGCTTCCGTTTGATCAATAATGCAATGATATTGGAGATGATGGGATCAAGTTCCTGGCTAAGCTGAAGTTCTTCTACTGTGAATTCAGTGAATGACTCTTGTCCTGGCACCATCAGATCCTGAACACACTGAGATAACTCCACAGCCCTTGTTTCTACAGCCAAATTCCACTGATTATGAGCATCTAGGATGGCTTTAACGTTCATTGCATCACAGTGACATATGAAGGGGTCTGTTTCTGTGCATTACAAGCAGATAGTTTCTTAGCACGTTGACTCTGGGCTTTTAACCAGAAAGTGTGCTGGACATTATCAGAGCTCATGTCTTTGGTCTCTGCAAGAAGATGGCGGTCTTGCTCCGTTATGAGCCTGTGACTAACTGTTGTTGCAAATGGATCTCTACTGAGAGCATCAGCCGCGGTGTTCTTGGTGCCAGGGATGTGCTTCAGGTCAAATGTATCAGGAGCAAGTTTAGACACAGCCAGCGTTGCTCACAAGCATCAAGCTTAGGTTTCATCAGGGTGTAGGTGAGCGGGTTATCAGTCCAAACTGTAAAAGGATGACCCTTTAACCAATAGCTGAACTTTTCACATACACTCCATTTTAAGGGCAAAAACTCAAGCCTATGAGCTGGATATTTCTTCTGAGAACTGCTCACAATGTTTTACTGGCGAAAACAATAAGGCTGTGGGGGCATGGGGTGAGGGTTTCTCCACCCAGAGAGGGCAGAGGGAAGAGGAGTACAATGGATGGAAGGAGGAGGTGCCACTGGGGGGGTATCAGACAGGGCATGTTCCGGCCCCATTTTATGCACAGATTTTTTTTATGTGCTTATGGGTTATTAGTTGATGTTGCTAATAGGAGATTAGTTGATGCTGTCTCTTTTGCCTCTTTGCCCTGTACAGCTCGGGGAGCTGGGTCGACAACACTGGCTAACGTTACAGCTCCAGGGGGTAAGTACCAACAGTTACTCGCACAGTTCCCAGCGTTCACGGTCCCGACGTTTTTGACTACGATAACGAAGCACGGGGTTGAACATTTCATAACTACAAAGGGGCCACTGGTATTCGCGTGACTTTGGCGCCTGGATGCAGCTAAACTGGCCAGTGCGCGAGAGGAGTTCGCCAACTTAGAACAGTTGGGCATGGTCAGGCGCTCCAACAGCCCGTGGACATCCCCACTACACATGGTGCCTAAAACCGACGGGTCGTGGCGACCATGCGGTGATTTCCGGCGCTTGAACAACGCTATGGAACGCGATTGCTATCCTATTCCACACATCCAGGATTTTTCCATACACCTGGCCGGGGTGCGTGTCTTTTCCAAAGTGGATCTGGTCCACGGTTACCATCTGGTCCTGGTGCACGCGGAAACCGGTCCAAAAATGGCTGTAATAACTCCTTTTGGCCTTTTTGAGTTTTTATGCATGCCGTTCAGATTAAAAGGCGCGGCGCAGACCTTCCAGAGGATGATGGATGCAGTGCTTTGCGACTTGTCCTTCGTTTTTGTCTACTTAGACAACATTCTGGTAGCCAGCGTGTCTGAGGAGGAGCACATTGCCCATCTCAAGACGGAACCCTGTCTTTGTCCATTTCACCAACAATAGAAGTCATCTTAAACTGTTTGTACACAAATAATCTTGAGCAAAATTATGTATGTACAGATTGACTGAAATTTCACAATGTAGCTCAAAACTCAGTAATCTTGGGTACTGAACAGAAAACAGTTTTGATTTTGCATTCAAAGTTTTTTTTCAAACTCAATTAATTTTTTCCCCCCACATTTTTGCTATTAAGCACCACTTTTGACATTAATATTATGTGCGTAAAAGAGCAACCTCTGGTGACCAAGCAGGCATTGATCCACTGCTCCAGGAACCAAGATGAACAGGTCTGAGCAGTGTGGACCCGGGTCACGGCACCACTGTAGCCAGTCTGGCTTGATACTTCATTAATTCTCTGCATTGAGTATGATGGGCGGGTGGGGGGTGGGTGAAAGAACGACACCTGTCTTGCTACCGAGTGGGTTTATTCTCCTCAGCCACATCTGACAAAGAATAAAATCATACTCAGTACAGCAGCTTTGGGTAACTGGGTTTCAACACACACCTCTCCTCAGCAGTGTCTGGTGCCGACTGAACAAATGTGTTACAAAAACAAACATTATCTTTGCTCGTGATCATATTTACAATATTTACATACAAAATACAAAAATAACTTGGTTACCTACTGGTAACAGTTTTTTTAGACTAATTTAAACAATTAAAAACTTCTAAAAGTGCATTTTAAATCAAATACAATTGCAGAACAAAAACAAATTAATAAAATAAATATACATCCATTTATAAATGCAAGAAATCTCTGTCTGTGTGTTTGTGTCTCTGTCTGTCTGTTCCAAGCATATCTCTTGACCCGCATATCTCAGACTGACCTCAGATTTTAAACGTGGTTTCCTGAGGTTATGAGAGTGTGCGTCTCCGAATATGCTCAGTCAAAACATGTAATTTTTATCAATAAAAGTTTTAGTCACCCCTCTGTGTCTCTTCATGAGCTGGCTTTAAGAAGTGTGGGTGGGGTTTCAGATTGACTCTGTGCTGATTGGACAATACGCAATACGCGGCATCACTACCATGCTGATTGGATAACACACAGCATCACGACCTGTCAGTCACCACAGTGTTCCCGGGACAAAACAAGGAAATAAAAGTTAGAAAGACTGAAAAAGAAAAAGTTGCCATGATTGCCTAGGTCTAAAGGATAATTTGCCATATGTGAAGAATGAGGTGCACGAGCAGACTGGGTGGAGAGTCAGTGGGGACCCGGTCTGGCAAATCAACACAGAACATGCCGGGAGAAGCAGCGGCCAGACCTAGCTCAAAGGCATGCTAACTGATGGTGATAAAAAAAGTTATTTTCGATAAAGTGAAAAAAGATAATGCATGGAGTGTGCTTTTGCCCTGAGGCTGATTATGGAAAACAGTTGAGCTCTGTGGTTCGAGCAATCAGCTGACTGGATCCAGCTGATATACGTGCAGGACATACAGGAGAATTGAAATGGCATTTCTCTCTGTTGTCAGTACTGTGTGCAATATATATATATATATATACACTACCGTTCAAAAGTTTGGGGTCACCCAGACAATTTTGTGTTTTCCATGAAAAGTCACACTTTTATTTACCACCATGAGTTGTAAAATGAATAGAAAATATAGTCAAGACATTGACAAGGTTAGAAATAATGATTTGTATTTGAAATAATAACTTTTTCCTTCAAACTTTGCTTTCGTCAAAGAATCCTCCATTTGCAGCAATTATAGCATTGCAGACCTTTGGCATTCTAGCTGTTAATTTGTTGAGGTAATCTGGAGAAATTTCACCCCATGCTTCTAGAAGCCCCTCCCACAAGTTGAATTGGCTGGATGGGCACTTCTTGCGTACCATACGGTCAAGCTGCTCCCACAACAGCTCAATGGGGTTTAGATCTGGTGACTGTGCTGGCCACTCCATTACAGATAGAATACCAGCTGCCTGCTTCTTCTCTAAATAGTTCTTGCACAATTTGGAGGTGTGCTTTGGGTCATTGTCCTGTTGTAGGGTGAAATTGGCTCCAATCAAGCACTGTCCACAGGGTATGGCATGGCGTTGCAAAACGGAGTGATAGCCTTCCTTATTCAAAATCCCTTTTACCCTGAACAAATCTCCCACCTTACCAGCACCAAAGCAATCCCAGACCATCATGTTACCCCCACCTTGCTTGACAGATGGCGTCAGGCACTCTTCCAGCATCTTTTCAGTTGTTCTGTGTCTCACAAATGTTCTTCTGTGTGATCCAAACACCTCAAACTTCGATTCGTCCGTCCATAACACTTTTTTCCAATCTTCCTCTGTCCAATGTCTGTGTTCTTTTGCCCATATTAATCTTTTACTTTTATTGGCCAGTCTCAGATATGTCTTTTTCTTTGCCACTCTGCCCTGAAGGCCAGCATCCCGGAGTTGCCTCTTCACTGTAGATGTTGACACTGGCGTTTTGCGGGTACTATTTAATGAAGCTGCCAGTTGAGGACCTGTGAGGTGTCTATTTCTCAAACTAGAGACTCTAATGTACTTATCTTCTTGCTCAGTTCAATTCAACTTTACTTATATAGCGCCATTTCACAACAACAGTCATCTCATAGCACTATCAACTGTAGGGGGAACCCCCACAGTTGCAGAAAGACCCCAGCAATCAGGCAATCCCCTATGAGCAAGCACTTGGCGACGGTGGAGAGGAAAAACTCCCTTTTAACAGGAAGAAACCTCCAGCAGAACCAGGCTCAGGGAGGGGCAGTCATCTGCTGCGACTGGCTGGGGGGTGAGGGGATAGAGAAGATGAAAAGAACAGACATGTAGAGAGCAAACAGCACGATGGGGACTCAATCTATGGGAGAGAACAAACAAATGTTAATGACCAGCAAAAAAAAATATTTCATTGAGAGTGAGGAAAGGAGTGAGACCCAGTGCATTACTGGAGGTCCCCCGGCTGACTAAACCTATTAGCAGCATAACTAAGGGAGGGTTCAGAAACACGTGATCCCTCCCTAATTGTAGGCTATATCAAAAAGGTAGGTTTTAGCCCTATTCTTAAAAACAGAGATCGAGTCTGACTCCCGAATCCAGATTGGCAGCTGGTTCCACAGGAGAGGAGCTTGATAACTGAAGGCTCTGCCTCCCATTGTACTTTTGGAGATTCTAGGTATTACAAGTAATCCTGCATTTTGGGAGCGTAGTGCTCTGTTAGGATAATAAGGTAGTATCAGATCTTTTAAATAAAAAGGAGCCTGATTGTTTAGAGCTTTGTAAGTAAGAAGAAGGATTTTAAACTTAATTCTAAACTCTATGGGAAGCCAATGAAGGGAGGCCAGAACCGGAGAGATATGAGCTCTCTTTCTAGTACCTGTTAAAACTCTTGCTGCAGCATTTTGGGTCAGCTGAAGACTTTTTAAAGATGTTTTAGGACAGCCTGATAATAAAGAATTACAATAATCTAATCTCGAGCTAACAAAAGCGTGGATCAGTTTCTCAGCATCACTCTGAGACAAGATGCTCCTAATCTTGGCAATATTACGCAAATGATGAATATGTGAATTGAAGGACAGATCTTGATCAAAAATAATTCCAAGGTTCCTCACAGAGCTATTAAGAGAAAGAGTAACCGCATCCAAACTGAAAGTTTGATTTGGAAAGGAATTTCTAAGGTTTTTTTGGATCAACAAGAATGACTTCAGTCTTATCTGAATTTAATAGCAGGAAATTACAAGTCATCCAAGCTTTGATTTCCTTAAGACAAGCTTCTAACTTGGCTAATTGATTACTATCATCTGGCTTCATTGACAGGTATAATTGTGTGTCATCTGCATAACAATGAAAATGTATACAGTGCTTTCTAATAATGTTGCCTAACTGAAGCATATATAAACTAAAAAGAGTAGGGCCTAGCACAGATCCCTGTGGAACTCCATGACTAAGCTTTGAGTTGAAAGAAAACTCATTATTTACATGAACAAACTGGAACCTATCAGATAAATAAGATCTAAACCACTGCAACGAAGTTCCATTAAGTCCAACATAGTGTTCTAATCTATCAAGTAGAATATTATGATCGATAGTATCAAAAGCTGCACTAAGGTCTAAAAGGACAAGTACAGAAACCAGTCCATTATCAGATGCGATGAGGAGGTCGTCAGTGACCTTCGCTAAGGCTGATTCAGTACTATGATGGATTCTAAACCCAGATTGAAACTCTTGAAGTAAACCATTTCCCTGCAGGTGGTCAAATAATTGCGTAGCAACAATTCTTTCTAAGATTTCTGAAATGAAAGGGAGATTACAGATTGGTCTATAGTTAGCTAAAGCTCCTGGATCTAGCGTTGGCTTTTTGAGTAAGGGTGTAGAAGAGCTTGAAATAACGAGGCGATGTGATTTATAAACCAAAGTTTATTATCAGCTCCTCTAACAAGTCTCATCTAGGTGCAGCAGCAGAAGAAGTGAGAGAGCGAACACCTTCGGCTCTACAAACTTATACTCGCACATAACAAAAGACATGCATATCAAAAGCTGACATCCTTCACTATCTTAATCCCCTCTTTTGTCTCCGTACCCCTCCACCTGGCCCTGGGAGGTCAGGGCGACCTATCTGGTCTCCACCGCAGTGCCTCGGATGCTCTTTGATCTTCACTGGCGGTTGAGACCTTTTGTCCTGTTCTGAGGTGTGAAGTCGCTTTACATATGTAATCACCAAACATTCTCACATGCTTATACATATGTAAGTTATGGGATATATGATTAATATAGACCACAGCCCCCCCCAAACGACTAAGAAAAGGACAATAGAAAAATTCACAGTTTAAGATAATTATTATGACATACTAACTGCTACACCTCTTGACACAGAAGAAACTTTCCAGCAGCCATGCTCCTAAGAGAGTTCAGTGGTAATCATAACAGCATAGTAATATCACAAGTCAGTCCTAAACTGTTATAGCACAATTAGTGAACAACTGTTGAGTAGTTTGCATCAGTCCTTGTGCCGTCTGGGTTTTAATCTTCTCCTGAATCTGCTGTGGGTCCGCTTGGGCGTCCTGGTGGGACCTTCCTGTAAGGAATCTGCAGCTTGGGGAGGAGAGTGATTATTTGTTCCCTGCAGGGGGGCTGAGTCTTTTCTCTTGGGGGGTCTACCCCGCCGAGGTGCTCTCGCCAACCGTGCAGGCTCGGCTCTCAACAAGAAGGCAGGTTTAAGTCTGTCAATGCTGACTGTTTCTTTTCTATCCCCAAAATCAAGCACAAAATGTTTATCACCAGGTTCCAGCACTCTGAATGGTCCATCGTATGGTGGGCGGAAGGTTGGTTTTAAAGCTTCATGGCTAACAAAAACGAATTCAGCGTTTTTTAAAGCTTGGGGGACAAAAACCCGTGGAAAAGAGTGATGTGCCGGTCCGGGGAGAGAGTCCGGTCCGTTGCTGCCTAAAAACCTCGGGGCTGGAAGATGCCCTGGCTCTGGGTTCTCTGGCAAAAATTCACCTGGGAGCCTGAGAGGTTGTGCAAAAACTACTTCTGCTGGGGAGGTGTCTAGATCCTCTTTAGGCGCAGCACGCAACCCCAATAAAACCCAGGGAAGTTTATTTACCCAATTTGTATCCGTTAGTGAGGCTCTGAGGGCAGCCTTTAAAGATCTGTGAAAACGCTCGCATAACCCATTAGCCTGAGGGTGATAAGCGGTAGTGCGGTGAATTGTCGCCCCTAAGCTGCCGGCCATGGCTGACCAAAGCTCCGAGACAAATTGAGGCCCCCTATCGGACGTGATGTCCGATGGGACGCCGAAACGTGCCACCCAGTTTGTCAAAAAAAACGCGAGCGACTTCCTCTGCTGTGGTTGACGCCAGAGGGACTGCCTCCGGCCAGCGCGTGGTGCGGTCTATCATTGTTAACAGATGTGTGAAACCTTGGGAGGAAGGTAGTGGCCCCACGAGGTCGACATGAACGTGGTCGAACCTTCTAGCAGGGATTCGAAAAGGCTCTAGAGGGGCTTTTGTGTGTTTGTGTACTTTGGCGCGCTGACAAGAAATGCAAGTCTTTGCCCATTCTTTTACGTTTTTGCGCAGGCCAGGCCACACAAACTTTTCGGCGACCATTTTAACCGAAGCGCGCACACCTGGGTGCGCGAGGGAGTGAATCGAGTCGAAAATACGGCGGCGCCATGCAGCTGGGACTAACGGGCGAGGTCGGCCGGTTGAGATGTCGCATATTAGGGGGGGGCACACCGTCACGTAAACCCCTTTCCTCCAGCCTTAACCCTGTTGGTCCAGACAGGAGTGCACGCATGTCCGCGTCACTACTTTGCTCCTCCGCCATGGCTGCATAATCTATCCCTGCATGGATTGGGGCTGCGTATGTGTCCGCGTTGGCGAAGAGTTCTGCGGCTGAGATAGTATAATCTGTCTCCTCGTGCTCTGGCGATGTCACAGCGCGAGAGAGGCAGTCTGCTACCACGTTAAGTTTGCCTGCCACATGTCGAATGTCTGTGGTGAACTCTGAAATCGCAGCTAGCTGTCTTTGTTGCCTGCCTGACCACGGTTCGGAAATTTTAGCCATCGCTAGGTGAGCGGTTTGTGGTCTACAAAAGCCGTGAAACGCCGCCCTTCCAACCAGAACTGGAAGTGGCGGATGGATAAATGAAGCGCTAGCAGCTCCCTGTCAAAAGTGCTGTATTTACGCTCAGTTTGGTTTAGCGATTTGCTGAAAAATGCCAAAGGTTGCCAGATTCCGCTGAAGTGTTGTTCTACAACTGCCCCTATGGCCAGGTCTGAAGTGTCTGTGGTTAGCGCAATGCGGGCCGAGGGATCGGGGTGAACCAACAATGTGGCATTAGCTAGGGCACTTTATACTTCCGCGAAGGCGCGTTCGCGCTCCGGGGTCCATTTGACCGCGTTGGAAGGTTTTTGTTTTCTGAGTGCGTCATATAGGGGCTGCATGAGCTGAGCTGCATGGGGGAGGAAACGGTTGTAAAAATTAACCATTCCCAAAAATTCTTGCAGCGATTTGACCGTTTGTGGCCGTGGGAAACTTTTTACTGCGTGAACTTTGTCTGGCAGTGGGACTGCCCCCTTCGGTGAAACTCTGTGTCCTAAAAAATCAATTTGTGACACGCCAAATTTGCATTTGGCTGGATTGATTATTAACCCGTGCTCTTCTAGTCTCTGAAAAACCATAGTGAGATGCTGCTCGTGTTCTTCCTCAGACGAGCTGGCTACCAGCATATCGTCGAGGTAGACGAACACGAAGGGGAGGTCGCGTAATACCGCGTCCATCATCCGCTGAAAGGTTTGAGCGGCGCCTTTGAGGCCGAAAGGCATCCGCAAAAATTCAAAAAGACCAAAGGGGGTTAGTACAGCTGTTTTAGGAATGTCTTCTGCTCGAACTGGGACTTGATGATAGCCGCGGACCAGGTCTATTTTTGAAAAAATGCGCGCACCCGCCAGATGTAGTGAAAAATCTTGAATGTGAGGAATTGGGTAGCGGTCATGCGCTGTCGCATTATTTAATCTGCGGTAATCGCCGCACGGTCTCCAAGAACCATCGGATTTCGGGACCATGTGAAGTGGTGACGCCCAGGGGCTTTTCGAGCGCCTGATAATGCCTAATTTTTCAAGGGTGGTAAATTCGTCCCGAGCTATGGCGAGCTTGGTCGCGTCTAAGCGCCGAGCTTTGGCGAACACGGGTGGGCCCGTTGTGGGAATAAAGTGTTCGACCCCGTGTTTAGCCACTGTGGCTGAGAATTTGGGAATTGTGAGTGCTGGAAATTGGGTGAGGAGTTGATCAAACTTACCTCCTGCTGTGATGACCCTGGCTTGCACGGGTGGGGGAGAAACTCGAGCTGAGCAGGGAATAGAAGCAAAGGACAGTGCATTAACCAAGCGTCTGTTCGCTAGATCAACTAATAACCCATGTGCACACAAAAAATCTGCGCCCAACAAGTTAAAACTCACTGCCGCTACAACAAATGTCCATCTGTAGTTGCGGCCGTGGATGCGGAGGGGCAGGCTCTTTTCGCCAAAAGTGTCGATGATGGAGCCGTTGGCTGCCACCGCTCCATTGCCCCGGGTGCCCATGGCCCGGTCTGCTTGGGAGGGCATGACAAAACTTAGTTGAGCTCCCGTGTCGATAAGGAACTGCTTGCCGGTGTGTCCGTCCGTCACATATAAAAGCTTGCTTTTTTTCGCCGAGAACCGCCGCTGTTAACGGTCCTCGGCTTTGGCGTTTCCCGAGAACGTGAAATTTGCAGGGGGGAACGCATTTGTAAGCCTTCTCGGCGAAGCGGTGGTGGTAATAACAAACGTTGCTCCGTCTGTTTCGTCTTGGCCGTGTCGCCGTCACCGCGGGTTGATTCTGCTCGGTGGTTTGTGGCTCCCCGTGGCTCCGGACATCAGCGTTGAGGTCTGCGGATGCTGCTGTGGGTGTCTGTTCCTTGCAGGCGTTGACGAGCCGTTGAGCTTCGTGAGCCAGCGTGCGGAAGTCCCGCTGGGTGCTGCATCGCATGTTGGCAAGCGTCCCTCTCATGTGCGGCGGCAGCGTACTGAGGAATATGAATTGGAGGAGGAAGTTGTCATTGTCTTCTTCTTTAAGTTGCAGCAAGTCCTCCATGAGGGCCTTGGGTCTGCATCCTCTGTGGCCATAGACCGCCAGGATCCTCTCGGCTCTCTCCTCGGCTGGGGGGACGAAATTTGCCACGATGGTCGCTTTCAGTTCTTTATATTTGTCCTGGGCCAGCGGCCGCTGGATTATGCTCCGCGCACATCTCGAAGTGGCGGCGTTGAGTTTGGCGACGATGTGATAGAACTTTGTATCGTCAGCCGTGATGCCCGCAAGTGCAAACTGGGCTTCAGCTTGCTGAAACCACGAGGCGGGGTCTTCCTGACAGAAGTCCGGCAGCTTGACGGTGACGCCGTTTGTGTGGACCGTCACTGATGTGTCCGCAGGGTGAGAGTGCCTTCCTTCGGCTCTCTCAGCGGCGCTGGTGCTCGGTTGAGCCCTCTCTATCACTTCTGCCGTGGGGGAACGTCGTCCGTCTGTTCCCCTGTCTGCATGGGCGCCGGTGTCTGCCTGGGTCGCCACAGATGAGTCGATCGCGGGGGAACGCCTCTGGTCCATCCTCGCATCAGGGTCACCAGTGTAGAAGAGCTTGAAATAACGAGGCAATGTGATTTATAAACCAAAGTTTATTATCAGCTCCTCTAACAAGTCTCATCTAGGTGCAGCAGCAGAAGAAGTGAGAGAGCGAACACCTTCGGCTCTACAAACTTATACTCGCACATAACAAAAGACATGCATATCAAAAGCTGACATCCCTCACTATCTTAATCCCCTCTTTTGTCTCCGTACCCCTCCACCTGGCCCTGGGGGGTCAGGGCGACCTATCTGGTCTCCACCGCAGTGCCTCGGATGCTCTTTGATCTTCACTGGCGGTTGAGACCTTTTGTCCTGTTCTGAGGTGTGAAGTCGCTTTACATATATAATCATCAAACATTCTCACATGCTTATACATATGTAGGTTATGGGATATATGATTAATATAGACCACAGAGGGTTTAATTACAGCCGTTTTAAAAGCCTGCGGTACATGGCCTAAAGTTAATGAAGAATTGATTATATGAAGAATAAGGCTACCAATAAGTGGGAAGACTTCTTTAAATAACCTGGTAGGAATAGGGTCTAAAAGACAAGTTGAAGGTTTGGATGAGGAAACTATTTTGTCTAACTCACAATGGTCGATTGGAGTAAACTCATCAAGACAGACATCAATAGAAGGAGTTGTAGTAGTTACAGTATTTAAGTTAACTGTGGGAAGAATCTGATTGATTTTATCTCTGATGGATGAAATTTTATTATTGAAAAAGTTCATAAAGTCCTGACTAGTAAGCTCTAAGGGAATGCTAGGATTGACAGAGTCCTGACTCTTTGTCAACCTGACTACAGTGCTGAAAAGAAACCTGGGATTATTCTTGTTCTCTTCTATTAATGCAGAGTAATAACTCGTTCTAGCTTTTCTAAGAGATTTTTTATAAATTAAAAGATGATTTCTCCAAGCTAAATAGATTTCATCTAAATTAGTGGAGCGCCATTTTCTTTCTAATTGACGAGTCTTCTGTTTTAAGCTACGAGTTTCTGTGTTGAACCAAGGAGTTAGAAATCTCTGATTAGACTTTTTCTTTTTTAAGGGGGCCACCAAGTCTAGAGTCTGATGCAGAGAAGCTGTAACACTATCCATCATGTTATAAATTACAGAAGGAGCAAGCTGTCTATAGCTTATTTCCGTTGTGTTGACACATGGCATAGAGGAAACAATCTGCATAAATTTGGTAACAGCATCATCTGAGAGGCATCTACTGTAATAATATTTTTCTTTAGGAGCCAAATAGTCAGAAATAGTAAAATCAAAGGTTAACAGACAATGGTCTGACAGTACAGGGTTATGAGGAGACACTACAAGATTTTCTATTTCTATGCCATATGTCAGAACAAGGTCCAATGTATGGTGGAGGTAATGAGTAGAATTTCCTACTTTCTGAGAAAACCCAATCGAGTCTAATATTGAATTAAATGCCACATTAAGCCAGTCACTATCTACATCCACATGTATATTAAAGTCCCCTACTGTGGTCTATATTAATCATATATTCCATAACCAACATACTGTATGTTCAAGCATGGGAGAGTGTTTGGTGATTACATATGTAAGGCGACTTCACACCTCAGAACAGGACAAAGAGTCTCAACCGCCAGTGAAGATTAAAGAGCATCCAAGGCACTGCGGTGGAGACCGGATGGGTTGCCCTGACCCCCCAGGGCCAGGAGGAGGAGTACGAAGACAATGGGGGGATTAAGATAATGAGGGATGTCAGCTTTTGATATGCATGTCTTTTGTTATGTGCGAGTTTAAGTTTGTAGAGCCGAAGGTGTTCGCTCTCTCACTTCTTCTGCTGCTGCACCTAGATGAGACTTGTTAGAGGAGCTGATAATAAACTTTGGTTTATGAATCACATCGCCTCGTTATTTCAAGCTCCTCTACACTGGTGACCCTGACGCTAGAATGGACCAGAGGCGTTCCCCCGCGATCGACTCATCTGTGGCGACCCAGGCAGACGCCGGCGCCCATGCAGACAGGGGAACAGATGGACGACGTTCCCCCACGGCAGAAGTGATAGAGGGGGCTCAACTGAGCACCAGCGCCGCGGAGAGAGCCGAAGCAAGGCACTCTCACCCTGCGGACACATCAGTGACGGTCCACACAAACGGCGTCACCGTCAAGCTGCCGGACTTCTGTCAGGAAGACCCGCCTCGTGGTTTCAGCAAGCTGAAGCCCAGTTTGCACTTGCGGGCATCACGGCTGACGATACAAAGTTCTATCACATCGTCGCCAAACTCAACGCCGCCACTTCGAGATGTGCACGGAGCATAATCCAGCGGCCAAATTGCTTCCACTGTATAATAGATTAGTGTCATCGGCAAACAATATTAAATCCATTTTTTCCAAAACTTTACATATATCATTTATATACAAATTGAATAACAATGGCCCCAAAACTGAACCCTGTGGGACTCCACAAGTAACCTTCAGTAACTGTGAGTTTTTGTTACCAACACAAACATACTGATATCTATTCTTTAAGTAACAGTGGCAGTGGCTCAGGAGGTAGAGCAGGTCATCTAATAACCCGATGGTTGGCGGTTCGAATCCCGCTCTCCCCAGATATCCTGCCGTTGTGTCCCTGGGCAAGACACTTCACCCGCATTGCCTCCAGTGCCCATAACACTGGGTATGAATGTGTATAAATGTATAAAATGTTCGGTGGTGGCCGGAAAGGCCGTTGGCGCAGACTGGCTGCCACGTTTCCGTCAGCCTGCCCCAGGGCAGCTGTGGCTGCAGAAGTAGCTTGCCACTACCATTGTCTGTCTGGAGTGAATGAATAATGTACCTATTTGTAAAGCGTCTTTGAGTATATATGATAAAGCGCTATATAAAATCGATGCATTATTTTTATTATTACATAACCAGGACAGTGCTACCCCCCAATACCACAATTTTGTAGTTTCTTTAATAATAAATTATGATCCACTGTATCAAATGCTTTTTTAAGATCCAGGAATAGTGCTCCGCACTGTGTGTGTTTATATATTTACATTGTGGCACATATGTTGGGTACATATTTTCCACAAATGTATTGCTGTATGTTTATTGTGTGCTTCACGTCTCGAGGGACAAAAGGACTGAGCCTGCAGGAGATATCGAGAAGGTGTGAGATTTGGCCTTTGTCTCAGAGAGATGCCCTGGAGGGATTTCCGGACCATCGAAGGCTAAGGGACAATGGTGGAAGATCAAAAGGGTTACAGTGTGACTGGGATTAAGTACCATGTGACTGTATGTTTGCTTAGACACCATGTGACTTGAGTTTCGATGTTCCAGAGTATAAAAGAGTGATGTGATATTGATCTGTCTCTTTTCTTGCTTGGAGATTGTTAGAGTATGTGTTCTGTTAATAAAGCTGAACCTGAGAAATAACTCAGCCTCATCCTTGAGCACATCCTCTACACTGGTGACCCTAAGACGAATTATGGCCGGTGATGATTCTCCTGCACCGGACCCATCAGGAGCCAGCCAGGCTAATGTAGCTACCACAGTCCAGCTACCTGATTTTTGGCAGCATAGCCCGCGCTCCTGGTTTAACACAGTCGAGGCACAGTTCCTTCTTCAGGGAATTTCGGCGGACGCCACGAAACTCTACCATGTGGTTGCAAAGCTGGACAGCCACACAGCCCAGCGGGTGGAGAGCCTGATTAACCACCCGGCAGACGACGACAAGCATGGCGCATTGAAAGCTGCTCTCATCCGTGCTTTCACCCCCTCGCTGGGAGAGCGAGCAGAGAAGCTCCTGGCGTCGACTGAGGGCGAGGTCGAGAGACCTGCAGACCTGATGGCGAAGATGCTGAGTTTGAGAGACTCCGAAGATGATGGCTTTATCTTCGCCCACCTTTTCCTCAGGACACTACCGTCAGTGGTGAGAGTTACCCTGGCCAGTTCACAGCTGCTGGCCCACCGAGATTACCACGAGCTGGGCCAGGAGGCGCAGCGACTCGTCGACGCCCATAGGCGACACACGGCCACAACCGCAGCAGCGGAGCTGAGCGCAACACCCGGAGATGGCAGGGGGCCAGAGGCTGCAGCACCAGACTCGCTGACGACAGCAGCGGCGGAGGCCAGGAGACGCGGAGCGGGCAACGTCCTTTGCTTTTACCATCGCCGTTTCGCCGAGAGGGCACGCAAGTGCATTCCACTGTGCCAGTTCAAGCGCTCGGGAAACGCCAAGACTGGGAGTTGGTAGCAGCTGTGGCTCTCGGTGAAAAGAACAAGCTGCTCTACCTGACGCGCGATCAGGGAGGCATTTCCTTGTGGACACAGGCTCCCAGCTGAGTTTCATCACACCTTCCTACGCTGACCGGCTGGCGCCTTCCAGTGGTCCCCTGGTGTCGGCAGCGAACGGCTCGGCGATTAAGACCTTCAGGGAGAAGACTCTGCTTCTGTCTCTAAACGGCCGAACATTCGAGTGGACTTTCGTCATAGCGACAGTCAGTTTCAACATGTTAGGTGCTGATTTTCTGTGCTCACATGGTTTATTGGTTGATCTTGCTAATAGATGTCTGGTTAATGCACTGTCTTTTCACTCTATTTCATGCACAGCCCGGGTGGCCCCGCCGACTGCACAGGCCAACGTCACAGCTGCGGGTGGTAAGTTCCACGCACTACTCACTCAGTTCCCAGCACTCACAGTCCCAACATTTTTGGCGACAGTGGCTAAACATGTGGTGGAACATTTTATCACTACCACCGGGCCGCCCGTTTTTGCAAAAGCTCGGCGCTTGGACTCAGCTAAACTGGCCATAGCGCGTGAGGAGTTCGCCAACTTGGAAAAACTGG
Source organism: Pholidichthys leucotaenia (assembly GCA_020510985.1). Lineage (NCBI taxonomy): Eukaryota > Metazoa > Chordata > Actinopteri > Cichliformes > Pholidichthyidae > Pholidichthys > Pholidichthys leucotaenia. Next base: position 272,862,695 of record CM035841.1, on the reverse strand, counting down.
GCATCATTAGACGTTCTAAAAGCCCCTGGGCTTCACCGCTACATATGGTCCCAAAGGCTGATGGTTCGTGGCGACCTTGCGGTGATTTCCGCAGGTTGAATAATGCCTCAGCGCACGACCGCTACCCGATTCCGCACATCCAAGATTTTTCGGTTCATTTGGCGGGGGCGCGCATTTTTTCTAAAATAGACTTGGTGCGTGGTTACCATCAGGTCCCAGTGCGCGCTCAGGATATACCCAAAACAGCGGTAATAACTCCTTTCGGACTTTTTGAGTTTTTGCGCATGCCTTTTGGACTCAAGGGGGCCGCGCAGACGTTCCAGCGTATGATGGACGCGGTTCTACGCGACCTCCCTTTCGTGTTCGTCTACTTGGATGACATTTTGGTAGCCAGCACGTCCGAAGACGAACACGAAAGCCACCTCACAGAGGTTTTTCGGAGGCTGGCAGAGCACGGGTTAATAATTAACCCAGTGAAGTGCCAGTTTGGGGTGGTGCAAATTGATTTTTTGGGGCATCGCGTTTCGCCAGAAGGAGCGGTCCCTCTGCCTGATAAAGTACGCGCAATAACAGATTTTCCCCGACCTCAAACGGTCAAAGCGTTACAGGAGTTTTTGGGAATGGTTAATTTTTATAACCGTTTCCTCCCAAGCGCAGCGCAGCTCATGCAACCATTGTATGGTGCACTAAAGAAGCAAAAACCCACAAATAAAATCGAATGGTCTCCGGAGCGGGAGCGCGCATTCTCCCAAGTCAAATCAGCCCTGGCAAACTCGGTTTTGTTGGCACACCCAGTCCCAACAGCCCGCATGGCGCTCACCACTGACGCTTCCGATTTAGCGGTGGGGGCGGTCGTTGAACAGTTTGTAGCAGGGACCTGGCAGCCGCTCGCGTTTTTTAGCAAAACCTTGCGCGATAGCGAGCGAAAATACAGCGCGTTTGACAGGGAGCTGTTGGCCCTACACTTGGCCATCCGCCATTTCCAGTTCTGGCTGGAAGGGCGCTGTTTCACTGCGTTTGTGGACCACAAGCCGCTAACGTTTGCGATGGCCAAGATTTCAGAACCTTGGTCGGGCCGGCAGCAAAGACAGCTGGCCGCGATATCGGAGTTCACCACCGATATCCAGCATGTCGCGGGCAAACATAATGTAGTGGCAGACTGTCTCTCGCGTGCTGTGGCGGCACCAGGCCCCGTGGGGGCAGACTCGGCAGCCGCGGCCGCGGGCCAGGATAGCGGCGCGGAAGCGCACGCAGCCCCGGTCCGTGTAGGTTTAGATTATGCAGCCATGGCCGCGGAGCAGATTAGTGATGCGGATGTGCGCGCGCTCCAGTCTGGACCAACAGGGTTAAGGCTGGAGCATAGGGTGCAGCAAGTTGGTATGCCCCCCCTAATCTGCGATGTCTCCACGGGACGGTACCAGCTGCGTGGCGCCGCCGTGTTTTTGACTCGGTCCATTCCCTGGCGCACCCTGGGGTGCGCGCATCGATCAAGATGGTGGGGGAGAAATCTGTTTGGCCAGGGTTGCGCAAACAGGTCAAGGAATGGGCGGCAGCCTGCGTAGCATGTCAGCGAGCCAAAATACACAAGCACACTAGAGCTCCTTTGGAGCCTTTTCACATCCCGGCTAAGCGCTTTGATCATGTGCATGTCGACTTGGTGGGCCCCCTTCCGTTGTCACAGGGGTACACACACCTTTTGACGATGGTGGACCGCACCACGCGTTGGCCAGAAGCAGTTCCTTTGGCATCAACCACAGCGGAGGAAGTTGCGTGCGCGTTTTTAACAACTTGGGTTGCGCGTTTTGGAGTTCCATCGGACATAACGTCTGACAGAGGTCCTCAATTTGTTTCTGAACTCTGGTCATCGATGGCCCGCAGCCTAGGGGTGAAGATCCACCGCACTACCGCATATAACCCCCAGGCTAACGGTTTATGCAAACGTTTTCATAGGTCATTGAAAGCAGCCCTCACAGAGCGTCGCTTACGGATACAAATTGGGTTGACAAACTTCCATGGGTTTTATTGGGGTTGCGTTCTGCACCTAAGGAGGATTTGCAGGCCTCTCCAGCTGAGTTAGTTTTTGCACAACCTCTCCGTTTACCCGGTGAATTTCTCCCCGACAATCCGGCGCCAAATTGCCCCCCCACTCAGCTGTTGCAGAGCGACACAGGATCAAACACGCTTCCTGGCCCGGTTCATCATAGTTTCCCACGCGTTTTTGTGCTGAAGGCTTTAAAAAAATGCAGCGTTTGTTTTTGTTAGACATGATGCTCATCGCCCAAATTTGCGGCCACCTTATGATGGACCTTTCAGAGTGCTGGAAACAGGAGAGAAGCATTTTTTGCTAGATTTGGGAGACAGGAAAGAGTTGATTTGTATAAACAGACTCAAACCTGCTTTTGTTTTGGCGGATGAACAAGTGCAGTTGGCGAGGGCCCCCCGTCGCAGCAGACCTCCAAGAAGGCATTCTCCAGAACCCCCACAGAGATTGGCTAACAGTTCTAATCCACAGGTGCAGGAAAACACTGCAGAAGCAGCAAGGCCGGCTTACAGCAGATACGGCAGGAGGTTTAGACCTAGGCAACTGGTGGATTGATATTTGATATGTGGTAATGTTTTTATGTCATGCATCTCTGATTATGTTTGTCCCATATTAGACGTTTGGGGGGGGTCATGTGGCACATATGTTGGGTACATATTTTCCACAAATGTATTGCTGTATGTTTATTGTGTGCTTCACGTCTTGAGGGACAAAAGGACTGAGCCTGCAGGAGATATCGAGAAGGTGTGAGATTTGGCCTTTGTCTCAGAGAGATGCCCTGGAGGGATTTCCGGACCATCGAAGGCTAAGGGACAATGGTGGAAGATCAAAAGGGTTACAGTGTGACTGGGATTAAGTACCATGTGACTGTATGTTTGCTTAGACACCATGTGACTTGAGTTTCGATGTTCCGGAGTATAAAAGAGTGATGTGATATTGATCTGTCTCTTTTCTTGCTTGGAGATTGTTAGAGTATGTGTTCTGTTAATAAAGCTGAACCTGAGAAATAACTCAGCCTCATCCTTGAGCACATCCTCTACAACATATTTATTCCATCTAGCTACAATGCTCCGCACTGTGTGTGTTTATATATTCATATATTTATCCCATCTAGCTTCAACGCTCCACACTGTATGTGTGTTTATATATTCACATATTTATTCCATCTAGCTACAATGCTCTGCACTGTGTGTTTTTATATATTCATATATTTATTCCATCTAGCTACAATGCTCCGCACTGTGTGTTTATATTTTATATTGTAGCACCTTGGGGGAGCCAGATTATCTAGCATCTCAGACAGGAGACAGTGGATAAGCTTGGGACAACAAAGAGCAGGAGGTTCCTGGTCAGATAGCAGGAAGGAGTCAGGGATGAAGGATGTTGAATGCAGTGTGATGCAAATGTCATGCTGTGTGTGATGTACACTACTGTTCAAAAGTTTGGGGTCACCTCAGACAGCTTTGTGTTTTCCATGAAAAGTCACACTTTTATTTACCACCATGAGTTGTAAAATGAATAGAAAATATAATCAAGACATTGACAAGGTTAGAAATAATGATTTGTATTTGAAATAATAATTTTTTCCTTCAAACTTTGCTTTTGTCAAAGAATCCTCCATTTGCAGCAATTACAGCATTGCAGACCTAACATGATTGCACAAAGGTTTTCTAATCATCCATTAGCCTTCTGACGCAATGAGCAAACACATTGTACCATTAGAACACTGGAGTGATAGTTGCTTGAGATGGGCCTCTATACACCTATGTAGATATTGCACCAAAAACCAGACATTTGCAGCTAGAATAGTCATTTACCACATTAGCAATGTATAGAGTGTATTTCTGATTAGTTGAAAGTTATTTTCATTGAAAAAAGTGTTTTTCTTTCAAAAATAAGGAAATTTCTAAGTGACCCCAAACTTTTGAACGGTAGTGTAAATGCCATGAAACTTAAGAGGAGAGTTTCTGCTTAAATGTTCAGTCTGTTCTGTGCTTTGGAAGTGTGAGTGTGTAATAAACCGTCTGAAACAAATCTGCCTCTTCATTTACACGCTCCACACTGGTGACCCAAGACATATTATGGAACACGAGGCAAGATCCCCGGAGCCGGCCCGGTCAGGAAGCTACAGCGAGGCGGCAGCCATCCCACAGACAGCCCGGACTGGAACCCCCAGCCACGTGTGTGCGGTTTCAGTCAAGCTACCGGATTTCTGGGAGCACAACCCGCGCTCTTGGTTCCACCTCACCGAGGCTCAGTTCGCCCTCCGGGGAGTAACGGCAGATGACACCAGATTCTACCATGTGGTCACAGTGCTCGACGCCCGCACAGCTCAACAGGTAGCGAGCCTGCTCGATCAGCCACCAGCCGGCAACAGATACGAGGCACTACACACTCTCGGAATGTGAGAGAGCGGAGAGGCTCCTGACGCGGACCGAGTTAGGAGATGGGTCGGCCGTAGACCTGATGGAGAAGATGCTGGCGTTAATGGGCATGGACGACGGGCACTTTCTGTTTGCCCACCTCTTCCTCCGGAACCTTCTGACAGCGGCGAGAGCGACCCTGGCCAATTTGCCGTTGCTGGCCGTGCAGGACTCCCGTGCGCTAGCCCAGGAGGCAGACCGGATCATCATCACCACCAGGGCGATCACAGTCAACGCGGCAGTGGCGGAGCCCAGCGAGACAACCAGAGGAGGCGAGGAGCCACCGACGGTAGCAGCAGCGGGGGCCAAGGAGCGCGAGAGAGACACACTCTGTTTCTACCATCACCGCTTCGGAGAGAAGGCACGCAGATTTGTGCCCCCGTGCCAATTCAAGCACTCAGGAAACGCCAAGGCCGGGGGTCGGTAGCAGCTGCGACCCTCAGGGAAGAGAACAAGCTGCTCTACTTGACGGACGCACGCTTGGGGAGGCGTTTCCTCGTGGACACTGGAGCCCAAAAGAGCTTCATCCGGCCGACCTACACTGACTGGCTGGCAGGACCTAGTGGCCCCGAGATGTTGGCAGCAAACGGCTCGGATATTAAGACCTTTGGTGAGAGGACTCTGCTCTTATCTCTACACGGCCATACATATGAGTGGACTTTTGTCGTAGCAGCACTGAATTACCATATACTGGGGGCTGATTTTCTGTGTGCACATGGTTTACTGGTTGATGTTGCTAACATCCGCCTGGTTAATGCACTGTCCTTTGACTCTCTCCCCTGTATAGCTCGAGTGACCCAGCCAACAGCACAAGCCAACGTTACAGCTACAGGCGGTAAGTTCCACACACTGCTCACTCAGTTCCCAGCACTCACGGTCCCGACGTTTTCCGCGGCCATCGCTAAACACGGGGTGGAGCACTTTATCACCACCACCAGGCTGCCCGTTTTTGCAAGACCTCGGCGCTTGGACGCAGCTAAACTGGCCATAGCGCACGAGGAGTTCGCCAACCTGGAAAGGTTGGGCATCATCAGGTGCTCGAACAGCCCATGGGCATCCCCGCTACACATGGTCCCTAAGGCTGAGGGATCGTGGTGACCGTGCAGGGATTTCCGCAGGTTGAACAATGCCACAGCGCACAACCGCTACCCAATTCCCCACATACAGGATTTTTCCGTTCACCTCACCAGAGCGCACATTTTTTCCAAAATAGACCTGGTCCGCGGTTACCACCAAGTCCCAGTGCGCGCTGAGGACATACCCAAAACAGCGGTAATAACTCAGTTCAGTTTATTCGAGTTCCTGCGCATGCCATTCAGGTTAAAAGGAGCGGCACAGACATTCCAGTGCTGCGTGATCTCCCATTTGTGTTCGTCTACCTGGACGATATCCTGGTAGCCAGTGCGTCCGAAGACGAACACGAAACCCACCTCACAACGGTTTTCCGGAGGTTGGAGGAGCACGGGTTAATAATCAACCCGGCGAAATGCCAGTTCGGCGTGACGGAGATTGATTTTTTGGGGCACCGCGTCTCTCTGGAAGGAGCGATCCCGCTGCCCGACAAAGTGCGCGCCGTGGCGGATTTTCCCCGGCCTCAGACGGTCAGGGCGCTGCAGGAATTTTGGGGGATGGTGAACTTTTATAACCGTTTCCTTCCCCACGCGGCGCAGCTCATGCAACCATTGTACGCTGCGCTCAAGAAACAGAAACCCGCGGATAGGGTCGAATGGACCCCGGAGCGAGAGCGGGCGTTCTCGGAAGTTAAAGCAGCCCTGGCAAACGCTGCACTGCTGGCGCATCCGGACCCGACGGCCCACATAGCGCTCACCACCGACGCTTCAGACGTGGCCATAGGGGTTGTCGTGGAGCAGCGCATCGCTGGGGCTTGGCAGCCGCTCGCCTTTTTCAGCAGAACTTTGCGCGACAGCGAACGTAAATACAGCGCGTTCGACAGAGAGTTGCTGGCTCTCCACCTGGCCATACGCCACTTCCAGTTCTGGCTGGAAGGGCGCAGCTTCACCGCGTTCGTGGACCACAAGCCGCTAACATTCGCGATGGCCAAGGTTTCAGAACCGTGGTCAGGCCGGCAGCAGAGACAGCTGGCCGCGATCTCAGAGTTTACTACTGATATTCAGCATGTGTCTGGTAAACTGAATGTAGTGGCGGACTGCCTCTCGCGCACCGTGGTGGCCCCGGTCTGTGTGGGGATAGATTACGCAGCCATGGCCGCGGAGCAGATCAGCGATGCAGACGTGCGCGCGCTCCAGTCTGGACCAACAGGGTTAAGGCTGGAGATCAGGGTGCTGCAGGATGGCGGCCCCCCCCCTAATCTGCGATGTCTCCACGGGTCGCCCGCATCCGGTGGTCCCGGCCGCGTGGCGCCGCCACATGTTTGAGTCGGTTCACACTCTGGCGCACCCAGGAGTGCGCACGTTGGTCAAAATGGTGGGAGGGAAGTTTGTGTGGCCGAGCCTACGCAAACAAGTGAAAGAGTGGGCTGCAGCCTGCGTGGCGTGCCAACAAGCCAAAGTACACAGACACACGAAGGCTCCCTTGGAGCCGTTTCGTATTCCGGCTAAGAAGTTCGACCATGTTCACGTGGACCTCGTGGGCCCCCTCCCGCCATCACAGGAGTGCAAACACCACCTGACAATGGTGGACCGCACCACGCGCTGGCCAGAAGCGGTCCTGCTGGCGGCAACCACGTCCGCGGACGTAGCGCGCGCTTTTTTAACAGCATGGGTGGTGTGTTTTGGAGTACCGTTGGACATTACGTCCGACGGGGGCCCGCAATTTGTTTCCGAACTCTGGTCCACGATGGCCCGCAGCCTGGGTGTTACAATTCACCGCACAACCGCGTACAACCCACAGGCCAATGGGTTGTGCGAGCGTTTTCATAGATCACTGAAAGCAGCACTCAGGGCTTCACTGACGGATGCAAATTGGGTAGACAGGCTGCCATGGGTTTTATTGGGGTTGCGCTCCGCGCCGAAAGAGGATCTGGAAGCTTCCCCGGCAGAGCTCATTTTTGCGCAGCCACTACGGCTGCCCGGGGAATTTCTGCCAGATAATCCCGTGCCGGGCAGCTCCCCGTCTCAGCTTTTGCAGCGTAGCGCAAACACAGGCACGCTGCCGGGCCCTGCCCACCACAGTTTTCCGCGTGTTTTCGTGCCTAAAACTTTGAAGAGCGCGGAGTTCGTGTTTGTCAGACACGACGCCCACCGCCCTCCATTGCGCCCACCCTATGATGGACCGTTCAGAGTGTTGGAAACAGGGGATAAGCATTTTTTGCTAGACTTGGGGGGTAGGAGGGAAAAAATTGGCATAGACAGACTCAAACCCGCTTTCATTGTGGCGGACGAGCAAGTGCTGTTGGCTAGGGCCCTTCGGCGTGGAAGACCCCCACGGAGAGCTCCCCAGGGAAACGATTCACCAGAGCAGCCACACGGACAGACCGAAGTGCCCCCCCCCCCAAGCAACAGCCCACCCGCAGTCAGACACACTCCCAGCAGCCCCCCACCGGCACAGCAGCGCCGCGGAGGCGGTAAACCCCAGTTACAGCAGATACGGGAGGAGACGGAAGCCCAAGCAGCATGTGGACTGATGTTCAATTGTTCTATCACAGCATGTGGACTGTTATTCTATTGTCCTATCTAAGATGCTGAGAGTGGTGGTGTAGCACCTTGGGGGAGCCAGGTTATCTAGCATCTCAGACAGGAGACAGTGGATAAGCTTGGGACAGCAAAGAGCAGGAGGTTCCTGGTGAGATAGCAGGAAGGAGTCAGGGATGAAGGATGTTGAATGCAGTGTGATGCACATGTCATGTTGTGTGTGATGTAAATGCCATGAAACTTAAGAGGAGAGTTTCTGCTTAAATGTTCAGTCTGTTCTGTGCTTTGGAAGTGTCAGTGTGTAATAAACCATCTGAAACAAATCTGCCTCTTCATTTACACGCTCCACAATATATTTATTCCATCTAGCTACAATGCTCCGCACTGTGTGTTTATATATTTATTCCATCTAGCTACAATGCTCTGCACTGTGTGTCTATATATTTATGTTTATATGTACATATGTATACTCGCTGCTCTTGTTTTTTCCTTGCCTTCTGATTGTTGCTCTGAGTGTTGCTATCCCTGTGCTGTTGCAATCCTGGAATTTCCCCATTGTGGGACTAATAAAGACTTATCTTATCTTATCTTAATACCCCAACTGAGTACTCTTTATTTTCAATGGCAGTTGATATTTTTTCTATAAATTCCATTAGAGCAAATGCAGTTGTCCTCTTGTGTCTGAACCCATATTGCTGCTCACACAATAAATTATTCTTCATTATGAAGTTGTCAATTCTCTCACAGAATATTTTTTCAAGTATCTTGGAAAATTGCAGCAATAGTGAAATTGGTCTATAGTTTGAAAGTTCCCCTCTGTCACCCGTCTTGTCCCTGTCAAATAAACTAATCTACTACTATATCGGAATTACTTTAGCTATTTTCATTGCATTGGGAAATATACCTGTTTGGAGAGACAGGTTACAAATATACGTCAGTGGTTTCACTAAGCATTCAATAATATTTTTGACTAAGAGCATGTCAATACCATCACAGTCCGTAGATGTTTTACTTTTAAACGATTTAACAATTTCAATGACCTCTCTCTCGTCTGTGTTCTTTATGAAAATGGAGTCTTTTATAGCAGTGTTTTTGCTTATTGTATCACCCGTAGGTGCCGTAATGGGTATTTCTTGAGCCAAATTAGGACCAATGTTAACAAAAAAGTTATTAAATTCATCTGCAGGTGAAACTGCATTCACACTCTGAGTCGTTTTATTATTTTTTGAAAAATTGGTTGGGTAGCTTGTATTTCTGTTTTTATTTCCAAGAATATTGTTAAGTATTGTCCATGTATTTTTAATATTGTCTCTGTTTTTCTCCAGTTCTTTACTGTAATAGTCTCTTTTACTACATCTCATTATACAGTATATGTTAACTTATTTTTGTATGTTTTATACCGCTGCTCTGCTTCTTTTGTCCTTTTCTTTAGAAAAGCTTTATATAATGAATTTTTCTTTTTACACGCCTTTTGTAATCCTTTGGTTAACCATGGCTTGTCGACAAATTTCTGTTTAAGCTTTTCCTTTACTAATGGACAATTTTTTCATAAAGAGTGGTTACAATGTTTATAAATGTGTCATAGGCTTCATTTACATCTGATACATAGACTTTTGTCCAGTCTTGCTTCAGCAAGTCTTCTTTAATAGAACTGATTGCATTTTGTGATTTGTACCTGAAAGATTTTAAAATTTTTTCTGTATTGGCCCCCGTGTGGCCATGGATAAGTGCAAAGATTGGTAAATGGTCACTTATATCATTTGTCAATAATCCACTTTCTATTTTCTTATCAATGATATTAACAAACAGGTTGTCAATAAGTGTAGCAGTGTGAAGTGTGATTCTACTGGGATGTGATATTGTGGGATATAGACTCATACTGTACATAGAATTCATGAACTCTGTAATTACATTTTGTTGTAATGGATTTAGTAAATCAATATTGAAATCTCCACAAATTACAACCATTTTCTTACTAGTAATATTATTGTACAGCTCGACTAACTTATCTCTGAATGTCTCAATGCAAGTTCCCGGCATTCTATATATACAACTTATAATTAGATTTTTTGTTTTATCTTGGTCGATCTCAACAGTAACACATTCCAAAATCCCTGGTAGTGCAAAGGACATTCCATTTACAAGCTTACACCTATACAGGTCATCAATATACAGTGCAAAGCCACCACCCTTTTTTTGAGATCTGTTAATATGAAATATCTGATATCCCTCTATTGCAATCAGGGGAGCCCGCTCTTCATTAAGCCAAGTTTCAGAGACTGCGATAGCTGTAAATTTTCTGTCTAGCCGTTTTAAATAGTCCTGAATCTGTGGAAAGTTTTTGTTAAGACTTCTGCTGTTGAAGTGTATTATTGATAGTTTACCATCTAGTTGCACTTGACTTTTGAATTGCTTTTCAGTGTAATATTCACAATGATTATGAATATTATTGAAAAAGTGGTTACCAGGATCAATATCATTCTCCATCTCTTGTAGATTATGTTCAGCATAATGGCATATTTTCAGAGTCTGAATTTCCTCACTCTGTGTCAAATGACTTCCTCCAGCTGGGGATAATTGATGTTTACTCAAGTCAGTCATAAGTTTTTTTGTTTGTTTGTTTGTTTTTTAAAGTACATTGACATGGTATGTCACAAGAGAACTATTCTTGCTGTGTGTAGATATGGATTATCATAGTCTCTTAATTTTCTTAATCAGTGTTCATCTATATTTATTTAAGTCAGTAAGATCTCAATTGGTGTATGGGGCGGCGCCTATCTCCGTTTCATATTTCAGCATTAGTCTTTGTTAAATGTTCATTTAGGTAAACTTCTGTTCCCCGTAGCTTTCTGGCCTGCCTCAGTATGTCATTCTTTACCCTTCTGTTCACAAAGTGCATCACAATAGATTTCTTTATTTTATTATCTTTTCTGGGTAAAGCATGACAGGCTGAAACTGCATTTGCTTCAACCTTTATATTTCTACTTTCAAGGAACTGAAGCACCTGGTTTTCCAGGGAGACTGATTCACTCAGGGGAGCCTCCTCACCTCTCATTCCTGCTGTAGCATGAGCATATGATTGATATTTAATGTCTAGTCGACTTATAATTAGATCATCCATACGAGAACATTGTTCAAGATCCTCAGCGCGTCGCTCCAAGTCTGCAGTTTTTTTGTCTTTTTCCTTAATTGTTAATTTTAATTCTTGGATTTCTTCCATTAGCCCTAATATTTTAACCTGTTGACTGGCCACTTTGGTCAGTTCTTCTGACAAGAAGTTCAGAAATTTTTTGATCTCTTCCATTTCCTCCTTCTTTGGTGGTAATTTTACTGACCTGTTGATAGTAAAACAATCTCTGCTGGTGTCGCCGGTATCCGATCCGACCGACCTCGAATCCAGCTGGGCCTCAGCTAGCCCCCTCCGCTGCTAGTCCCGCTGCTTGCCGCCGCTGCAATTGAGCTCCTGTCCAGCCGGGGTATCGGCAGCTCCTCCACCGAGTCCCGCCACCCACCGCCGCTGTAGTTGAGGGAGGTAGGAAAATCTATGTTTTAGAACATCAGGGAACTTCCCGGTGCTTCTGCAACTGGGGAGTGTTATTAAATGGGGAGTGTTTAAAGATGTTTATTCAAAAAAGAAGCATTTCAACAGTGTGTAGTTTCAGTCTGCTCCTCTTGAGGCTTACTACCTCTCCAGCTTTGGAGAACACCCTCTCACATTGCACTGATGTTGCTAATGTAACCCTTGCCTTACGTTAATTAGGTAAAAGAAATTATTAAGTGTAGACCAGTTGCTAGGTTCGTAAGGATTGCAATAGGGAATTAAAATGAGTGTGGAATGAAATAGCTGGAGGCAAGAAATGAGCAATATTGACTGTTATTTTTAAAGATAAAGAGAACAAAATATACAAACAATTTACAAATATAACAACGGCTGGCATGAAATAACCCCCCCCAAAATGTCTTACTGAGCTCAGTGTTTGTTTGTCTTTTTGTTTTCGTCGTTTGACCAGTCAAGATATCTTGTATTTCCAGGTTCAGGTTTCTTTTCCTCTTTTAAAGCGGCGGCTTAAGTTGTTACCACTTTGAATTTTGTGCACTGGAGGGAGGAAGGATGTTCTTCAATAGAGATCTTGGTTCAGGTCTCGGTTCAGGCCTTGGCTCAGGTCTCAGTTCAGGTCTCGGGTCAGGCTCACCATCTCCATTCAGAGAGAATCCAGGATCCAGAAGATTCTTAATCGGCAACAAAAAAAACCTAGCCGGCACAACAATAATGGTATTATTGTATACAGCTAAAGCAGGGGTGTCCAACCATGTGCCATGGAGAGCCAAGACCCTGCAGGTTTTACCTCCAACCAGTGTCTTCAACAGCAGATTTCTGTGAACTTCTTCCCACTGGTTGCTGATAAGTGAAAACACCTGCTGAAGAGACTGGGTAGAAGAGAAAACCTGCAGGGTCTTGGCTCTCCATGGCACATGGTTGGACACCCCTGAGCTAAAGTAATGCATTTTTCAATTTCTTCTCATATATCACTATAGCTTAGTGTTTAAATTCTTCCCTCATATTACCATTGTTACAATCCAGTAATATAGTAATATCTTACATTTTACATCTTCCATGCATGTTTTTTTTAACTCAAAATCTCTCTTGTAGTACATGAAATACTTTTTTTTCTCATGTAACCAAATAAATGAATTTCTCTTTTTATCCCTTCATCATTTAACCATGAAATTGTGGTTAATATTTTTAACCTTTTCTTTGTAAATCATGAAATGAAATACAATTAATTTATCACATGTCCAGGGAATATACTGTCCCATTACCTCCAATAATCCCTTTTAAAATCAGTAAAACCCTATCTGAGCTACTGGGTTTAGCATAACCTCTTGCTTCTGCCCTTCAGAGAGAACAGACGCCTTTTTCTTTGCTCCCTCTTTTACCCTCCTTCCCTCCCTAACTGAGAATCCCAGCTTGCTGTCTTGTCTGCGTCGCTGTTCTTCTGGCTGAATCTTGATCCAAACGAAAAAAATGGATTTGGTGAGTGGCTTTAATAAAATTAACAACATTTCATATAAATTCGGGCCAGGGGGAGCCCCTATGGAGAGACCCATGGATTGGAACGCATGTGTCTGCATGATTCGACTGAGGATGTGGAAACATCTACCTGGTTTGGCTAGGATCACAGGATTTTCTGCTGATTGGCTCTGGAGTTTTTCCTGGTGTATCGAAAAATTAACTGGAAGAGCTAATTAAAAGCGGTCCCAGCATAGCTGCTTCTCAACAATTCGACTAGACGGGGGAGTGCACCAACTATCGGCAATGATTAACATGGAAATTACCATCTGGCATGCACTGTAGAGGGATGGACTCTACCGGACATGTTTACCCATGTTCTAGAAGGGAAACATCTGGAGTCGTTTTTGGTGCCTCCAAGGAATGGATTTAAAGCCTATGTATGGAAATTATGAACACAGGATTGCAAGAGATGAGAAATTCTATGCTCTGAGTGATCTGTGTGTCTATCAGACCTTGAATTCGATGCCCTGTTGTCTATTTTCCTCCTGGATTAAGACAAAACAGAAGATTGTGCTTCTCTTTCATAAACATACTGGGACTGCATCTGAACTCTCATTGACATGTGACTGGCTCAGGAAATTTCCATCTGCCATGCCTCAAGGACATGCTTCCGAGTTTCAGACACTAAGACATAACATCTTGGCTGGGAGAGATTTTGCTGCCTCCAGTAACTGATAAACACCCACCTGCATTCAACATACACGAACACACTGATTCATTCATATCTATCTATCTATATACTGAATTACACCCATCCATTCACTGATCCTCTCTGACTTTTGGTCTTTTGGTTTTTTGTGGTTGATTGTTGCTCTATGCTATTGAGAGATTTTTTTTCATTGTAATCATAATCTGCTTAAATATTCATGAGCTGTATTCTGATAACGAAGTTTTTTTTCTCTCCTCCCCCCTTGTGTCGTTCCCTCCCCTCCCCTCCCTTTCTTATCTATCTCTGTTTGATGAGGCGCCTATTATGGCTGCCGTGTCGTTGTGTCGCGCGCATGCGCACCAATGTCAAGTCAAATTCCTCGCGTGTTTTTTTACATGCTTGGCAATAAAGTTTATTCTGATTCTGATAACCTATGAATTTACATAGGAAACCAACAAAATGTGCTTTTAGCATCAAACTACACATTACATTCAACCAGAAATAGTGCAAAAAGAACTAAAAGTACTTCAGCATACTGTTGTGAACTGAAATCACATTTAGAAAAACCATACAGAAACAAAAATAGCCTTGTCCATTGCTTTTAAACAGAAAAAATCCACTCGCGATTAGCATTAGCATAACGCTAACATTAGCATGGCGCTAGCATGCTTCCTTTAGCACACATTTGGTTTCCACTCACCAAGATGAGGTATCAGCGTGAACACAGCAAAGGGCACAGCCACAATGCCTCTCAAGCTCGTGCTCCCGTCAACTTAGGACAATAAAGGTTTCAAATTAGCATTTGGACAGTGTTTAGATTTATTTATAGCACTTTTCTATATTAAACTCACCAAGACGACCCACAGGTTTTTACACAGACCATCTACAGCCTCTCTCGTTCATCCTCAGAGTGCAAAAGACTGAACAACGGGTACGTGCCTCAGCACTCTGCTTGGAAGGCGGGACTAATATCGTTCTTAATGAATAAAAAGATCAAGATCACCCAACGTGACCATGAAACAGGAAAATAAAAGTTGGATAACGAGGATCACACTTCCTCTTTTCAAAATAAACGTTTTTCAAAATAAAATCACACAATTGCATTAATACAAATGAAACGTGAGAAAAAGGATCATTTTCTCAGCTGGGTTACACCCTCGCGCGCTAAATATCATGCACGTCTCATTGCATGTGTAACCAAGACTGTCCATCGTCAGTATTTAGAAACTCTGAGAAGGCTGTATTCAAACCTTGAAAAAGGGACTTAACAACAGTTACTAGAGGATTTCCTAATTCAGGATACTCGAGTCTTTTTGGAAGTTGTCTGATTCTTTCAGATTGTCGCATTGGTTGAGTTGTAATGTGATCATTTTTGTCCATTTCATCAGGTAAATCATTTAATTGGTGTTCTTGTTCCTCGACTGAATTGTCAGAAGGTTCTTCTAGTATTGTTACTGTTTCATTTTCCACAGGTTTGTCATTTTCAGTATTGTCTCCATCCGGTGTCATTTCCACAGGTGAATCATAGGAAAGTTCAGTGTCATTTGCATTATGCTCCATATCCGGTTCTGCATTGGCAGTGGTTTCCGGTAAGTCACAATCAGGTGGGTTTGTCATTTCTGGTGTTTGCAAAGGTTTTGGATAATCATGTACAGTAGTAAATCTGGTTATCTCCTCACATGGGGAATCCTCAACCCACGGAATCAAAAATTCATTTTCAATTTCAGTTAACTCTTCATGATCATTGTTCTCTGTAACAGTTGTTTGGCGTGTCTTAGGACGGTGAATAGGCTCTGGCTCAGGTGTTTCTGCTGTGGCAACAGGGAGGAAACTGCAGGGAAGCAAAAGGTCTCTGTGTAAAGTTCTTGAGGGACCTTGCTTTGACTCGGGTTTAACCATATAAACGGGTAAATTACCTGCACGTTTGACTACCACATGAATGTCGGCCTCCCATTTATCAGCAAGCTTATTTTTTTCCATGCAGTCTCACATTTCTAACCAAAACCCTATCCCCAGGTTCAAGTTCAGAAACAGTGATTTTGCGGTCAAACCTGGCCTTATTCTTGTCTGCAATCCTTTGTGCATTTTGTGAAGCTAACTTGTAGCTTTCTTCAAGCCTTTTCTTGAGATTTTCAACGTATGGCAAGTGAGTAACTTTCTGATCTTTGTTGAGAGGAAGTCCGAACGTGAGATCAACTGCCAACCTGGGTTTTCTACCAAACATTAATTCGTAGGGAGTAAACCCGGTTACATTACTGCATGTGCAGTTGTATGCATGTACTAACGGCATAATATAGTCTTTCCAGTGGGACTTTTGTTTGGACTCAAGCGTTCCTAACATACTCAGTAGCGTTCAGTTGAATCTTTCAATGGGGTTACCCCTGGGGTGGTATGGGGTTGTTCTTATTTTCTTTATGCCTGAGATCTCACAAAGGTCTTTTATTAGTTTTGCCTCAAAATCAGGACCCTGATCACTGTGCAGGCGCTCAGGTATACCGTAGTGAACGATGAATTGGTCCCACAGGCACCTGGCAACCGTTTTGAACCTTTGATTTGGGGTAGGCAATGCAAGGGCAAATTTAGTAAAATGATCAGTCATTACGAGAATATTGCTAGTATTGCTACTGTCTGGCTCCAAACTGAGAAAGTCCATGCAGACTAGCTGTAAAGGTCGTGTGGTGGTTATGTTGACCAGGCTAGCCGCTTTTTCAGGAGGACTCTTTCTTCGTATGCACCGATCACATGTTTTTACTTTTTGCTCGACATCTGTTGCCATACGTGGCCAATAGAATCGTGTTCTGACCAGATCAAGGGTTCTGTCAATACCTAAGTGGCCCATATCATTGTGCAAACTTTGGAGTACGGGAGCTCTGAGCTCCTCAGGAAGAACGAGCTGGTGGGTCACTTGGTCCCCATTTTGTCTTTTTCTGTACAACACTTCATTGTACATCACCAATTTATTGAGTTTTCTGAATAAAAGAGGGAGATCTGGGAGTTCTTTTCTAGCAGTCGGTGGGGGTGTTTGGCCATGTTCGATTTGTTCAATAACTTGTCTGATTGTCGAGTCCGCTCTTTGTTTGTCTTTGATTTCTGTTTGAGACAAGGCAGGGATAGTTGGTAAGCCATTGTGTTGCTCCAAAACATACAGGTCTGGGATCGCGTTAGCTGAGATGGTAAGTGACTCTACAAGCGTAACACCACTATCCTGACTGTCATCGCGGATTTTAACAAGGTGGTTTTGACAGATGGCTTGGACAGCTTCACCATTTACAATCTCTGTGGTGTCACTGTCAGCTAGGTGACGCTCTACAAAGCGGCTTACAACCTCCTGCTCTTTCCTGGACTGGACGTCATTAACGAGTTCACCATGAGGATGTCTAGACAACCCATCTGCATCTAGGTTTTGCTTGCCTGCCCTATACTGTAACTTAAAAGTTGTAGTTAGACAAAGCTGCAAGCCACCTGTAGCTTGTGGCGTCTAATTTAGCAGAGGTCAATATGTAGGTGAGTGGGTTACTATCTGTAACTACCATGAACTGACCACCATACAAATAATCGTGAAACTTTTCAGTTACTGACCATTTTAGAGCTAAAAACTCTAACTTGTGAGCTGGATAATGTGCTTCACTCCTTGATAACCCACGACTGGCAAAAGCTATGGCCCTAAGCTGACTGTCCTGCTCCTGATAGAGTGCTGCACCTAAGCCGGTGGTACTGGCATCGGTATGGAGTATGTAAGGCAGCTTCGGGTCTGCAAAGCCTAAGATAGGAGCTGATGTTAACTTTTCGATGATGGAGTCGAAAGCTTTTTGACAGTCTGTGGTCCATCGACTCTCAAATGGCAGTTTGGGATCAAAGTAGGTTTGGTCAGTGACTTTGGATTTTGACCTTTTGTTGAGTGGCGGGTAACCACGTGTGAGGTCATTAAGAGGGTGTACTATAGACAAGTACCCTTCAATGAAGCGTCTGTAGTACCCTGAGAACCCTAAAAAGGATCTCAGTTCCTTGAGATTCTTAGGCCGTGGCCAGGTCTTAAGGGCCTGAATCTTTTCGGGATCTATCTCGACACCGCTTTCGGAGACTACATGACCTAGGTACCGGACTGTTGTACCGGCGATAACTTTAGCCCGTACTCTTTAAGACGATGGCGTACCCGCATGAGTCGCCGTTCATGTTCTTCCAAACTATTTGAAAAGATGATGAGATCATCTAGAAAGACTAGCACCTCATTTAAGTTCATGTCACCAACGCAGTGCTCCATGAGCCACTGAAAAGTGCTTGGGGCGTTGGTTATGCCCTGCGGCATGCGGTTGAACTCCCAGAATCCAAGGGGTGTTACAAAAGCGGTCTTTTCTTTGTCTGCTTCTTCTACCTCAATCTGGTAATATCCAGACTTAAGATCGAGGACTGTAAACCACTTGGATCCTGTGAGCGCCGAGAACGTCTCCTCTAGATTTGGAAGAGCGTAAGAGTCATTTCTTGTTTGCAAATTGAGTTTGCGAAAGTCTATACATAGACGCACATCACTGTTTCACTTCCTCACCACGACAATGGGGGATGAGTAAGGAGACTGGGACTCTCTTATCACACCTGCAGTGAGCAGCTCTTGAAGGTGTTTATGCACTTAAAGGGAGTCGGATCGTGAAGATTGATGGAGCGTTTCACTTTGCTCGTACACCCAAAGTCCAAATCATGGAAAGCGAATACTTTCGGGATGTCATTTAGTTGTTTGGTTATTCGCTCTTTCCACTCCTGTGGAATCGGTGAGTCACCAAAGTTGAAACTCAGTTGTGTCTTGTTTGTGGTCGACTCATTTGCACTGACAACATTGTGCTGGGACAGGATACAATGGAAAGCTCCAAGTTCTGCGATGACACAAGTGGACGGAATTATGACATCTTGCTCTGTTTCGTTTGTGATCATTACAGGCACTTTGTGTGGAGCTCAGGAAGGAAGTGTTATCAGGCAAGTTTTAACACAAAGGCCACCAGGCAAGGAAGACTGAGAGGGGTGTTCAACTATAGCACAGGTGTCAGAAGTACAGTGAACGTTGGCAGACCCCTCTAAAACTACAGTTTTACCTGCCGGAACTACAGCTGGTGCTTTGCCTGACAAGGTAACTAATCCAATGTTCCCATCTTTGTTCTTTGTATGTCTTAGTTCGAGAGTTTTCAACAGTGTCCTAAAACCATAAGGACTAGGTAAGTAATCAGGAGTCTTGATGTCTAAATACTTTTCATAAAGAACATCAAGTGTGTTTGTTCCCACTAACACTGGTGTCTGACTATTAGGATTGGCATCTGGAACAACGAGAGCTAAGGTTGGTATGTCAATCTCTGTGTATAAGAAGTCTTTTGGAAAGGTAATACACATCTCTATATAACCTAAATAGGGGATGGGCTGACCCGCAGCGCCCTCTACTTCTAAAAGGTCATAGAGTGGTTTAAGGTTTTGCTCGGGAAAGTTCTGTTTGTAAAATGACTCGGTGACTGTAGTCACTTGTGACCCTGAGTCAAGAAGACAATGCACATTAACATCAGAAATGCTAACTACATCTGTGCATTTGGA
Organism: Pholidichthys leucotaenia; assembly: GCA_020510985.1. NCBI lineage: Eukaryota > Metazoa > Chordata > Actinopteri > Cichliformes > Pholidichthyidae > Pholidichthys > Pholidichthys leucotaenia. Next base: position 272,843,329 of record CM035841.1, on the reverse strand, counting down.
GCCAACTAACCCTTTTGGTAGACTATACTTAGGTGGGTTAGTAACAGATTGCTTAAGGTTAGCGCGTTGCTTGTACTTAGTGGGACATGATTGTCTGGCTACAGTTTCCATTTGCCCCGTAATAGAGACTGTTCTTAGTTTAACCGGTCTTTATTAGCTGCGGGATTTTCAGACTCCCATCTCTTTTGTTTCTCTTTAAACAGCTTACGCTTTTCGGTAACTAAAGCTGGGTTTGGTTCGTTTTCACAGCTCGGCTTGATGTGGCCATCCTCTCCACATTGGAAACAGTACCACGGTTTGGGTGGGGTACTTTGAGTTCTGACCGTTTGTTCTGTGGATTCCTTTGTCACTTTATTCGACTTTCATTTCTCTTTTGGCTTTGTACTGGGTGTACTTTTTGAGTTTTGGTTTTGCAGTTAGTTTTACTAGTTGAGTTTAAATTTCTGCAACTTGTTTTGAGAGTTCTTGAATTGAGTTTAACGTGATATTGTCCTCATTTTCATCTGAACTGCATTACACAGTTTGCACGTGGGATGTCACTTTTTGTTTTGAACTGCTCAAATGTTGTCTCATTCGCAAGTTTTTGGCAGCATTTTGGTCTTCTTCAGTACGTAGCAAGAGAAGCAAATCAGGAAAAGTTGGGGGATTTGTTTGTTTTTGTTTTAACTGGAGTGCAGTTAAAAGGGAATCATCCCAACAACCTCAACAAAACTGTGTGACAAGCAGCCTGTCAAAATCCTGGCTTGAAGCACCACCACGTTTTACAGTGCAAGTCAAAGCTACTTGAAGACGTTGTAGGTATGACGAGGGTTTCTCACCTGTGTTTTGGAAGGTGTCAAGAAACTTGGCGTAAAGCTCTCCGCCATCTTGAACTGTACCATAAGCAGAATCTAACAGCTGAAGGTATTCTGATGGTGAGCTGTTGGGGTTCAAGTGCTTGACTACATCAGCTGCTGAGGGTAAAAGAGACTCAGTGATCTTTCGGGATTGTTGTAGTTTGGACATAGCAGGATCAATCAAGATTAATTCTACACTGGAGTGCCAAGTATCATAATCTGGCTCATAAGTTGGTCGGAGGTCTTTGCCAGAAAAAGCTCTGAGCTTTTGTGAAAACGGCTGCACAGAAAAATCTTCCCTTTTTACAATGTGCTCAACTACCACACGTTGCACTTCTGGAGGATTTAAATCATGTGCAGAAATGGTGGGCATACTTTGAGCTGGGGTGCTCGCAGTGTGATTTGACTGGTTAGTTGGTTGTGCACCTTGAATACTGGGCTCAGCTGAAGAAGGCTGAGGTTGAGGTTCATCCAAGGAAGCTTCAGGTAAGTTATCAGGTAACTTAACTTGCTCTGATTGATCATTTTCAGATTCTTTGATTGACTCAGAAATCTGTGACATCATGTCTTTCAGGACATCTACAAAATCTCTGCCACTCATCTTCGCTAGGTTTTTAATGTCAGTGAGATATGACTTGGTCGTATCGTTCCCTACACGGTGCGTGTAAACACTGGCAAGAGATTGTATCATATAGCTGGCTCCACTATCAGATACATGGGTACATGGCAATGGGTCAAGAGCTTCAACAGCAATACCCAAGTTATACTCAAAAATAGCACTCTGGGAAAACTCAGACTTACTATCTGCTACTTTTATGACTCTTGCTATAGATCCATACTGTTTCAAAAACTCAGTCACTTCACCAAATTGCTCATCTTTAGCGATTTTGCTCACTATCACTGCATTTGGAACTTTCACAGATTCATGCTCAACAATATCCATTTTGGGTACGGTAGGCTTGAAATAACGTAAGGGAGAGAAGAAAAAGGCTCCTGGCTGGGCTTGCCACTTCTTATTGTAACCCTTGCCTTACGTTAATTAGGTAAAAGAAATTATTAAGTGTAGACCAGTTGCTAGGTTCATAAGGATTACAATAGGGAATTAAAATGAGTGTGGAATGAAATAGCTGGAGGCAAGAAATGAGCAATAATGGCTGTTATTTTTAAAGATAAAGAGAACAAAATATACAAACAATTTACAAATATACAAATATAACAATGGCCGGCATGAAATAACCCCCCCCAAAAAATGTCTTAATGAGCTCAGTGTTTGTCTTTTTGTTTTAGTCAATTGACCAGTCAAGATATCTTGTATTTCCAGGTTCAGGTTTCTTTTCCTCTTTTAAAGCGGCGGCTTAAGTTGTTACCACTTTGAATTTTGTGCACTGGAGAGAGGAAGGATGTTCTTCAATCGAGATCTTGGTTCAGGTCTCGGTTCAGGCCTTGGCTCAGGTCTTGGGTCAGGTCTTGGTTCAGGTCTCGGGTCAGGCTCGCCATCTCCATTCGGAGAGAATCCAGGATCCAGAAGATTCTTAATCGGCAACAAAAAAAAAACCTAGCCGGCACAACAATAATGATATTATTGTATACAGCTAAAGTAATGCATTTTTCAATTTCTTCTCATATATCACTATAGCTTAGTGTTTAAATTCTTCCCTCATATTACCATTGTTACAATCCAGTAATATAGTAATATCTTACATTTTACATCTTCCATGCATGTTTTTTTTTTAACTCAAATCTCTCTTGTAGTACATGAAATACTTTTTTTTCTCATGTAACCAAATAAATGAATTTTCTCTTTTATCCCTTCATCATTTAACCATGAAATTATGATTAATATTTTTGACCTTTTCTTTGTAAATCATGAAATGAAATACAATTAATTTATCACATGTCCAGGGAATATACTGTCCCATTACCTCCAATATTCCCTTTTAAAATCAGTAAAACCCTGTCTGAGCTACTGGGTTTAGCATAACCTATGAATTTACATAGGAAACCAACAAAATGTGCTTTTAGCATCAAACTACACATTACATTCAACCAGAAATAGTGCAAAAAGAACTAAAAGTACTTCAGCATACTGTTGTGAACTGAAATCACATTTAGAAAAACCATACAGAAACAAAAATAGCCTTGTCCATTGCTTTTAAACAGAAAAAATCCACTCGCGATTAGCATTAGCATAACGCTAACATTAGCATGACGCTAGCATGCTTCCTTTAGCACACACTTGGTTTCCACTCACCAAGATGAGGTATCAGCGTGAACACAGCAAAGGGCACAGCCACAATGCCTCTCAAGCTCGTGCTCCTGTCAACTTAGGACAATAAAGGTTTCAAATTAGCATTTGGACAGTGTTTAGATTTATTTATAGCACTTTTCTATATTAAACTCACCAAGACAACCCACAGGTTTTTACACAGACCGTCTACAGCCTCTCTTGTTCGTCCTCAGAGTGCAAAAGACTGAAAAACGGGTACGTGCCTCAGCACTCTGCTTGAAAGGCGGGAATAATATCGCTCTTAACAAATAAAAAGATCAAGATCACCCAACGTGACCATGAAACAGGAAAATAAAAGTTGGATAACGAGGATCACACTTCTTCTTTTCAAAATAAACATTTTTCAAAATAAAATCACACAATTGCATTATTCATTCATCTTCTTCCGCTTAATCCTTTTTCGGGTCGTGGGGGGGCTGGAGCCTATCTCAGCATCTTTGGGCGAGAGGCAATTGCATTAATACAAATGAAATGTGAGAAAAAGGGTCATTTTCTCAGCTGGGTTACACTAACATGTGGAGATACTGTTTTGCCATCTTGGTAAAGGTTTGGGTATATGGTTTTGTGTGTTGCCCAGTAACAGAGTGGGTCTTCTCCTCTGGAGAGGTAGGGCTCAGACAAATAATGTTGAACTTCCACTGTGGCATCTGCTTTTGCATTTTGAGAGTGCTGTGTTTCACCTAAACAAAACAAAAACAAAAACATGTAATTAGCTATATTTTATAATACTAGTACATACCCATAGAAACCAAGTATAAGCAAGCATTTCTGCATGCCCATTGCTGAAGGGTCTCCACCTGTCTCAGACGGCTGTGTTGTTGTTCACAGGCATGCCTGCAGCAAACTGCTCGAACGTGAGGTGTTTCATCTTCACGGCCTCTTTTCTGACGTGCAGCAGTTCGCCTCACTCTATTGCTCTCCATCTGGTGGGTCTTCTTCTTCTTCGTCCAGACCGCTGGTTGAGGGATAGGTGCATCGTAATTCCAGTTCATGGGCAGGACCATGCAAATAGATCTGAGCAAAAAGTGTCTTTCGACCCTGTTCAGGAAGACCCGTGCATGCCTGTAGAAACCAAGAAAGCGGAGTACCCAGAGAAAATCAGCGTTTTGCTTAGCATTTTACACATTTGTAGTGTAGACTGTCATAGGACCATCTACATGATGTCTATATGACGTCAGATAAACCACAGTCTATATGACGTCATATAAACCGTAAGGATGATGTCCTATGATCGTGACACACTGACAGACAGAAACACACACTGACAGAGATTTCTTGAATTTATAGAGTGAAGAAAATGATGCTTAAAGTAGTAACATAACACAAACCAACTCTGCTATTCAAAAGGCCCCACAAGTTGTCTTCTGCTGAAGGCCCAGGTTCTTCCTCTGCTACTGACTGATGGAGTTGAGAACATTTTAATACATGTGGCTAGAGAGGTTTGGAAAACACAATAATATGGAATAATAAATGGTTACCTGTTACGCTGACAGCATTGTCCTCTCCATCCTCATAATTGCAGCACATTCAGCGGTCAGTTTTGACATGGCCTCTTGTGCATGTATTTCATTGCCAAAACCTAATGTTTTAAATCATGGGTCCAAAAATGAGGTTGTCCTCCATGTCCCTCCTTACTACACTGACATACACATGCACTCACTCACTCACTCACTCACTCACTCACTCACTCACTCACTCACTCACTCATTCACTCACTCACTCACTCACAAAAACACACCTTACTCTCAAAAAATGACTCTCTCAACCACACAAACAACTCTCCTCTCTATCTGTCTTTCTTCTCGTGTTTGTGTGCATCTCTGTGTAATATTTAGTAAATGTAATGTGTTTTTGTTCAATGTTACTGTGTGGAAGAAGAAAGCAGATGAGGCAGCAAGCTGGACAACACACAAACTTCATTTCCTCTTCCAACATCAAGTACAGAACAAATACTCTCTCTGGGTCTCTGGGCGCCTCCTTTTAATACCCTTTATTTCTGCCCCATGAAAACCAGGGAGCCAAAAACAATACACTCAGTGCACAAAGACATGCGTGGCATATTAACATCATTTAACACCAGCCCTGCTTCTCACACCCTCTCTTCCGCTAGCAAACTCCGGTGTCTCCTCAACTCCCCGGGGGACAGATAGTCCTTTCTGTTACGTCTGAGACCCCCCGGTGCCACTTCCTCCTTCAGTCCTTTGTTCTACCCCCCTCCCCCGGCTTCCGGCTCTGGGTAGAGAACCCCCCACACTGTGCCACCACACAGCCCCCTGCCCCTCCGAATACCCAGAAAGGGAACTAACCCCCCCGTCCTTTGGGCTTGAGCCAGTGCCCATAGTGGCTGTAGTGGGGAGTCGCCGGTCTGGTCGAAGCACCCTGCTGGTGAGGTGTGCAGGCAGGTGCATTAGTCTGTGGAGGGAAAAGGGGTGTGGGGGGGGGAAACATGTTCGTTTCGCAAGCGCAGGTCTCAACTGAGGGAACACCAACTTGCAGAGCCACCGATGGTGGGCGTCAGCGCCGGGGAGCTTGAGCCAATACCACCTGCTCATCTACCAACACAAAAGCGGGCTTCAGCCTGTCGATGCAGACGGTCTCCCTACACCCCCCGAGTCTAACACAAAATGCTTTGCCCCAGTTTCCAGCACCCTGAATGGTCCGTCGTACGGTGGGCACAGCGGGGTCCGGTGTGCATCGTGCCTGACAAAAACAAACCTGGCGCTCTGGAAGTTTTTCGGGATGAAGGTGCAGGGAAACCAATGGTGGGTCGGGCCCGGCATGTTAACAGTCCCCGTACTGTACAAAAATTGCACTGGTGGGTCGGTCCCGGGCATTGGGTTTTCTGGTAAAAATTCCCCGGGGGAGCTGCAGCGGCTGAGAAAAAAATGAGTTCTGATGGGGAGGCTGCCAGATCCTCCTTAGGCATGGAGCGCAACCCTAAAAGAACCCAGGGCAGGCAGTCGACCCAATTTGTATTAGTGAGCGAAGTTCTGAGCGCTGCCTTAAACGACCTATGAAAACATTCGCATAACTTGTTAGCCTGGTGGTTGTACATGGTAGTGCGGTCAATTTTGATCCCCAAGCCCTTGGCCATCACGGACCAGAGTTCCGAAAGAAACTGTGGACCCCTGTCAGAAGTGATGTCCAACCGACCTATGCAACCCAAGCCGACAAAAAAGCACAAGCTACTTACGCGGACGTGGTGGAAGCTAGTGGGACCACTTCAGGCCAATGTGTGGTGTGGTCCACGATTGGCAAAAGGTGTGTGAAACCTTGCGACAGCGGGAGGGGTCCCACCAAATCCACGTGGACGTGGTCAAACCTCCTGGGCGGAATTTGGAACGGCTCAAGGGGGGCTTTGGTATGCTTGTGCACTTTGGCCCGCTGGCCTGCGACGCAAGCTGCAGCCCACTCTTTCACGTCCTTGCACAAGCGCGGCCAGACAAATTTCACCCCCACCAGTTTAACTGAGGCGCACACGCCAGGATGCAAAAGGAAGTGGACTGACTCAAAAATGCGGTGGTGCCAAGAGCTCAGAGACGTCGCAGAGCAAGGGAGGGCACCCTTCCTGTACCACCCTGCTCTCCAGCTTTAACCCAGTAGGCGCGGACTGGAGCATGCATATGTCCGTGTCCCCGGTTTGCTACACGGCCATGGCAGGGAAATCTATTCCCATGTAGACCGGGGAGACTAACATGCGCGACAGGCAATCAGCCACGACATTGAGCTTACCAGCAACATGTTGAATGTCGGTCGTGAACTCCAAGATCGCAGCCAAATGCCGTTGCTGCCGTGCCAGCCATGGTTCCGAGACCTTTGACATCGCGTACGTTAGTGGTTTATGACCCATGATCGCGGTGAACTCGCGCCCTTCTAGCCCAAACTGGAAATGGCGCATGACCAGGTGGAGGGGCCAACAATTCTCTGTCAAACGTACTGTATTTGCATTTGTTGTCATGCAAAGTACGACTGAAAAATGCAAGCGGCTGCCATGAACCGGAGACGTACTGCTCCACCACGGCTCCTATGGCAACGTCAGATGCGTCCGTGGTGAGCGCTATTCGCACCGATGGGGCAGGGTGGGCTAACAAAGCGGCGTTAGCGAGCGCTGTTTTGGCGTCTGCGAAAGCCTGGACTCGCTTGGGGGTCCAGTCAATGTTTTCCGCGGGCTTCTTTTTCTTAAGCACGGCATGCAACGGCTGCAGCAGCTGGGCTGCCCGGGGGAGGAAACAGTTATAAAAGTTGACCATGCCCAAATACTCATGTAGGGCCCTCACAGCCTGCGGACGTGGAAAATCCGGCACGGCGCGCACCTTCTCAGGCAGCGGAATTGCGCCCTCTGGCAAAATGTGGTGACCCAAAAAAATCAACTACTGGCACACCAAACTGGCACTTCACCGGGTAACCTATAAGCCCGTGCGCTTCCAATCTCTGGAAAACCATTTTGAGATGGGCGAGTTGCTCCTCCTCCTTGGACACGCTAGCCACCAGCATGTCTTCTAAGTAGACAAAAACGAAGGGAAGGTCATAGAGCACTGCGTCCATCATTCTCTGGAAGGTTGGCGGCGCGCCCTTTAATCTGAATGGCATGCGTAAAAACTCGAAAAGGCTGAAAGGAGTTATTACCGCTGTTTTAGGAACATCCTCCACGCGCAGCGGGACCTGGTGGTAACCGTGGACCAGATCCACTTTTGAAAAAACACGCGTCCCGGCCAGGTGTATGGAAAAATCCTGGATGTGCGGGATGGGATATATGGTGTTGTTCAAGCGCCAGAAATCGCCGCACGGTCACCACGACCTATCGGCCTTAGACACCATGTGTAGTGAGGATGCCCACAGCCTGCTGGAGTGCCTGACGATGCCTAGCTGCTCTAAGTTGGCAAAATCCTCACGTGTGCTGGCCAGTTTAACTGCATCCAGGCACCAAGGGTGCATGAACACCGGTGGGCCTTTTGTTGTTATGAAATGCTCGACCCTGTGTTTGGCTACCGTAGCCGAAAAAGTCGGGACCATGAGTGCTGGGAACTGTGAAAGTAAATGCTGGTACTTACCCACTGGAGCTATAACATTAGCCAGTGTTGTTGGCCCAGCTCCCTGCTGTGCAGGGCAGGGAGGAAAAAGAGACAGCATCCACTAAACATCTGTTGGCAACATCGACTCACAACTCATAAGCACATAAAAAATCTGCACCTAAAATGGAGGCAGAGCACGCAGCTACCACAAAGTCCCACTGATAACTGCGTCCGTACAAGCATGTCGTCAGCATCTGTTCGCCAAACGTCCTGATGGTGGATCTGTTGTCGGCCGTGAGCTCGGGACCGCTGCCTCTTGCCGACCTGTCTGTGCTGACCAGCAGGATGAGGCTGTTCTGGGAGCCGGAGTCCACCAAAAACCATCTCCCAGAACATGTATCCGTGATAAAAAGCAACTTGTTACTGTCGCCAGCGGTCGCAGCTGCTACTGACTGCTGGCCGTACCGTCCTCCCAGCTTCTTGAATTGGCATGGTGGCAGACATTGTTGGGCATCTGAGCCTAAGCGGCGATGATAGAAAAAGAGCGCCCCATTCCTGCACCTCTTGGCATCCGTCCCAGCCACCACCAACGGCTCCTTGACCTTGCTGGAGTCCTTCATGGATACCGGTGCTGCTGCGTGCACGCTGAGAGCTCTGGTTGCTAGGATGATGTGGTCTGCTTCCTGCGCCAGGGAGCGGTAGTCCTTGGTTTCCAGCCGCGGCAAGCTGGCCAGGATCGCCCTCGCTGTAGCAGGTAGGTCCCTGAGGAACAGGTGGGTGAACAGGAAGGACTCATCGTTCTTCCCCATCAACGCTAACATGCTCTCCATGAGCTCCACAGCTGATCTGTCACCTAACTCTGAACGTGTTAGGAGTCTCTCTGCCCTCTCATTGTCCGACAGGGTATAACGCTGGAGTAGCATCCACTTGAGTGCTTCATATTTTCCCTGGGCCGGCGGCTCCTGGAGCAGGCTTGTTACCTGCTGTGTGGCGCGCACATCCAGCGCAGCGACCACATGATAATATTTAGTGTCGTCCATTGTGATCCTGCGGAGTGCAAACTGGGCTTCTACATGCAAGAACCATGTGGTTGGATTGTGAAGCCAGAAGACTGGGAGCTTGAATGTGACAGCGCAGGCGGCACTGGTGTTCTCCCTCTGGGTTGTCTCCGGGGCCGTGCTCGGCTCGTTTTCCATCGTACGTCTTAGGGTCACCAATGTGGAAGAAGAAAGTGACAAAGCAGCGAGCTGGACGACACACAAACTTTATTTCCTCTTCCAACATCAAGTACAGAACATATACTCTCTCTGGGTCTTTGGGCACCTCCTTTCTATACCCTTTATTTCTGCCCCATGAGACCCAGGGAGCCAAAAACAATATACTCAGTGCACAAAGACATGCGTGGCATATTAATATATAACACCAGCCCTGCTTCTCACACCCTCTCTTCCTCTCGCGAATTCGGGTTTGTCCTTTCTGTTACATCTGAGACACCCCAGTGCCACTTCCTCCTTCAATCCTTTGTTCCATCTCTCCCCCCCCCCCCCCGGCTTCTGACTCTGGGTGGAGAACCACACACACAGTGCCACCACAAATGAACAAAATTCTAACTTGTGCAATACTCTCCCAGACTTATATTCAAATGCCCAGCCTGTTATGTATGAAATGACCTCTTCAGTGACGAGGCCAGGTGCATGATGGAACTTAGCTTTATTGAGAGCTGAACACACACTACAGCCACCAGCCAGAGGCATCGAGAAAGAGGCCGAACTAAAACGCCCGCTGGTATTTATAGAAGCAGTGCAGTGGTGGAAGAGGAAGTGGCCGCCACTACACTGTACTTCACAAATAAAAGCATGGATTACAACATAACATTTCTCTCCCCCTGTAGAAAAGTCCAAAAGCACACACACAATTAAGACCCTCCCTGTGGCTTATATTAATCATATATTCCATACCTACATATGTATAGACATATTAGAATGTTTAGTGATTACATATGTGGAATGACCTCAAGCCTCAGAATAGGACAAGAGGTCTCAACCGCCAGCGAGGATCAAAGAACAGACAGAGTCGCAGCGGTGGAGACCGGATCGATCTCCCTGACCACCCAGGGTCAGGTGGAGGAGACGGAGGACAATGGAGGGGGGGATTATGTAATGCGGGATGTCAGCTTTAATATGCAATGTCTTTTGTTGAGTGTGGGTATAAATATGAAGGTCTGACTGCGTTCGACCTCTTATTCTGCTTCTGCACCGAGATGAGACTTGTTAGAGGAGTGAAGCTGAAATTAAACTTTGATTTATAAAATCACATCGCTTCGTTATTTCAAGCTCTTCTACACTGGTGACCAGACGTGAGGATGGAACAGAGACGTTCTCCCGCGATTAACTCATCAGAGGCGACCCAGGCAAGCGCCGGCGCCCATGCAGACAGGGGAACGGATGGAAGACGTTCCCCCACGGCAGAAGCTACAGAGAGGGCTCAACCGAGCACCATCCCCAGCCCCGCCGTGAGAGCAGAAGAAAGGCGCTCTCACCCAGCGGACACATCAGGGACGGCCCACACAAGCACCATCACCGTCAAGCTGCCAGAATTCTGGCAAGAAGACCCGAGCTCGTGGTTCCAGCAAGCTGAGGCTCAGTTTGCACTGGCGGGCATAACGGCAGACGAGACGAAGTTTTATCACATCGTCGCCAAACTCGACGCTGCCACGTCAAGATGTGCACGGAGCATAATCCAACAGCCGCCCGCCCATGACAAATACAGAGAGCTTAAAGCGACCATCGTCGAGAACTTCATCCCCTCAGCCAAGAAGAGAGCAGAGAAGATCCTGGCGATCTACGGCCACAGAGGATGCAGACCCAAGGCCCTCATGGAGGACATGCTGCAGCTCAAGGAAGAGGACAACGACAACTTCCTCTTCCAACACATCTTCCTCAGCACTCTGCCGCCACACATGAGAGGGACGCTGGTCAACATGCGGTGCAGCACCCAGCAGGACTTCCGCGTGCTGGCCCGAGAAGCGCAGCGGCTCATCAACGCCTGCGGGGAACAGATGGCCACAGCAGCATCCGCAGATCTCAGCGTGGAAGCCCAGAGCAGCGGAGAACCACAGTCAACCGAGCAGAGCCCGCCCACCATGGCGGCAACACGACCAAGGCGCAGCAGGCGGAACGACCTCTGCTATTACCACCACCGATTCGCCGAGAGGGAGTACAACTACGTGCCCCCCTGCAAATTCAAAAGTTCGGGAAACGCCAAAGCCGAGAGACCGTTAACAGCTGCGGCTCTCGGCGAGAAAAACAAGCTACTGTATGTGACTGACGGACACACCGGGAGACAGTTCCTGATTGACACCGGAGCTCAGCTGAGTTTTATCACCCCTTCCCACGGAGATCGGGCCATGGGTCCCCGGGGAAATGGAGCGATGGCAGCCAACGGCTCGATCATCGACACCTTCGGTGAAAGGAACCTGCCTCTTTGCATCCACGGCCGCAACTATAGATGGACATTTATTGTAGCGGCGGTGAGCTTTAACTTGTTGGGCGCTGATTTTTTGTATGCTCATGGGTTGTTAGTCGATCTAGCAAATAGGCGCTTGGTTAATGCATTGTCATTTTCTTCTATTCCCTGCTCAGCTCGAGTTTCTCCACCACCCGTGCAGGCCAGCGTCACAACAGCAGGAGGTAAGTTTGACCAACTCCTCACCCAATTTCCAGCATTCACAGTTCCAAAATTTTCAGCAACAGTAGCGAAACACGGGGTTGAACACTTCCTCCCCACAACAGGCCCACCCGTGTTCGCCAAAGCTCGGCGCTTCGACGCGACCAAGCTCGCCATAGCACGGGACGAGTTTGCCACCCTGGAAAAATTAGGCATTATTAGACGCTCGAAAAGCCCCTGGGCATCGCCACTCCACATGGTCCCGAAAACCGACGGTTCTTGGAGACCTTGCGGCGATTACCGCAGATTAAACAATGCGACAGCGCATGACCGCTACCCAATTCCTCACATCCAAGATTTTTCACTACATCTGGCGGGTGCGCGCATTTTTTCTAAAATAGACCTGGTCCGCGGCTATCACCAAGTCCCCGTTCGAGCGGAAGACATTCCTAAAACGGCTGTAATAACCCCTTTCGGTCTTTTTGAATTTTTGCGGATGCCGTTCGGCCTCAAAGGCGCTGCTCAAACCTTTCAGCGTATGATGGACGCGGTATTACGCGACCTCCCCTTCGTGTTCGTCTACCTCGACGATATGCTGGTAGCCAGCCCGTCAGAGGAAGAACACGAACAACACCTCACTACAGTTTTTCAGAGACTAGAAGAGCACGGGTTAATAATCAACCCAGCCAAATGCAAATTCGGCGTGTCACAAATTGATTTTTTGGGACACAGAGTTTCACCGAAGGGGGCAGTCCCATTGCCGGACAAAGTCCACGCGGTAAAAAATTTTCCACGACCACAGACGGTCAAATCGCTGCAAGAATTTTTGGGAATGGTGAATTTTTACAACCGTTTCCTCCCCCGCGCAGCTCAACTCATGCAGCCCCTGTATGCCGCGCTCAGAAAACAAAAGCCTTCCAACGCGGTCGAATGGACCCCGGAGCGCGAATGCGCCTTCGCGGAAGTAAAAAGTGCTCTAGCGAATGCCACATTGTTGGTTCACCCCGATCCCTGGGCCCGCATAGCGTTAACCACAGACGCTTCAGACCTGGCCATAGGGGCAGTCGTGGAACAACATGTTGGCGGAACCTGGCAACCTTTAGCATTTTTTCGCAAATCTTTAAACCAAACCGAGCGTAAATACAGCACTTTTGACAGGGAGCTACTAGCGCTTCATTTATCCATCCGCCACTTCCAGTTCTGGTTAGAAGGGCGGCGCTTCACGGCTTTTGTAGACCACAAACCGCTCACTTTTGCGATGGCTAAAATTTCAGAACCATGGTCAGGCAGGCAACAAAGACAGCTAGCGGCAATCTCAGAGTTCACCACAGACATTCGACATGTGGCAGGCAAACTTAACGTGGTAGCAGACTGCCTCTCTTGCGCTGTGACATCGCCAGAGGATGAGGAGACAGATTATACTACCTCAGCCGCAGAACTCTTCGCCAATGCGGATGCGTACGTAGGGATAAGATTACGCAGCCATGGCAGAGGAACAAAGCAGTGACGCGGACGTGCGCGCGCTCCTGTCTGGACCAACAGGGTTAAGACTGGAGGAAAGGGGTTTACGTGACGGCGTACCCCCCCTAATCTGCGACGTTTCAACCGGCCGACCTCGCCCAGTAGTCCCAGCTGCATGGCGCCGCCGCATTTTCGACTTGGTTCACTCCCTCACGCACCCAGGGGTACGTGCCTCTGTCAAAATGGTCGCGGAAAAGTTTGTTTGGCCGGGCCTGTGCAAAAATGTAAAGGAATGGGCAAAAACTTGCATGTCTTGTCAGCGCGCCAAAATACACAAACACACAAAAGCTCCTCTAGAGCCTTTTCGAATCCCAGCCAGAAGGTTTCACCATGTTCATGTCGACCTCGTGGGACCACTACCTTCGTCTCAGGGTTTCACACACCTGTTAACGATGATAGACCGTACTACGCGCTGGCCTGAGGCGGTCCCTTTGGCGTCAACCACAGCTGCGGAAGTCGCTCGCATTTTTTTAACAAACTGGGTGGCACGTTTCGGCGTCCCATCGGACATCACGTCCGATAGGGGGCCTCAATTTGTCTCAGAGCTTTGGTCAGCCATGGCTAGCAGCTTAGGGGCGACAATTCACCGCACCACCGTGTATCACCCTCAGGCTAATGGGTTATGCGAGCGTTTTCACAGATCTTTAAAGGCCGCCCTCAGGGCCTCACTAACGGATACAAATTGGGTGAATAAACTTCCCTGGGTTTTATTGGGGTTGCATTCTGCACCTAAAGAGGATCTAGACGCCTCCCCAGCAGAATTAGTTTTTGCACAACCTCTCAGGCTCGCAGGTGAGTTTTTACCAGAGAATCCAGAGCCCGGGCATCTTCCAGCCCTGAGGCCTTTAGGCAGCACCGGACCGGACACTCTCCCCGGACCGGCACATCACTCTTTTCCACGGGTTTTTGTCCCCCAAGCTTTAAAAAACGCCGAGTTCGGACTTCCGGTCTGGACGCCATGGCGACTGCAGCTTAACACTGAAGCTCTCAGACCCAATCCAAGATAACACCTTGAAAATCAAACTTAACGGATTTTTGGAGGAGTGAAAATCAAAAGACAAAATCATCATGTCTAAAGGAAAACAGAAGAAACTGAAATTCTCCAGGCCAGGACACGTATCGGCCGGAGAATCTGAACTGGAAGATCTCCGTTCAGAAGACGAGGAACTGGTGGTAGCTAACAAAAAGGTTAGCCTGAAATCGCTATTTGAAGAGCTACGACGATTTCGCCGAGAGGTTACGGCCGAATTTCGGGAATTCAGAGACGAATTGAAAAGGACAAACAGCAGAGTGGACCAGGCCGAGAACCGAATCTTGGAAGCAGAGGAACGAATAAAAGTGCTCGAAGATTCTGTGCTGGACCTACGCAAAAGACAAGCATCTATAGAGGCTAAGCTAGCCAACCAAGAAGGAAGAGAGAGAAGAGACAATATAAGAATTCATGGTCTGATAGAAGGAGCCGAAAACGGTTTTAACTCAATGGCAGAATGCGTGGAATCTTTACTAAGAGAGAAATTGGATATTCCACAAACCACCGACTTAAACATAGAAAAGGCACATCGTTCATTAGCCGCTAGGCCAGCGGCGGAAGCGCCCCCACGTTCGGTGTTGGTAAGATTTTCCAATTTCAAAATAAAACAAGAGGTTGTAAGACTGGCTTGGCAGAAAAAAGGATTTATGCACCAGGAGCGAAAAGTCTTCGTGGAACACGATTACGCCCCGGAGGTCCTTAAAAAGCGCAGGGAATACAATGACGCGAAAAAGGTGCTAAGAGAGAAGAAACTGCGCTTTCAGATGCCATTTCCTGCGAAGTTAAGGGTCTTCTACGGTGAAGAAACATGTCTCTATAATTCGGCAGAAGAAGCAACAGCTGACATGGCGAGAAGAGGGCTCCCGGTAACGGTATTTAAACCCGCAGCAGACCCGAGTGAGAAGATCAAAACGCAAACATGGACAACACAAAGACCTTCAAAATCCACGGGCCAGCAGCGGGAAACCCAGCGCCAGAGCGTCGCGGATAAACTGTCCGTTTTCAGGTTGGAATAGCGACCATTTTTTTTTTTTTTTTTTTTTAATCAATCTGCACATCCAACCCCCCTCATACAAGGTAACAAACATTAAAGGAGATGCGTATTCAGCATGTGGTAAAACATTTCATGGAACAGTCATAATATTTGAAACAAATAAGTCTTTTTAATAAAAAAAAAAAAAAACTTGTTAAAATAGAAATGTGACAATAATCCACATGTTCTCCTCACACTAACAAATACTGTTTTTGCGTGAATGTTTGATGTGATGGGGGTGGGAGGGTGCACACAATTTCACAGGGTATAGGCATAAATGGAAAAAAAAAATCATTACAAGTTCGGATTGGGTTCTGAAACTCACGTTAAAAGCATGGGACAACTTACAGGGGTAAGAGAGGGCCCTCAACACGTAACAGAGTTTGAGGAATTCCCCTCAGAGCCTTCACTCCATCAAGGCTCTTCCAGGGTCTCTAAAAAGACCTCAGCTCAGGAAGTTCTTTTGACAGTTTTTTGTTTTAAAGTTTTATACACTATGTTCTTAATGTTTTTCTTGTTCTTAATGTTCTTTCAGTTTCTGAGTAGCACAAAAGAGGGCCACCACACAGTTATACTAAACAAAACAACACAATGGAGAAACGGGATGTAACCAAAATAATTTCATATAATGTAAAAGGAATCCTGAATCCAGTTAAAAGATCCAAGATTCTAGGCAAAATGAAAAAAGACAAAGCAGGAATAATATTTTTACAAGAAACCCACCTAACAGACGTGGAGCACAATAAACTCAGTAGACAAGGGTTTAAAATGATCTCTTCATCTTCATATAAGTCAGGGAGGAGGAGGGGAGTAGCGACATTGATATCAACCAAAATTACATTTGAAAAAAAATCAGAACACAAAGATAAAGAAGGGAGATACAGTTTGGTAACTGGGCGGCTAGAGGGAGAAGATATCACCCTGCTGAATGTGTATGCTCCCCCAGGGGCTAACTGGAAATTTTATAAAAATGTATTTGACCTAATGATAACTAAAGCTCAAGGTTTAGTGATATGTGGTGGGGACTTCAATCTTAGACTGAATCCATACTGGGATGCTTCTGGTAATTCTCCACATCAAAATAACACCCAAAGCAGGAAGACTCGGATGCTACTAAAAGAAATGGGAATCTGTGATGTGTGGAGGGCACTCAACCCCAGTGTAAAAGACTATACATTTTACTCAACTCCACATTCATCTTACTCAAGGATTGACTATTTTTTTATGTTTAATAGAGACATTGGAAGAGTAGAAACATGTAAAATAGGACTGATGGATCTCTCTGACCACAGTCCGATCTACATGGACTTAAATATCCAAAAATACACAAATAATACATTTTCTTGGAGGTTAAATTCAAATGTCCTGAAAGGACCATTGAAAGATGAATTGGAATCAGATATTCTCAGATATTTGGAAGAAAACGATAATGGAGAAGTATCCCCTTTAATACTGTGGGATGCATGCAAAGCTGTAATAAGAGGAAAGATTATTGCAAAACTGGCAACCCAAAAGAAACTGAGACAAGAAAAACTATCCACATTAGAGTCAGAACTTAGGAACCTAGAAAAAGAACACAAAGGCAACACTCATTCTACTGACTCGCTCAAGATTAAGGAAATTAAAAACCAAATAAATGAGATCTACACAATAGAAATCCAGAAGAAACTTACATTTTTGAAACAAAAATACTATGAAGCAGGCAGTAAATCGGCAAAATTGCTAGCCTATAAATTGAGGAAACATCAAACAGAAAGAGCAATCTACAAAATCAGAGACCCAGTATCAAAGGAAATAAAATTCAGAATTCAGGATATTCTTAAAAGCTTCGAGAATTACTATAAGAACTTATACTCCCACAAAAAACATAAAAACGCATCCGAGGCATTCCAAAACACATTAAACCTTCCCCAACTTACGGAGTCACAAAATAAAACACTACTGTCAGAAATACAACCTAAAGAATTGGAAAAAGCAATTATGAAACTTAAAGCTAACAAATCCCCAGGAGCTGATGGCTATACAGCAGAGTGGTACAAAACCTTTAAACAGCAACTATCTCCTCTCCTCCTGAAAACATTTAATTATGTCCTCCACACAGGGGAAATCCCCCCTCCTGGAGAGAAGGGGTCATTGCAGTTATACCTAAACCTGAAAAGGATAAACTAGAGTGCTCCAACTACAGACCAATCAGTGTACTAAATCAGGACTATAAGCTTTTTACCATTATCCTTGCCAAAAGGTTAGAAAATATACTGACAGACCTAATTCATTTAGACCAAACAGGTTTTATAAGACAAAGACAGACACAAGACAACATTTGACGCACTTTACACATAATTCATCATATAAAAAAATATAACTTAAATGCAGTCATATTGGGATTAGATGCTGAAAAAGCATTCGATTCGGTTGACTGGTCTTTTCTATATAGAATCTTATCCAGTTTCAATTTTCATAACAACTTCATTAGAACTATACAGGCATTATATAAAAAACCAACAGCTAAAATAAGGATTAACGGTAATTTATCATCATCTTTTGAACTGGAAAGAGGATGTCGTCAGGGCTGCCCCCTGTCTCCACTGCTCTGCAATCTTCATAGAACCTCTGAGCCAATGGATAAGACAAAATCAAAAAATTCAAGGTATTACACTTGGTCAGAAGGAACATAAAATAGCACTCTTTGCTGATGACATTTTAATATACCTAGGGCAGCCGGACACTTCTTTACCAGAACTAACCTCAGTTTTTTCAGAGTATGGAGATTTATCGGGGTACAAATTAAACATGCATAAAACCCAAATTTTAACATTCAACTATGACCCAAATCATTATTCACTAAGCAAACTCAAAACTAACTGGGAGTCGGAATCTATGAAATATCTGGGGGTCAATATCCCGAAACAACTCAACAAAATTATATCACTAAACTATGATCCACTGGTGACAAAAATAAAATCTGACCTAGCAAGATAGAATATGATACCATTCTTGGGCACTGCACAAAGAATTGAAGCAGTCAAAATGAATATACTTCGACGTCTTCTATACCTTTTCCAAACAATACCGGTAGAACCTCCCAAAAAAACATGGCAGGAGCTGGACAGAAAGATCTCAAGATTCATATGGCAGGGCAAGAGACCTAGAATCAGATATAGAACCTTACAGCTAAACAAAGACAAAGGTGGGCTCGCGCTGCCAAATATCAGGGACTACTTTAAAGCCGCACAAATTAAAACTTTAGTAGAGATATGTAACCCAGTCTACACTGCACAATGGAAGGAGATCGAATGCCAAATAACAAGTGACATCCCCCTACAGGCGATAATAGGGAACAATGCCTTACCTAAGCTTTTGAATAACACTAACCCGTGGATAGAGACCCCGCTAAAAATTTGGTTTAAGATAGTCAGAGAGAATCAAACTAAAGAGCCCTATCGACTTCTGCAATGGATTGCCTATGATCAAGACTTTACTCCTAATAAAACAGACACCAGATTTAAAAAGTGGAAGGAGAAAGGGCTGATAAAATATTACGATTTTTTTAA
Organism: Pholidichthys leucotaenia; assembly: GCA_020510985.1. Taxonomy (NCBI): domain Eukaryota; kingdom Metazoa; phylum Chordata; class Actinopteri; order Cichliformes; family Pholidichthyidae; genus Pholidichthys; species Pholidichthys leucotaenia. The sequence goes on along the minus strand of CM035841.1, from coordinate 272,824,393 downwards.
AGGGCAAATTTTAAGAAGTTTTGAAGATTTGAAAAAACAAGGCCTAATAAATCAAGACCTTTACAGGTTCTTCCAGCTTAGACACCACATAAACAATATACTTAAAAAGGAGGATTTGGAAAGGGCCCAGTCAGGTGTTCTGAAGGTCTTCTTAATGGCATATAAAGGGATCCCAGGGATCAGATACATTTGTAAAATATACCAAGGTCTTCAAGACTTAAAAGGAGACAACACATCATATATAAAAGAGAGATGGGAAAAAGAGGGGAATTTCACTTTACAACTGGAAATATGGGAAAAGCTAAATAAACAGCAATGGAAAAGTACCTCATCCCTGCAGTGGAGAGAATTTGGATGGAAAAACTTAGTAAGATTTTTCAGAACACCTGCACAAAACAAATTTACCCATAAGGGATTGAACTGGGCAGCACGGTGGCGCAGTGGGGGTAGCACGGTGACGCAGTGGTTAGCACAGTGGCAGCACAGCAAGAAGGTCATGGGATCGATTCCACCCTTGACCATCGTGGGTTCGATCCCACCCCCAGACCATCAGTGACCCTTCTGTGTGGAGTTTGCATGTTCTCCCCGTGTCTGCGTGGGTTTACTCCGGGCACTCCGGTTTCCTCCCACATGCCAAAAACATGCAAGTTAGGTTAATTGGCATCAAAACTGGGGATTCTAAATTGTCTTTAGGTATGGATGTGAGAGTGAATGGTTGTCTGTCTCTCTGTGTTGGCCCTGTGATGGACTGGCGATCTGTCCAGGGTGTACCCTGCCTCTCGCCCAAAGATGCTGGGATAGGCTCCAGCCCCCCCGCGACCCGAAAGGATTAAGCGGTAGAAGATGGATGGATGGATGGATGGATTGAACTGTTGGCGCTTGTGTGGTGAAAAGACTGCAAATCATTTTCATGTGTTTTGGTCATGCCCAGTTATCCATCAATATTGGACCAATGTACAGACAATACTGGGGAAAATATTCAAAATAACAGTTCCCTTTTCTTTTGTAACTTTGTATTTGGGTTTACTACCGAACTCACTGGAAAGACGAGGAGAAAAATACTTATTCAATGTTTTAATATTGGCAAGCAAAAAAGCTCTAACTAAAAAATGGATGTTGAAGGACTGTCCTACACCTGAAGATTGGATTAACGTGATCCAAGACATTTACTCGATGGAAAAGTTGACATTCGCACTGAGACAGGACATGGATGGGTTCATGAACTTTTGGCAACCCTGGATCGCATATGTGTCTTCCATTAGATCTAATCTTTGACAAATACCATTTCAATAATGGTTCCGCTCTTTGTTCCAACGCTACTCAGATGCTCTTTTACCTTTATTTACTTACTTTTTCTTTTTGTTTGTTTTTTGCTGGTTTGTTTTTGTTTTTTTTAATTTTTTTTCTCTTTAATTTCACTTTTCTTTCACTTTAAAAAAACAAAAAAGGGGTGTTGTAAGAATTATTCTTCCAATGTTGTCAGATATCAGAAAATAAGGGAACATGTGATGAAAATGTAAACAATGCATTGCTGTAACGACCTGTATACCCTTTACAAAAACTTAAATAAAAAAAAAAAAAAAAAAAACGCCGAGTTCGTTTTTGTTAGACACGAAGCTTTAAAATCAACCCTCCGTCCACCATACGACGGACCATTCAGAGTGTTGGAACCTGGTGATAAGCATTTTGTGCTTGATTTAGGGGACAGAAAAGAAACAGTCAGCATTGACAGACTTAAACCTGCCTTCTTGTTGAGAGACAAACCTGCACGGGTGGCGAGAGCACCTCGGCGGGGTAGACCCCCCAAGAAAAAAAACTCAGCCCCCCTGCAGGGAACAAATAACCACTCTCCTCCCCAAGCTGCAGATTCCTTACAGGAGGGTCCCACCACGACGCCAAAGCGGACCCACAGCAGATTCGGGAGAAGATTAAAACCCAGACGGCACAGGGACTGATGCAAAATTGACAAGAGTTGTTAACTGTGTTATCAGATTGTGCCGTGACAGTTTTAAGGCTGTTTTGTGATATTACTATACTGTTGTTGTTACCACTGAATTCTCTACAGGAGCATGACTGCTGGAAAGATTTTTCCTTGTTTTCCCTGTCAAGAGGTTTAACAGTATAATATGTCATAGAGATTATCTTAAACTGTAAAACTAATTTGATTGTCCTTTTCTTAGTCTTTTGGAGGGGGGCTGTGGCTTATATTAATCATACATTCCATACCTACATATGTATAGACATATTAGAATGTTTAGTGATTACATATGTGGAATGACCTCAAGCCTCAGAATAGGACAAGAGGTCTCAACCGCCAGCGAGGATCAAAGAACAGACAGAGTCGCAGCGGTGGAGACCGGATCGAACTCCCTGACCACCCAGGGTCAGGTGGAGGAGACGGAGGACAATGGAGGGGGGATTATGTAATGCGGGATGTCAGCTTTAATATGCAATGTTTTTTGTTGAGTGTGGGTATAAATATGAAGGTCTGACTGCATTCGACCTCTTATTCTGCTTCTGCACCGAGATGAGACTTGTTAGAGGAGTGAAGCTGAAATTAAACTTTGATTTATAAAATCACATCGCTTCGTTATTTCAAGCTCTTCTACACCAGTCAGGTATTCAGCATAATCCTGTATGTTTACAGAAGAGTCCTCTCGGGTGGCTGCAGCTTTAAACACATCCCATTCTGTACAGACAAAACAGTCTTGTAGGGTGCTCTCAGTCTCTGGAGTCCAGCACTTAATTTGCTTAATAACAGGGTTTGTTTGTTTCAGCTTTTGTCAATAGGCTGGGTACACAAACAGTGAGATGTGATCTGACTGTCTGAAGTGGGGGCGGGGTGCCGCTCTGTAAGTGCCACGTATGTTAGAAAAAACATGATCCAATGTGCTTTTATCGCAGGTGGGAATGTCCACATGCTGGTCATATTTGGGGAGTACAGTTCGTAAACTGCACTGGTTAAAGTTGTCAGCAACAAAAGCAGCATCAGGATGTTTCGTCTCTACTGCGCTGATGACGTCATGGAGTTTGTTTAGCGCTACTGTGTAGTTGCTCTGTGGACAAATATATACAGTGGCCAAAAACACAGTGGTAAATTCCCTTGGTAAATAATAGGGATGGTATTACAGCACTAAAATCTCCACGTCGGGCGAGCAGTGTTTGTCGACGGTTTGTACATCTCCACACCACAAGTGGTTTATAAATACACACACCCTCCCCTCGTCTTACCAGAGTCTCCTGTTCTGTCTGCCCAGTGTGTTGAGTGTGTCTGTCGCTGAATAGTGCTCTCCGGGACTCTGTCTGAAAATTAGGGCACAGCACTCTCTTGTCTCCTGCTGGTCTTCAATCCTTGCTCTTAATTTGTCTAGCTTATTCCCAAAAACTGAACGTTTGCCATTAAGAGACTGGGTACCGGTGGCCAGCTGGAGCGAGCCTTTAGCCTAGCATGTAGCCCTCCTCTCTTGCCTCGCCTTTGGCACCTTCAGCCCCGCCTCTGATGCGCTGTCTTGGGGTCAGCATGCTCACGTGAGCTCGGTGCTTCGGGACCTGCCTGGGGGTGCTGATGGTCACCGCGGGGGCGGACGATGCATTGCAGGTCGGGTGGTATAAAGCCAGTAAACTCTGTGTGGCTGCTTGACTTGGCGATATCCAGTAGTGTCTGTCAGTCTTATGTTAGCAGTGCATGACCTCCATGCACTGTAGAAAGAACAGCAACTATGCAAAAAAGGGGAAAAGTGGGCATTCAGGAGCGGAACAAGCTAAGACATTCGCCAACGGTGGGCGCCATCTTGCAATTCACACTACACATCATGCAAGAATGCTTCAAGAATGACAGAACTCTTAAAAGGCACACCAACCTCACAGCTGACGACATATCTGGACTATTACAATTTGTTGCAAAGTCCACCGATTTTCAATACAGAGAAAAAAAATCTACAGACAAAAAGAAGGATTTGTGGGGGCGCTCGTGTGCAGTGATGGAGTAAGCATGTCTCTTTGGGGCTCTGTGTGGTCCTCCACATTCTTATTATTTTACCACTGCACAAGTGAACTATTTTCAGTCAAACTGTCGAGGGAGTATTGTTGCAGCCGGCACTGCATCCAATTTTGGCAAAATAAAGCCTAAAAAAGGTGAGCAGCAGCAGGAGAGCTCGGCTGACGCTAGCAACAAAGCCACACTTGCTGCTATTGCTAGTCATGGAACTGAGCTAGCCAAAGTCTCTAAACTCATGAACAAACTGAAAAAGTCTATGGAGGGGTGTTTTGATAAAAACGAGGCAAGTCTTACCATACTCCAGAAAGAACACTGCATGAATGGGTTTGATGAAGCTCTTTCAGCCACTGATAGTCTCATTGCAACACTGGAAGCCACAGTGGATATAAAAAGTCTACACACCCCTGTTCAAATGCCAGGTTTTTGTGATGTAAAAAATGAGACCAAGATAAATAATTTCAAAACTTTTTCCACCATTAATATGACCTATAACCTATACAACCCAACTGAAAAACAAACTGAAATCTTTTAAGGGGAAAAATAAAAAACTCACAATAACCTGGTTGCATAAATATGCACACCCTGTTATAACTGGGGATGTGGCTATGTTCAGAATTAACCAATCACATTCAAACTCACGTTAAATGGGAGTCAGCACACACTTGCCACCATTTAAAGTGCCTCTGATTAACCCCAAATAAAGTTCAGCTGTTCTAGTAGGCTTTTCCTGACATTTTTGTAGTCACATCTTCCAGCACAAGCCATGGTCCACAGAGAGTTTCCAAAGCCTCAGAGGGATCTCATTGTTCAAAGGTATCAGTCAGGAGAAGGGTACAAAATAATTTCCAAGACATTAAATATACCATGGAACACAGCGAAGACAGTCTTCATCAAGTGGAGAAAATATGGCACAATAGTGACATTACCAACAACTGGACGTCCCTCCAAAATTGATGAAAAGACAAGAAGAAACCTGGTCAGGGAGGTTGCCAAGAGGCTGACAACAACACTGAAGGCGCTGTAGGAATTTCTGGCAAGTATTGGCTGTTTAGAACATGTGACAACAATCTTCCATCTAGGGAGGCAAGACGGAAGCCTTATCTTATGAAGAAAAACATCCAAGCCCGGCTACATTTTGCAAAAACACATTTGAAATCTCCCAAACACATGTGGGAAAATGTGTTGTGATCCAATGAAACCAAAGTTGAACTTTTTGGCCATAATTCCAAAATATATATTTGGCACAAACACAACACTGCTCATCACCAAAAGAACACCATACCTACAGTGAAGCATGGTGGTGGAACCATCATGCTTTGGGGCTGTTTTTCTTCAGCTGGAACTGGGGCCTTAGTCAAGATGGAGGGAATTATGAACAGTTCCAAATACCAGTCAGTGTTGGCACAAAACTTTCAGGCTTCTGCTAGAAAGCTGAAGAGAAACTTTATCTTTCAGCAAGACAATGACCCAAAGTACACATCCAAATTAACAAAAGAATGGCTTCCCCAGAAGATTAAGGTTTTGGAATGGCCCAGCCAGACTCCAGACCTGAATCCGATTGAACATCTGTGGGGTGATCTGAAAAGGGCTGTACACAGGAGATGCCCTCGCAACCTGACAGATTTGGAGTGTTTTTGCAAAGAAGAGTGGGCAAATATTGCCATATCAAGATATGCCATGCTGATAGACTCCTATCCAAAAAGACTGAGTTCTGTAATAAACGCCAAAGGTGCTGGAACAAAGTATTAGTTTCAGGGTGTGCATATTTATGCAACCAGGTTGTTGTAAGTGTTTTATTTTTCCCCTTAAAAGGTTTAAGTTTGTTTTTCAGTTGGGTTGTACAGGTTATAGGTCACATTAACGGTGGAAAAAGTTTTGAAATGATTTATCTTGGTCTCATTTTTTACATCACAAAAAAGTGGCATTTGAACAGTATCTGTATCCCCTCCCCCCCATCTCAAAAGCTCACTTGCAGAAACCCACATCGGAAGATGGTTTTGGCCTCCCTGTTTTTCGACACTATTACTGGGCATGTAATGCTAGAACCTGGGTTTTCTGACGTCATACCCCTCTGATGACAGGTGTGGAAGGCACCTCTGGTCCCAATTGGCCCATAATTGAGTCCTGCAACCTTAAATCTCTCCTTGGTGCCTCTTTGAAGGCTATTTTATTCTCTAACCCAAATATTCCTGTTTAACAATTTAAGGGTGATTTTATTCTATGAAATTCCTTTAAGATTCTCAAACAGATAAAGTGCTGGACCTATTGGGACCATCTATTCATGCTCCTTTATGTCAGAATCCATCTTTTACCTGGTCTGATGGATGTGATTTTTTTTGTCCTGGTATGATAAGGGCCTGGCAACTACTAAGGATTTTTACAGTAATGGTCATTTCACATCTTTTGCTCAACTACAGGTAAAATTCAGTCTCCCTTCAGGTCATTTTTTTTTTCGTGACCTGCAAATTAGAAATTTTGTAAGCCATTCCTTCCGTGACTTTGAGAGGATGCCCAAACAACACAGTTTTTACAACAAATCACCCACTTCAAAACATCTGATTTCACAGTTTGTTGATCTTTTCTCTTTGGCAACCCCTTCTCTTCATATTAAAGAGGCATGGACTGAGGATACTGGTGAAGAAATTTCATCCGAGTTATGGGAAAAAGGGCTGGGTGGAGTCAAAGCATACTCTATTAATGCCAGACTGCACCGTATCCAATTTAAAGTTATTCATCGGCTACACTTCTCTAAAACCAAATTGAATAAAATATTTCCCTCAAGTTCTGCTACGTGTGATAAATGTAAATCGTCTGACGGAACTTTATGACATCTTTTCTGGTCTTGCCCCAAACTCAGAGTTTCTGATATGATACATTTCATCTCTATAGCAACATATACACCAAACCATTAATGCCAGACTGCCTTATTGCCATACTGGGATGTTCTAATTACTCCTTAACTCTTCCATCAATGATGCACCAAGCCATAATGTTTGGTATGATCATAACAAAAAGGGTTATTCTGAGAGAGTGGAAATCACCCTCCCCTCCCCGTTTTAAAAAATGGTTGAATGATATGGTCTCCTGTTTGTACCTTGAAGAAATTTGTTTTGCTCAGTCAGCTGCACACCACAAGTTTCTTAAGATCTGGGGACCTTTTATTGACCACATCAAGAAGAAGAAGACTTAAATTGGACCCGACCTCCACCAGGCCGTCCCCCATGAGGGGTTTGGACTCACATTTCTGTCCTCTAACCCATTAATGGACACCCATACACAGTCATGTGTTAGAAGTGTAAACAACAATGGACTGAGTACGCAGCCTTGAGGGGATCCAGTGCTCAGTGTGATAGCGTTGGAGATGTCATTTCCAACACGGATAGACTGAGGTCTCTCAGTCAGGAAATCCAGGATCCAGAGACATGTGGCGGCGTTCAGACCAAGGAGTAATTTCTCCATCAGTCTCTGGGGAATAATGGTGTTGAATACTGAACTGAAATCAATGTACAGGAGTCTGGCGTAGGTGTCTTTCTGATCCAGGTGGGTGATGACAGAGTGCAGGGTGGTGACTATAGCATCCTCCGTGGAGCGGTTTGAATGAAATGCAAACTGGAGCGGGTCATGTGATGCAGGGAGGCAGGCTGTGATGTGTGGTTTGACAAGCCGTTCAAAACACTTCATCACAATTGGTGTCAGTGCAACAGGACGATAGTCATTCAAACAGGACACAACTGGTTTGCCTGGACCCCCACGTGGAGTCAAGTTCCTGACTAAAACATGATCACCGGGCAACAGAGTAGAATACCTCATCTTACTATCATACAGTCTCTTACTCCGAGCAGCGGCTTTGCTTGCATTTTCTTGTGTGATCTCGTAAGCGTCCTTCATCTCCTGTTTCCACTTCTGTATGTAGCTCTGATGTTTACTGTCACCCTGATCTATGTTTGGGGATAAACTGAACAACATGTCCACTGGTAACCTTGGTGACCGTTCATAAAGTAAGTAAAAAGGCAAAAACCCTGTCACTTCACTTTTAGTAGCATTGTAGGCATACACCAGTTTGTTTGGTGAGTCCTTCCAGTTACTCTTTTGTTTCTCCGTGAGTGTCTTCAACATCTGAATCAAAGTCCGGTTAAAGCGTTCAACTTGCCCGTTTCCTTGTGGGTGATAAGGACTGGTTCGCGAGCCTGCAACTCCACAATACTCTTTGAGTTGGGCAAAAAGCTGGTTCTCGAATTCACCACCTTGGTCATGGTGAAGTCTCAGGGGGAACCCAAACTTTAAAGCATAGTCATTAAAGATTTTGTCTGCTGCTGTTTTTCCAGAATCAGAATCAGAATCAGAATCAGAATCAGGTTTATTGCCATTGTTCATGTAGTACACAAACTAGGAATTTGTCTCGGTACAATGCTGCAACATTAAACATGATAAGATAAGAGAAATAAACTATACATGTAATAAAGTGTAGGATAAGATTAAGTGATACTGGTCAACAGTTAAAATATATATTAGCCAGCAGCAGATACTGTGGAGAACTATATAGTGCAGTCGGTAATGCAGGAAGAAAACAGTGATGATTGACATGAGTCTGGTTGAGCTGCTGTACATGGTGCACGAGAGTCACTTAGTGTTCAGCAGTCTAATGGCAGAGGGGAAGAAGCTGTTCATGTGACGGGAGGTTTTAGTCTGGATGGACCGAAGTCTTCTACCAGAGGGGAGGGGGGCAAACAGTACGTGACCAGGGTGTGAGGGATCGGCTATGATCCGGCCAGCACGCCTCCGGGTCCTGGAGATGTACAGATCCTGGAGAGATGGGAGCTTGCAGCCGATCCCTTCTCAGCAGTGCGCACGACGCGCTGCAGCCTTAGTCTGTCCCTGGCAGTGGCTCCTGCGTACCACACGGTTATGGAGGTGGTGAGGATGGGCTCGATGATGGCTGTGTAGAACTGCACTAACATCTTGGTGGGTAGCTTGAGCTTCCTCAGCTGCCGCAGGAAGAACATCCTCTGCTGGGCTTTTTTGATGAGTGAGCTGATGGTCAGCTCCCATTTGAGGTCCCTGGTGATGGTAGTGCCTAGGAAGCGGAAGGAATCAGCAGTGGTGATGGGAGAGCCTGAGAGGGTGAGGGGGGGCAGAGGAGTAGTGACTTTCCTGAAGTCTACAATCATCTCCACTGTCTTCAGAGCGTTCAGCTGCAGGTTGTTATTGCTGCACCAGGACGCCAGCTGGGCCACCTCTCTCCTGTAGGCGGACTCGTCGCCGTTGGAGATGAGCCCGATGAGGGTGGTGTCGTCCGCAAACTTGATCAACTTGACAGACTGGTGGCTGGAGGTGCAGGAGTTGGTGTAAAGGGAGAAGAGTAGGGGGGAAAGTACACAGCCCTGGGGTGATCCGGTGCTGATGCTAGTATAGTCTGAGACAGTCTTTCCCAGCCGCACATGCTGCCTCCGGTCCGTCAGGAAGTCGATGATCCACCTGCAGAGGGAGTCAGGCACGTTGAGCAGGGACAGCTTGTCCCGGAGCAGAGCGGGGCGGATGGTGTTGAATGCGGAGCTGAAGTCCACAAACAGGATCCTGGCATAGGTTCCCGGGGAGTCCAGGTGCTGCAGGATGGAGTGGAGGGCCAGGTTGACTGCATCGTCTACAGACCTGTTGGCTCGGTAGGCAAACTGCAGCGGGTCCAGGAGAGGGGTGGTGATGGACTTGAGGTGGGACAGGACCAGGCGCTCAAAGGACTTCATGACTACAGAGGTGAGCGCTACAGGTCTGTAGTCATTAAGTCCAGTGATCCGTGGCTTCTTGGGGACAGGGATGATGGTGGAGGATTTGAGGCAGGACGGCACGTGGCATAACTTAAGGGAGGTGTTAAAAATGTCTGTGAATACAGGAGCCAGCTGTTTCGCACAGAGTCTCAGGGTGGAGGGAGACACGCCGTCTGGGCCGGGGGCCTTGCGCGGGTTCAGTCTGGAGAACTGTTTGAGCACATCCTGCTCACTGATGATAAGGGGAGGGGGGGGAGGAGGGGGGGGGTGCCTTAAATGAAGTAGGGAATGTGGAGGCTGTGGAGCTGGAGGGAGGGGGGGAGTTGGACACAGATGACGAGGTGTCAAAACGGGCATAGTGTTGGGACAGTCTCTGACAAAGGGCTTTGTCATCCTGACCTTTAGGAGCCTGAGGCCGATAGTTGGTGATCTGCCTCAGTCCTCTCCACACGGAAGCCGAATCATTAGCAGTGAACTGCTGCTGGAGTCTCTCTGAGTATAGAGATTTAGCCCTCTTCAGCTCTCTGTTAAACCGGTATTTAACCTCCCTGTAGCAGTCCCTGTCTCCACTTTTCAGCGCTGCTTCCTTCTCCTTCCTGATCTGTCTGAGCTTAGCTGTGAACCAGGGTTTGTCATTAGAGTAATTCACCCTGGTGCGTGATGGAAGAATGTTCTCTTCACAAAAGTGGATATATGAGTTCACAGTGTCCGTGTACTCATCCAGATCATGCGTGGCTCCTTTAAGCATGCCCCAGTCAGATATTTCCATGCACGTTTCCAGCTTCTCCTCAGCTTCACTGGTCCGTATCTTCGTAGTGCTCACAACAGGTTTAGTGAGCTTCAATCTCTGTCTGTATGTGGGAATGAGGTGAACCATCACGTGATCAGATAATCCCAGCGCAGCTCGAGGGACAGCGCGATATGCGTCTTTCACTGTGGTGTAACAGTGATCCAGTGTGTTTAATCCTCTGGTGGGGCATTTAATAAACTGTTTGTAGCGGGGGAGATCGTGGCTCAGATTGCACTGATTAAAGTCGCCAGCCACAATAATCAGCGAGTCTGGAAAACTCCGCTCTGTGTGTTGAATGTGATCCGCGAGCACGCGCTGAGCTTCGCGCGTGTCCGCGTCGGGAGGGGCGTACACAGCGATCAGTATAAAAGAAGCAAACTCCCGCGGGGAATAGAAGGGCTTGCAATTGATAACAAGAAATTCCAAGGCAGGAGAACAGTGTTTGGAAATTACCGTTACATCAGAGCACCAGATGCAGTTGATGTAGAAGCAGACTCCGCCTCCTGTGGTCTTGCCGGAAAGCTCTGTGTCACGATCAGCACGGAAGAGCTGGAAGCCGTCGAGGCGCAGCGCGCTGTCCGGTATATTTTCCCGGAGCCAGGTCTCAGTAAAGCAGAGGACAGCTGAGGAGGCGAGGTCCTTAAAACGCATCAGCAGTCTCAGTTCATCCACCTTGTTAGTGAGAGAGTTGGTATTGGACAGAAATATGCCAGGCAGCGCCGTTCGCGAGCCTCTCCTGCGAAGTCGCACGAGAGCGCCCGCTCGTCTTCCTCTCTTCCGCCGTCTCACTTTCCGAGCCAAACAATAAACCAGATCGGCGGCAGGGGCTAGAAAAACTGGGAGGAGGTCCGTGGGGGTGAAAGTCCTGATATTTAAAAGTTCTTCACGGGTATAAGTGCAAGCAGACACACAATTGACAAACAAAAACAAACAAAGAGCGCAGCGAAGCACCATGTCGACCGCTGTGGGCGCCATCTTGGATCGATGGCGCCCAGACTTGTTTGTGGTGGCGTAAGCCTGGGCAAAACGTGTAAAATGGTCACCAAGAACAAGTACATACTCATAACCACCCTTACATTTGTCTAAGTGTAAAAAGTCAACTGAGACAAGTTCAAAAGGCTGAGTAGTAACTATGTTAGTGAGCGGAGCTCTAGTCTCGTGGCTTGGTCTCTTGTTTTTAAGGCACACACACTGTCTCAATACATAGTCCTCTATCTGTTTTTGCATGAAGGGCCAGTAAAAACGATCCCGTATCAAAGAAGTAGTTCTTTCTACACCATGGTGACCCATTTCATCATGCAGTTCTCTTAACACTGTTGGTCTGTGTTTTTCTGGGAGCACAAGTTGCTTTCTGTTTGTCTTTTGTCTATATACAGTGGGGCAAAAAAATATTTAGTCAGCCACCAATTGTGCAAGTTCTCCCACTTAAAAGATGAGAGAGGTCTCCAATTTTCATCATAGGTATACCTCAACTATGAGAGACAAAATGAGAAAAAAAAAAATCCAGAAAATCACATTGAAGGATTTTTAATGAATTAATTGATAAATTCCTCAGTAAAATAAGTATTTGGTCACCTACAAACAAGCAAGATTTCTGGCTCTCACAGACCTGTAACTTCTTCTTTAAGAGGCTCCTCTGTCCTCCACTCATTACCTGTATTAATGGCACCTGTTTGAACTCGTTATCAGTATAAAAGACATCTGTCCACAACCTCAAACAGTCAGACTCCAAACTCCACTATGGCCAAGACCAAAGAGCTGTCAAAGGACACCAGAAACAAAATTGTAGACCTGCACCAGGCTGGGAAGACTGAATCTGCAATAGGTAAGCAGCTTGGTGTGAAGAAATCAACTGTGGGAGCAATTATTATAAAATGGAAGACATACAAGACCACTGATAATCTCCCTCGATCTGGGGCTCCACGCAAGATCTCACCCTGTGGGGTCAAAATTATCACGAGAACGGTGAGCAAAAATCCCAGAACCACATGGGGGGACCTAGTGAATGACCTGCAGAGAGCTGGGACCAAAGTAACAAAGGCTACATCAGAAACACACTACGCCGCCAAGGACTCAAATCCTGCAGTGCCAGATGTGTCCCCCTGCTTAAGCCAGTACATGTCCAGGCCCGTCTGAAGTTTGCTAGAGAGCATTTGGATGATCCAGAAGAGGATTGGGAGAATGTCATATGGTCAGATGAAACCAAAATAGAACTTTTTGGTAAAAACTCAACTTGTCGTGTTTGGAGGAGAAAGAACACCATACCTACTGTGAAGCATAGGGGTGGAAACATCATGCTTTGGGGCTGTTTTTCTGCAAAGGGACCAGGACGACTGATCCGTGTAAAGGAAAGAATGAATGGGGCCATGTATCATGAGATTTTGAGTGAAAACCTCCTTCCATCAGCAAGGGCATTGAAGATGAAATGTGGCTGGGTCTTTCAGCATGACAATGATCCCAAACACACCGCCCGGGCAACGAAGGAGTGGCTTCGTAAGAAGCATTTCAAGGTCCTGGAGTGGCCTAGCCAGTCTCCAGATCTCAACCCCATAGAAAATCTTTGGAGGGAGTTGAAAGTCTGTGTTGCCCAGCGACAGCCCCAAAACATCACTGCTCTAGAGGAGATCTGTATGGAGGAATGGGCCAAAATACCAGCAACAGTGTGTGAAAACCTTGTGAAAACTTACAGAAAACGTTTGACCTCTCTCATTGCCAACAAAAGGTATATAACAAAGTATTGAGATGAACTTTTGTTATTGACCAAATACTTATTTTACCGAGGAATTTACCAATGAATTCATTAAAAATCCTTCAACGTGATTTTCTGGATTTTTTTTTCTTATTTTGTCTCTCATAGTTGAGGTATACCTATGATGAAAATTGGAGACCTCTCTCATCTTTTAAGTGGGAGAACTAGCACAATTGGTGGCTGACTAAATACTTTTTTACCCCACTGTAAAACACCTCTGTCATTGAACTGTAACTTGTCCCACTCTCTTAAAAGACATACAACTTGTGGACTAAGCTGTTTGAGTTCTGAACCTGAGGGTTTTATCTCTGCCAGTTTGTATTTAACAACCTGTCCAATAATGGGATCAGTTTCTTGGTCTTGTTTGATCTGTCCTACAGTAAGTGGAGCAATAGGCATACTCACTGACAATGTGGCACTCTTAGCTGAAATACCCATAGACCAGGCTGCACTAGACTCATTCTGATGGTCAACTGCCTGTGTGGCTGCACTCACAACATCGTATGACAGTTCTTTTGAACATTCCTTCATGTAAGTCTCCATATCTAAAGGCATTCCAGACAGACTGTCTGCATCTATGTTCTCTCTGCCAGGGTGATACTTCACAGTAAAATGGAAATTGGCAAGTTCTGCAACCCATCTACACCCTGTAGCATTCAACTTTGCTGTCGACAAAACATAAGTAAACGGGTTATTGTCGCTGAACACAGTAAAGAAAGGTGCATAGTACAAATAATTGTGAAACTTGTCCGTGATCGCCCATTTAAGAGCTAGAAATTCTAACTTGCTTGAGTGTAAGTTGTAATTTTTCTCAGCCGCAGTTAGGGTTCTAGAGCCATAAGCTATTACACGGAGTTTACCATTTTGTCTTTGATACAATACAGCTCCCAACCCCTGGCTAGAGGCATCTGTATGTAAGTTAAAGGGTTGTGAAAAGTCCAGGAAACCAAGAACATGAGGCTGAACCAAACAGTCTATCAACTGCTCCAAAACTGACTGATGTACATCACTCCACTGAATAGGAGTACTCGAGGGGACACTGTTGTTCTGTTTCATTGTTCTTTTTCTTGTATAGTTCTGTGTCTTTGCTTCCAAAGGGGCTTTAAGCAAGTCATACAAAGGGCTAGCAATACGAGAGAAATCTTTGATATACTGCCTATAGTAGCTTAACAGTCCTAGTATTGCTCAGAGTGTTACGACCCGAGCGCCGATCCTGTCCACACTCGGGCCACGCATAGCTCGCTACCGGCCTTGACAGCTGTGGGTTGTATTCTGGCCTCACCGGGCTCTTATTGAGAAGGCGCTTGGTGGGGCTTCCGCCTGTCAAGGGCCGTCAGCTGGCTGTCATTACTGCACGTTACCATTCGCCTTTATAAGGCGGGCGCTGACGGCAGTCCAATTGCAGGAGTATCGTCAAACCTTGTCGAGTTTGGTCGTCGTATGTTCGTCAGACCTTCATGTCAGGTTCGTTTTATCCTTGTCATGTCATAGTCTAGCTCGTAGTGGCTGGGGTTAGCCCTACGAGCCTTTGTATCTCATAGTGTGTGTTTTTGCCTTAGCGGCTCACAGTTTGTGTCACGTCCTGTTTTGTTAATAAATACCATCATTGCAAACTCTTCGGTGGACTCTTGGCATCTTATGGTGATCCGCGAGGATCACCGCATGACAGTATACTCCTGCCACGGACGTCTAAAAGGAGACACCACACTGAGACGCCTTTCTTCCGTGAGTTTTGCTATTGTGTGGAGTTTTTTTCTCCTGTAGTTGGACTTGGTAGGGAGATGCCCGACAGCGAGTGTGATTATTGCCCAGAGTGGCTGGAGGAGATTGACGGCTATCTGGCGGAAGCCGCCCGTCTCATGCCCACTGACGCGGCCGATCATTACCTATGTCTCGCACAGCGGGCTGTGCACCGTTACCATCTTACCTATATTCTGGAAGGAGAATAGAGGTTATCATGGATTTTTGCACAACGCACACTGAGGGAGAAGGCGCTCCTGGGAACCCCTCCACCTCCCGCGAGGACAGTGTCCCTGGCGAGAGTGGAGATTCGTCGGCTGGAGGGAAAGCCCAGCAGGGGACCTGTGGATCGGAATCCAGTGCCTTCCGCCCGCCCAGTCCCAGCGTCATGTGTTCCCGGGCCCTTCGCCATTCCATCGGCCAGTAGGCCCCATAGCCGTGCTCCTACCAAGCCCTAACAAGAATCCCGTTCGGATCCAGCTCCGGGTCGTTGGAGGGACCCAGCCTCCCTGTTGGCCGCATCATTCACGTCACAACACAAGGAAGTCCCCGCAGCCGCCGCCCACGGGTCATCTGTTCCAACTGCGCTGTCAGCTCCTCGTACCCGCGTCGCCCCGACTACCATGTCCTCCTCTGTGACGTCACCCCCCATGGCTGGGAATGCTGTGAGTCATGCTTCGGCGAGGCCTGTCAGCAATCCACCTCGAGCGGCTCCTCCTCGTGGCCCCAAGGAGCCTGCCGTTTTCTCCCGGAGGGATAAAAGGAGAACTTCACCTGCTGCAGTAGGCATCATCTTCTCTCCAGGAGACAGGCAAGTGCAAATTGTTTCTTCCCATCATTATGATCTGCCTTGTCTGACCCCTGGGGCCGGAGTTCGGGGTTCGCAGCCCCCCGAGCTTCCGCCACCTGCTGTAACTGTTATTCCTACACCTGCTGCCTCTGTGTCTTCCCCTGCCGAGTGGTCTGCGGACGCCAGGCCTACGTCGTGGGAGGAGGAGGGGGCCTGCGTGGCTGGAAAGCCTGGATCCAGCCCAGCAGCCACGTCGTGGACAGAGGAGGAGAGCAAACTGCGGCCCGGAACCTGTGCCGACGGAGAAGCGTCCCCGGGTTTCCTCGCCGGAATGGTCTGAATCAGCGGGTCGAGTGTCCCCTTCCCCCACGCCATATGGGTCATCAGCGTGGACATCAGCGCGGGAGGAACCTCAGGCTGCAGATGTCATCTTGCCAGCTGCGGAGCCCGACGCAGCTGAGTTGGAGCCTGCGGACGAGAGTCACCGCCCTGAACCTGGATCGACGAAGTCCTGGGTGGCAACAGAACCCGAGTGCAGGCAAGTGCTCCCTATTGTGTCTCTGTCCTCTGTTTCGGAGCATTTGTGCCTGCCTCTCGGGGAGGCGAGTGAGGAGCAGCCGCCTGCTGCGCCCGAGCTCGTCTCGCTGGGTTCTGTTGCTACTGGTGATACTGATCCCTGTTTTCCTGTTGTGTGTGAGCTTCATTGCAGTGTCGCCGGCATGGAGCCAGTCGGGGTCACTGATTTGGAGGTCCCAGGTTTGGGGGTGGAGATCGTCAGCAGAGCTGCACCGACCCCGTAGGGGTCCATGGTGGAGGCTGCGATGGCCCAATCCGGGTCTGACGGGGGGGGGGGGGCGCCCGAGACCCAATCGGGGTCCACCGCAGGCGCGGTTCTGGCCCAATTGGGGCCGGACGGGAGTGCGCCCGAGGCCCAGTTGGGGTCCATCGCGGAAGCGGCTTTGGCCCAATCAGGGTCCGACGTGGGTGCAGCCGGGACTTAATCGGGGTCCAGCGGAGGTGCAGCACCGGTGTGGTCCGCGGACGGTGGAGGAGCTGCAGACCCTTCGCTGTCGGACAGAGTTTGGGCTCATCTTTGCCTTCTAGTCCCTCTACTGAGTCGTCGCCCCTGTGCATCATCGCCAGGGGCCGTGGGGTCCCTTCTCGCTCGCCCCGGCTCTCCCAAACTTTGTTTCCACCAGGGAGGCCGCCGCGGGCTGTTTTCCCCCGGTACTGGAGGCTGAGGGACGCAGGTCGGCCGGCTGAGGAACTGCTTCGCTGGTTCGGTGCTTCGGGTCAGCCACCCGATGTGTTATGTGTTTTGCTGGGCGACCTGGTTCAGCCACCAGAGGAGTGGACGTGCTGGGCTTTGGACTGTGATGAGCCGCCCGGTCACGTCCCGCCCCCCATGACCGGCCATCGGCCGTTGGACACGGGGAGACCACCTGAACTGTTCCTGTGGCGCCTGGTCTCCGCCGATCGGCATGAACTGTTGGGGGGGTGGAGGTCACTTTTTTGGTGGGGGTTGATCCAGTAATTGTTCTGTTTTTTTTTTCTTGTTATCCTGTGTTTTGTAATGGTTATTTGGGTATCTGTGGGTATTTGTGGTCTGCCCTGCAGTTGCCTTATTTTGTTTTGTGTACAATTGGGATTGACCCAGTAATTGTCTTGTTTTTTTTCCTTGTTGTTCTGTCTTTCTGTATTTGGCTATTTGAAAATTCAATCGAGCATTCACACAGGTGAGAAGCCATTTTCTTGTGAAACATGTGGACAAAGATTTTTTTTTTTCTTGCTGTCCTGTGCTGTTTGCTGTAGTTGTTATTTTGGCATTTAATCTGATCTGAGTGTTTGGTATATTTTTTGTCATTGTGCTGTGTTAGTTTTGTTTCCCTTGCCTGGTCTTGACTGTGTTTTGTTGCACTGATTCTGGGTTTGGTCTCTCTCCCTCCAGACCTACCCCCAGCCGCCCACCCTGGAGGGGGTGGGGGTGGGGGCAGGGTGGTCCATGGGCGTTCTGGAAGCCCGCCTTGGAGGGAGGGTACTGTTACGACCCGAGCGCCAGTCCTGTCCGCGCTCGGGCCACGCATAGCTCGCTGCCGGCCTTGACAGCTGTGGGTTGTATTCTGGCCTCACCGGGCTCTTATTGTGAAGGCGCTTGGTGGGGCTTCCGCCTGTCAAGGGCCGTCAGCTGGCTGTCATTACTGCTCGTTACCGTTCGCCTTTATAAGGTGGGCGCTGACGGCAGTCCAATTGCAGGAATATCGTCAAACCTCGTCGAGTTTGGTCGTCGTATGTTCGTCAGACCTTCATGTCAGGTTCGTTTTATCCTTGTCATGTCATAGTCTAGCTCGTAGTGGCTGGGGTTAGCCCTACGAGCCTTTGTATCTCATAGTGTGTGTGTTTTTGCCCTAGCGGCTCACAGTTTGTGTCACGTCCTGTTTTGTTAATAAATACCATCATTGCAAACTCATCGGTGGACTCTTGGCGTCTTATGGTGATCCGCGAGGATCACCGCATGACACAGAGCTCACCAACAGTACCTGGCTGCTTGTTTTTCAGTGCTCGGACTGCAGCTGTATCTGCCAGGTCCATTTTGCTTCCTTCGGCAGAGACAATTCTGCCAAGGTACCTCACCTCTGGTTTGAAAAAGTCACATTTTCGTGGTTTGAGTTTTATCCCATTGTCCCTGAGATGCCGCAGTACTCTCCTGACGTCCTCAACGTGGTCTTCAAAAGTCCTGCTGAACACTAGAATATCGTCCAGGTAAGGGACACATATCTCGTCCCGCAGCCCTTCCAGGCATTGCTCCATACATCGCTGGAATGCTGCTGGTGCGTTCATAAGGCCAAAAGGAATCCTAATCCATTCGTAAAGGCCCCAGGGAGTCACAAAGGCGGTCAGATGTCTGCTCTCGTTGGACATGAACCCCTGGTGATACGCTTTACCCTGGTCCAGTAGTGAGAAGATGGTGTTCCCCCCCAGGCTGACCATAATGTCCTGTACCCTAGGTATGGGGTGTCGATCTGGGTGTGTCTTGCGGTTCAGCTCTCTGTAATCGATACATAAGCGCAGCGAACCGTCCTTTTTTCTTACGCAAACAACAGGAGATGAGAAGGAGGAAGTAGACTTTTCCACCCATCCCTGTGCTATCAAGTCCTGTAAGTAGTCCTTCATCTCCCTGTACAGTGGCCTTGGTACAGACAGATAAGTTTTTGAAACTGGCTCAGTGTCCTTTAACAAAATGTTCATTTGCAGATTTTTCACACACCCTATGTCATCGTCTGTCTTTGAAAATGATGCTGATTCCTCTCTTAACATCTGCTGAATAGTCTTCCTTTTATTTTCATCCAGATAGGACAAGTCAGCAGGAGGGTCCCATTGCTCACTGGTGGGGGTGCATCCTGTGGGTTCCTGTATGTGGATCTCGTTGACGGTTGCAGACGGGAGGTCTCTGGTGAAGATGTTAGCAGGATAGACTGACCCCACTGACTGCACAGTACCAGTAGTGGTTCTTCCTGATAGACTGATGTCATGGTTGGTAGGGTTTTGGACACTAACAGTAATCTTTGGAATAGACCCTGCTTTCACTGAAACTAATGTGTCACAAAACTCTAAACTGTCTGGCCACTGTGGGTTTTCACAAGGCTCAAAAATCAGTGTAATATCCTCTTTAAATGTCTTGGGCTGCACCCTACATTCAATAAACACTGAACTCTGGCTGGGTACAGTCACTCTCTCTTTTGTTGTCCTCACATTGTACTCATGTGTTTGTCCAACACTAACTGCTTTTATGAAAGTTGTGGCTTTGTTCTTCTTAAGATGTGGAAAAGCTACTTTCACTGCTCTCAGAAGTTTCTCTTTTTCCCCTGGATTATTTTCACCTTTCATACTTTCTGAAATCAAGTGCTCAATAACATTAAACCCAATAATTGGACATTGTTGCTGGTTACTTTTAAGCACTAGAGCAGGTATGAGTAACTCAGAGTCATTGGCTGTAAGTTTAAATGGTACCTCAACCCACCCCACATATGGCATGTCTGTACCATGGCTGCTTCAAAATGGAGGGGTTCATTCGGATTGATAAGTTCACTTGTGGCGGTTCGGTTAACCCCCACAACAGATTAAAGACACTCAGCTCTCTTCTCTTGGTTTTTCCTGCTGCATTACTGATATGTAGATGTGCTTTGGTGTAAACCCCCACAAACAGACTGGTCAAACACAGCGCTCGGCTAGAGCAAATAACAGAACAGTGAAATGTGTATTAATGTCTACAGGCAGACTCATTTCGTCTGGCTCACTTCTGTGATGTTAATGTTGCCTTTCATGCATTGTGCTCATGCGTCCTGTCCTCACTGTGACCTAGGGACTGAGATCAATATGTCTCTCAAATGCAAATGTCTTATGCCTGTTCTGTTACCTCTTTGATCATACCAACTGCTGGGGTATGCCCTTGATGTATTGTTGTAGTCAAGTATATATGCTGCAACTCTGTAACGCAAACCCTCTCATTCTCTCACTCTTCAGCTGCAGCTGCAGACACATTGTGTCTCTCTGCTGAGAGCACTCTGGGCTTGCTCCCGGCGTGCATTCACGGTGCCGGGAGCGGAGCCCTTGACGGCGGTATGATATAATTAAACTCTCCTTAAAACTACCAGGTCACCGCTTATTATTTTATCATCCTCTTCACTGGTGACCCCGGAATGCACACGTTTTGTGCAAACGCAACCTTCTGATCTGGACAGCTGCACTGGTGACCCGTTCTTCAGGATGAGATCTGCACATCTGAGATCTGCTCATCCACGCTGGACCGGCCGCGCTCGCAACTCCTCCACACGTGAGCGCAGGCGTCCTCCATGGCCGGCGGAGAACGCAACACGTGGACCTGAATGCACCACGGCCGAGCGGGGGCAAAGATCGTCTATTCCCTCCCACCGCTCCAACGCATCTGCACGAGCCTGAGGGACAAAAGATCGTCTCTTTCCTCTCACCGCTCCAACGCACCATGGCCAATCTGCAGCCACAGCTCAATCCGGATTTTATTGGCGCCGTCTGCGCCGATCCCCACCAAGATTCTGCACCCTGGTTCTCCTCTCCAGCTGGCCCACCCACGCACGAGCCCCGGCGCAAGCACCGGGGAGTTACGAGGACGGCGCATCACGCACGGGACAAATAACGGCTCCAGAGACCGCCATCGTCCTCCGCCGCTGCTCATAGAACCCTCAGGGCTGCTCGTTCACCTGAAGCAAGCACGCAGCTCGCCACTGGATTTTTTTAATGGTCTCAGCCACGGCACATAAGGGATTTCAGCCGTCAGCTGTTCCCGGGGGGTTTTAGGGTTGCTCCTGCACCTAAAGCCAACAAGCCGAGTCCCTCTGCTTCTTTTTTTCTTACAGCCTCGCCGCTCCTGTTTTCTTCATGGCCACGAGAGGAGCCAGAGACTAATTTTTCTTCTTGTGGACCTCTGCACGTTCAACGGGACAGCCCTTCAACATCGCGGACCCACAAGCAATTTTTGTGCGGCTCGGACGAGTTCACCGTCCCCCTGCCGGCACTTACCCCCCTCCTCCCTCCCCCTCCGCCTGCAGTGAGCTTCTCCCACAGCTCGCTCCCATAGAGGGATTATCAAGGTCTCGGCCCCCTGCCGTGCCCTCTGGGGGGGAGCGTGTGTGGCGGTTCGGTTAACCCCCACAACAGATTAAAGACACTCAGCTCTCTTCTCTTGGTTTTTTCTGCTGCATTACTGATATGTAGATGTGCTTTGGTGTAAACCCCCACAAACAGACTGGTCAAACACAGCGCTCGGCTAGAGCAAATAACAGAACAGTGAAATGTGTATTAATGTCTACAGGCAGACTCATTTCGTCTGGCTCACTTCTGTGATGTTAATGTTGCCTTTCATGCATTGTGCTCATGCGTCCTGTCCTCACTGTGACCTAGGGACTGAGATCAATATGTCTCTCAAATGCAAATGTCTTATGCCTGTTCTGTTATCTCTTTGATCATACCAACTGCTGGGGTATGCCCTTGATGTATTGTTGTAGTCGAGTATATATGCTGCAACTCTGTAACGCAAACCCTCTCATTCTCTCACTCTGATTCTGCTTCTGCTGCGAGACACACACACTGTCTCCTCTTTGAGAGCCTGAGGAATTCGGCTTCAGCCTGCTCACACTATGGGCTGGAGCCGAGTTCTGATGAAGGCGGGTGATAATAAAGCTACTTAAAAATCCAACGCTGCCTTTATTTTATCATCCTCTTCACACTCACATTTCTCAGCGGTAACTCAGGTAAATTAGTGTTTTTCCATGACTCAGCAATAGCACAAACTTGTGAGCCAGGGTCCCAAAGTGCTTCAACCCTTTTGTTGCCTAAAAAGCACCGAATGAGACATTTTTTCCCCACTAACTGTCTGACAGACGGTATTTTGTCTTTTTCAAAGAATTTCCTCTTGACCTTGTTTCTCAGGGAACTTTCTACCCCCTTTACGAATACCACCACAGGTGTAGGGCTTACATTTGGCTTTGTGTATGGGCCATTGCTCTCCTTGACACTTTTTGGAGCAGTACAAGGCACTTTTACACACTGAACAACATTTCAAACTCTGGTTTTCACCCTGTGTAGCAGGGCTTTATATAAAGCTGATTCTGATTCTAATTTTTATGTCACCGGTCACACCATGTCCAGCTGGAGTGACCCCTTCTAGTTTAAAGAGTTACCTCTGGCTGGTTTCACTGGCTTCTGTGCTTTACAGCCTGCTCTAAAATGCTCGCTGCTCCCACAGCTAAAACAGTGCTGGCAAAACTCTTCACCTGTCTGAATGCAATAATGACACCTTGGTTGTGGGCGGGGCATGTGGTACTGCTGAGGGGCGAAGCACTGCTGGAATTGTGCAGTGCCTCTCATCGATGCCAGGCCTTGCACTGGATAGTGCTGCTGAAGAGCTGCTGGGGAGTGTTGAGGAAAGTAGTGCTGAGCAGATGGGTCCAGCTGGTATTGTGGGTATGGCGTGAAAGTCGGTGCTGGGGAGTGGTTTTCAGGTCTTCCGCTGGTGGTGGGTTGTGCTGTGGCTGAAGACTTCTGCATGGTTTCTCGGATTTGGGACACTTCAGCTCGCAAGTCCTTTAAAAGTACCATCTCAGACCACATCTCTTTAATCTCTGCCAGCAGATCAGGTGACGGAATGGCTGTGCTTTGTTTTTGAACTGTCTTTTTTTCTGCAGGTGCAGGAGTGTCACTGGGCTGAACAGCATTCACAGCAGCCGCTCGCTGGGGGACAGCATGTTTCTTCTTGTCTTGTCTTTCCTTTTCATTTGCGCATGCAATATTCACCTTTTCCAATAAAACTTCATCAGCTGTCGTGGGCTGAAGAAGGTACAGCTGCATGTCACTCTTAAACATTGTCACTCTGCAGATCTGTTAGGATGGTGTGCATGAACAAACTTTGGACCAAGGCAGGATCATATTTTAGACCCGACTCATCTTCCTGGGACGCGAAGAGAATCTTCTGGAGAAGGTCCATGGCTCTCAGAAGGAAGTTTTGAGGAGTCTCTTTACTGCTCTGAGCTTCTGAAGAAAGCTGCTTGTACAGTTCAGTAGCCCCTCTCTCCTGATAGGATCCTCCGCAGGGCAGGAAGAGTAAGATTACCTTTGCCTTCTAGGTAACTTCTCAGCTGCAGGCCTGGTGTGATGGCGCGAATCACTGCGTCGATGATCTCATCTTCATGGTACCCTTTACTGAGCCCACTTTCAATCTGCCTGGCCAAACTGGAAAATGTGAGCTTGTCTTTTTGTCCCGGCTCCCCTATTTGGCCTGATATCTTAAAGTCTTTACGCCACATGGAGTTATCTGGTTCCGTGCATTGGTGTGCTCTGTAGGCTCAGTTTATTACTCATTAACTGATGCATAGCCTCTTCTTTGGCTTGAAGTGTGGTCTGTAAAGCATGTACTTCTTTCTTCAGGTCTTCTTTCTGTTTATCTTCACCCACTATCTCTAACTCTGGCATCTTTGCATTTTCAATCAAGTCCTTTATATTTAACAAATGAGACATGACATAATGCACGGCTCAGGAGACACACACGCAGGCTCAGGGTAGATTTAACAGCTTTATTGACAACAGGGATGTGTGGCTGCGTGTCTGTGGAATAAGAATGTGTTGGTGGTGGCGTCTGCGTCAGGCACGGGGGCAGGAGGCCGTTCAGCCGGACAACCCTATGGGAGGAAGCAGAGGGAGAAGGGTAACGGGCACCACACCAACACAGAGGATAATAATAGTCTTGCTGGCTTACTTGGTTAGGACAGGTGGCTGGCATTGACAAGGGCGGAGCCCGGGAGACAGCGACCTGGAGCACCTGAAGCAGCAATGTAGAGACAGCGGCGAGATGAGGAAGTCCGCCGCCGGGGAAGTCCACCTGTGCACAGGGGAGAGGGCTGGAGGAAAAGAGGTAAGGGGAGCTTACCCAGAAAATCTTGCTAGAAGGCTTGAGTACCGTTGTAGCAAACAATGCCGAAGTAGAGAGACAGCTTCAGGCCGAAGCCCAGGGCAGAGTGGATTAAGTACCTCGCCGCTGACGAGGAGCAGGTGTACGCGCAGCTGGCGCCGCTGATGAGCGGCGAGTCATGACAGTACTCCCCCCTCTAGCAGCGCCTCCTGGCGATGGTTTCTCTGGGTGCGCTCGATGGAACTCAGTGATGAGGGACCGGTCCAACACCAGCGAGGAAGGCACCCATTGTCTCCATTCGGGCCCATAGCCCTCCCAGTCCACCAAATACTGCAACCCGCGACCCCGGCGCCGGGCGTCCAAGATCTCAGAGACAGTCCAGGCCGGATGGCCACCAATCATCCGGGGAGCGGGGTGCGCTGCAGGTGGAGGGCAGAGGGGGTTAGAGACCACCGGTTTGACTTTGGAGACGTGGAAGGTGGGGTGGATGCGGAGGGAGGAGGGAATAGCCACACGCACAGCCACCGGGTTGATAATCCTAGTTATGGGAAACGGGCCGATGAATCGTTGGGCCAGCTTCCTCCTCTCACCCTTTAGGTTGACGTCCTGTGTGGATACCCAGACTTGTTGTCCCACCTGGTAGGCAGGGGCAGGTCTCCTGTGCCAATCCGCCGTGGATTTATTGCGCTCCGCCGCGCGTAAAAGCGCATTGCGCGCCGTAGTCCAAAGGGAGCGGCACCGCCGAAAGTGCGCCTGGGCAGAGGGGACAGCCAATTCGCCCTCCTGCGCGGGGAATAGAGGTGGATCATAACCCAGGGATGCCTTGAAGGGAGACATCCCGATGGCAGACGAGCGAGAGGTGTTGTGGGCGTACTCCACCCAGGCGAGGTGAGAGCTCCAGGACGTGGGCTTGGATGTGGTAACGCAGCGGAGCGCAGCCTCCAGCTCCTGATTGGTCCGTTCACACTGCCCGTTGGACTGGGGGTGATGGCCGGAGGTGAGGCTAACTTTAGCTCCCAGGGCATTGCAAAAGGACCTCCAGACGTCTGAAGAAAACTGGGGGCCACGATCGGAGATCACGTTGACCGGTATTCCGTGCAGTCTGACCACGTGCTGGATAAGGAGGTCTGCCGTCTCCAAGGCTGAGGGGAGTCCACGTAGGGGCACCAAGTGGGCGGCCTTGGAAAAACGGTCAACAATGGTCAGGACTGTGTCGAAGTTGTTGGAGACAGGAAGCCCGGTGACGAAGTCTAGGGCGATGTGCGACCAGGGCATGTCAGGGATGGGCAGGGGCTGGAGCAGACCCGCAGGGGGAGCATTACCTGACTTACTGGTGGCGCAGACGGGACAGGCCCGGGCGTAACAGGCGGCATCCTTCCGCAGACCTGGCCACCAAAAGGATCGCTGGAGGAGGTCGATCATCCGAGAAGCTCCAGGATGGCAGGTGAGCTTAGAGGTGTGGAGCCAGTGAATAACGTCCCCCCGGACGGCAGATGGCACGAAGAGCCTCCCCTCCGGTCCGCCGCCAGGATCCGGTTCTGACTCCTGCGCCCTCCGGATCTTATCCTCTATGTCCCAGGAAACAGCCCCCACGACGCACAACCTAGGCAGGATGGTGTGAACAGCATCTTCCGTGGCCTCCGGGGCAAATTGCCTGGAGAGGGCGTCGGGCAGGCTGTTCTTGGAGCCAGGCCTGTAGGTGATGTTAAATTTAAACCTTGCGAAGAACAGGGACCAGCGCGCCTGGCGGGCGTTCAGACGCTTGGCAGATCTTAGGTATTCCAAGTTCTTGTGGTCAGTTAGGACCACGAAAGGCAAGGCGGCCCCCTCCAGCCAGTGACGCCACTCCTGAAGCGCAAGCTTGATGGCCAGAAGCTCTCTGCCCCCCACGTCATAATTACGCTCCGCCGGGGACAGGCGTCGAGAGAAGAAGGCGCAGGGTCGCTTGACTCCATTGGCTGGAGACCGCTGGGACAGCACCGCCCCCACCCCCGTGTCCAAAGCGTCCACCTCCACTATGCACTGCAGCGCGAGATCGACCTGGCTGAGGACCCGGGAGGAGGAAAACTCCGTCTTCAGCGCCTGGAAGGCCGTTGCGGCCTCTTCAGTCCACCGGAACGGGGTCTTAGGGGAGGTGAGGCGGGTCAGAGGCCCGACGATGGCTCCAAAGTTTGGGACGAAGCGGCGGTAGAAATTGGCGAACCCGACGAACTGCTGAACCTGTTTCCTAGAGGTAGGTGTGGGCCAATCCACCACCGCTTTAATCTTCGCTGGGTCCGGGAGCACCTGGTCATGGGAGATGACGAACCCCAGGAAGGAAGTTGTCTTGGCGTAGAACTCACACTTCTCCGCCTTGACATATAGGCGATTCTCCAACAGCCTCTGCAGGACCCGCCTCACGTGGACCCGGTGCTCATCCCTGGACCTAAAGAAGATGAGGATATCGTCCAGGTAGACAAACACAAACAGGCCGATGAAATCCCGGAGGACGTCATTAATGAGGCGCTGGAAGACGGCCGGAGCGTTGGTCAACCCAAACGGCATCACTAGATATTCAAAATGACCGTTAGGGGTGCGGAAGGCTGTCTTCCACTCATCTCCCTCCCGGATCTGGACGAGGTGGTAAGCGCTGCGGAGATCCAGTTTGGTAAACCAGGTCGCCCCCTGGAGGGAGTGGAAGGCGGTGTCCATGAGGGGCAGGGTGTACTGGTCCTTCTCCGTGATGTCATTGAGAGCTTGATAATCTATGCAAGGACGAAGGGAGCCGTCCTTCTTTCCCACAAAGAAGAACCCTGCGCCTACTGGTGAGGAAGATGGTCGGATAATCCCAGCGCTGAGCGACTCCTTCAAGTAGGTGTTCATGGCCTCCTTCTCTGGCGCTGACAGGCTATAGAGGTGTCCTGAGGGTAGGGGCGCCCCCTGGCGGATGTTGATGGCACAGTCGTAGGGCCGGTGAGGAGGAAGAGACATCGCCTTGGACTTGCTGAAGACTGCACCCAGGTCGTGGAACTCTGAGGGCACAAGGGTGAGATCCGGGGGGCGCGGTGTCCTTGGCTGTGGGAGGCGAGGACGGGGCGCAGGCAGCGGATTGGAGACAGGTGCCCATACAGAAGGTGCTCCAAGCTGACACTTTTCCAGTCTTCCAGTCCAAGACAGGGTTGTGGAGGCGGAGCCAGGGGTATCCGAGAATGACAGGAGTGACCGAGGTGGGCAGGACGTAGAAGGAGATATCCTCCTGGTGGTTTCCTGAGATGATCACCGGAATGGGAGATGTCCGGTGGGTCACCTTTCCCAATGAGACACGGGAGAGATTAACCAGGGTGAGAGGAGGGTCGAGGGGGTGACAACGGATGCCCAATCGGGTTGCCAGGCTCTGTGAAATAAAGCTACCCTCCGCGCCTGAATCCACCAGTGCATGTGTGAGGTGCCCTGTGAGGTTGTGACAGAAGTGGATGGGCAGCGTCAAATGTGTGAGGGGATTTAACCGATTAGCGTCCGCGAGGCCCCCTACAGTGACTCGCGGACCTCCTCGTTTGGCTTCTCCGGACAATGCTCCACCGTGTGCTGGCTACCCCCGCAATACATGCAAAGGCCCAGATCACGGCAGCGTTGTTTCTCCGCCAGGGGGAGCTTTGTCCGGCCCGTCACCATCGGCTCCGACTCCTCGGAGACCTCCGGCGGCGGCAATGCCAGGTGGCGAGCTTGGGGCAAGCACGCAGAGACGCCCCGCGAGCGAGAAGGGTGCTTCCGCTCTGAGGCGCGCTCACGCAGCCTGTTATCCAAGCTGATGGCAAGGGAGATCAGCTCCGCTAGAGTCTCCGGGATATCCCGGCCGGCCAGCTCATCTCTCAGACCAGAGTTTAGACTGCGGAGGAAGATGCCGCAGAGCGCACGCTCTTCCCAGCCAACTTCCTCCGCGGTAACCCGGAAGTCGATCGCGTATTCGGCCGCCGATCGGCTCCCCTGTTGGAGGCCGAGAAGGCGGTCGACCTGGACACTGTCCAAACGCGAATGATCGAACACTTCCAGAAATTGTCACACGAATTGGCCATAGGTGAGGGTGGCGTAGCTGGGCTTCGCCATGATGGCGTAAGCCCAGGTAAGCGCACGACCCTCCAGGAGATTACCAATATAACCAATCCGGCTGTGGTCTGAGGGGAAGTCTCCGGGAACACGAAGGAACACGGACTCACACTGCATGATAAAACCCCGAGCTCCACCAAGCTTACCGCTAAAGCGAGCCGGAGTGGGGATTGGTGTGAGCCGTGCCGGCGCACCCGGAGCAAGCTGGACAACCGCCGGAGCAGCGGGAGCTGCGCCACCCAGATGAACCGAGGGGAACGGCTGCTGGGGGTCCAAGCGGTCTAATCGGTTAGTAATGACTGTCAATTGGTTTAATATCACCTGTTGTTGGTGGGCTATTAAATCCACCCGAGCCTCGAGGGTGGAAAGACGGCGTGCGAGCCCGCTGTCTGCCGAGCCCGCTGTCTGCCGAGCCGCTCTGCTGAAGCCGTACTGACATAATGCACGGCTCAGGAGACACACACGCAGGCTCAGGGTAGATTTAACAGCTTTATTGACAACAGGGATGTGTGGCTGCGTGTCTGTGGAATAAGAATGTGTTGGTGGTGGCGTCTGCGTCAGGCACGGGGGCAGGAGGCCGTTCAGCCGGACAACCCTATGGAAGGAAGCAGAGGGAGAAGGGTAACGGGCACCACACCAACACAGAGGATAATAATAGTCTTGCTGGCTTACTTGGTTAGGACAGGTGGCTGGCGTTGACAAGGGCGGAGCCCGGGAGACAGCGACCTGGAGCGCCTGAAGCAGCAATGTAGAGACAGCGGCGAGATGAGGAAGTCCGCCGCCGGGGAAGTCCACCTGTGCACAGGGGAGAGGGCTGGAGGAAAAGAGGTAAGGGGAGCTTACCCAGAAAATCTTGCTAGAAGGCTTGAGTACCGTTGTAGCAAACAATGCTGAAGTAGAGAGACGGCTTCAGGCCGAAGCCCAGGGCAGAGTGGATTAAGTACCTCGCCGCTGACGAGGAGCAGGTGTGCGCGCAGCTGGCGCCGCTGATGAGCGACGAGTCATGACAAGACATTCCCTCATCTTCTAGCTCAGTTAACTCAGTTCTTTCAACATAACTTGTGACAAATGTGATTCGCTGGCCTCGAGTTTTCTCTGCAAATTGCTCTTTTCCCATTCCAGATATTTGTAGTCCATTGCATACGTATGTCATGTGTCACAAAAATCATGTTACAGACATGTTAACAACAGAAAAAACTTGATTTTTGCCAAAGTGTTACTTTAAGACAAAAAAGTTACAAACATATGGGGGAAAGAGTCAAACTGACAAGAAAAAAGCCTCAAATTCAAAAGAAAAGGAGTCACAAATATATGAGGAAAAGGTTGCAAAATTTTTTGTGAGAACTTTCAATATTATAAGAAAAAATATAAAATTGATGAGACTTTTTACCTCATATCTGAGAAAAAATCACAGATTTATGAGGGAAAAATTACAAGAAAAAAGTCCTTTATTTATGAGAAAAAAAATACAGATTTTTGAGGAAAAGTCACAAATTTACATGAAAAAAATCAACAAAAAAAGTTTTATATTTTAGAGGGGAAAAACACACAAATTTACATGGAAAAAAATTAAATATCCCCCTCATTCCTAGCCCCCATGATGACTTGTGTGAATTATGAGCGCAACTTCTGGTACTAGTTTAGAATGTGTGGTTGTCACAGAAATGGGACACTTTTCCTTGTTAAAAAATAATGACTTTGGCATCAAAAATGTGGGAACACAGCCTTTTGCACCTCAAAAACAGTAATATAATCATACCAATTCCCACAACTATGGAGGGATGGGAAGATGACCTTAAAAAGTGGCCTTGCAGACCGTAGCTCCATTAGTTAGCTCCGCTGCTAAGATGCTAACGCTGTAAACAAATAAAAGCTCTGAGATATATCAATATCTCCACCGCAATAAAGTCGGATGCATTTTGTTAAAAGATGTTGGACATCTGCGATGGACTGGCGATCTGTCCAGGGTGTACCCTGCCTCTTGCCCAAAGATGCTGGGATAGGCTCCAGTCCCCCCCACCCACCCCCGCGACCCGAAAAGGATTAAGTGGAAGAAAATGAATGAATGAATGAATGAATGATGTTGGACATAATCAAATTTACCTCAGAGCAGATGTAGAATCTAGTCAGAGCCACAAAGAACCACAACACTGTGCTTAGCTGCAGCTGTCCGTTTTACCCCAACATTAAAATGCTCATGCTGCCGTCATGCTGTGAATGCTTGTTATTTAACTTAACATATACAGACCTTTTCTGACATTTGTTCATTTTCCACTTAATCCTTATCGGGTCGCGGGGGTGCTGGAGCCTATCCCAGCATCTTTGGGCGAGAGGCAGGGTACACCCTGGACAGATAGCCAGTCCATCACAGGGCCAACACAGAGAGACAGACAACCATTCACTCTCACAGTCATACCTAAGGACAATTTAGAATCCCCAGTTTGATGCCAATTAACCTAACTTGCATGTTTTTGGCATGTGGGAGGAAACCGGAGAAATCCCGGAGTAAACCCATGCAGACACGGGGAGAACATGCAAACTCCGCACAGATCACTGTTGGTCGGGGGCTAGGATCGAACCCAGGATCCCCCGGCCAAGGGTGAGTTTCTATGCTGCCGCAGTGCTAACACTCCACCACCGCGCCGCCCTGCCAGTTAACCTAACTTGCATGTTTTTGGCATGTGGGAGGAAACCGGAGAAATCCCGGAGTAAACCCACGCAGACACGGGGAGAACATGCAAACTCCGCACAGATCACTGCCTTTTCTGACAATTGTTCAAAATTTTGTTGATCTCGTCGTCGGCCTCCGTCGGTCTATGATGACCATGGAAGAGAATCCTAAATGTCTACTCTGCTGGAACAGCACCGCCTGTGGCTGAACAGGCCGATGCGCGAATGGCAGTCCCTGTCACACAGGTCGCACTTGTGGGTGGTCTCCGTGCTGCTGGGTCTGTGGCGGTTCTTCCTGCGGGTCCTTTTTTCATCTGCTGCAGCAGTCAGTCTCTCTTCACCCGCCTTGAGCTGTCTGGTCAGGGTGCCTCTCCATTTGGAGCGGTCCGTTGCAAGGTCCTCCCAGCGCCCTGTGTTGATCTCCAGGACCTTCATGTCTCTCTTGCAGACGTCTCTAAAGCGCAGCTGTGGGTGGCCAACGTCTCTCCTGCCAGTTGCCAGTTCTCCGTAGAGGACGTCTTTGGGAATTCTGCCATCCTCCATACGGTGAATGTGGCCTAGCCAGCGGAGCCTGCGCTGCCTGAGTAGAGTGAACATGGAGGGAAGGCCGGCGTGGGACAGAACTTCTGTGTTGGGCACTTTGTCCTGCCAGGATATGTCCAGGATGTGGCGAATGCAGTGCAAGTGGAAGGAGTTCAGTCTCTTTTCCTGCCGGGCGTATGTTGTCCACGTCTCACTCCCATAGAGCAGTGCGCTGATGACGCAGGCATTGTACACTGCCATCTTCGTCTTGACAGAGAGTTTGGGATTCTCTCACACTCGTGTGGTGAGGCGAGCGAGTGTGAAGGCTGATTTTCCGATCCTCTTGTCGATCTCTGTATCAAGGGAGAGGTTGTTGCTGATTGTGGACCCCAGGTATGTGAACTGATTCACGACCTCCAGCTCGTAGTCGTCGATGGTGATGGTTGGTGGTGCTTCCGTGCCTTGCGCCAAGACGTTAGTCTTCTTCATGCTGATGGTAAGCCCGAAGTCCTTGCAAGCTTCTGTAGGCGAACGAGAACAACTCGTGTGTAGACTTTGCCAACAACGCTGAGGAGGGAGATGCCCCTGTAGTTGTTGCAGTCGCTTCTCTCCCCTTTATTTTTGTAGAGGGTGATGATCTTGGCGTCCCTCATGTCCTGTGGTACGGCACCTTCCTTCCAGCACTGGCAGAGGACGTCTTGCAATGGCAGCAGTAGGGCGGTCTTGCAGTGCTTGATCAGGTCGGGGGGTATGCTGTCGTTGCCGGGTGCCTTGCCAGCGGCCAAGCTATCAATGGCCTTGCTGAGTTCGTCGATGGTTGGCTCGGCATCAAGTTCGTCCATGGATGGCAGGCAGTCGATGGCATCAAGGGCTGACGGTGTCACGGTGTTCTGTCTGGAGTAGAGGTCGGAGTAGTGTTCCACCCATCTCTCCATCTGCTTGTTCTTTTCTGTGATCATCTCCCTGGTGGAGGATTTGAGGGGGGCCGTCTTGCTCTGAGCCGGACCAAGTGCTTTCTTGATGCCATCATACATACCACGGATGTTCCCTGTTATGGCAGCGGTTTGAATGTCTTGGCTGAGCTGAGTCCAGTACTCGTTGGCACAGCGCCAAGCAGTCTGCTGAACTTTGCTTCTCGCAGCCCTGAGAATCTGGAGATTCTTCTCGTTTGGGTACTTCTTGTACTCAGCAAGTGCTGAGCGCTTGGCTTCAATGACGGGGGTCATCTCAGTCAACTTGGCATCAAACCAGTCCTGTGACTTCGAGGTCTTCCTCCCAAAGGTAGCCAAGGCTGTGCGGTGGATGGTGTTTCGCAGCTCTTCCCACTTCTGCTTTGCAGATTCTTCTTCTTGTGGTACACCAAAGTTCCTTCTCAAAGGTGGAGGCAAACTGCTCAACAAGTTCTGGTTGGGCCATCTTGCTGGTGTCAATCCGTGCCTTTCCAGGCTGTCTAGCACGATGGAATTTCTTCAGCTGCAGCTTGACCTTGCAACACACCAATGAATGGTCTGTGTCACAATCTGCACTCTGGAATGAACGGGTGATTAGCACGTTCTTCAGTGAGGTGCGCCTGGTCAGGATCACGTCCAGCTGGTGCCAGTGCTTTGAGCGTGGATGTCGCCAGGAAACCTTGTGTTGGGGCTTGGTCTTGAAGAACGAGTTTGTGATGCACAGATCGTGATATGTGCAGAACTCGAGCAGCCGCTGTCCATTGTCGTTCATTCTGCCCACGCCAAATGGTCCAAGACAGGAGGGCCAGGAGTCGTGGTCAGCACCCACTCTGGCATTGAAGTCTCCAAGGAGAATGAGTTGTTCAGAGTTGGGGATGATCCTGACAGTTGTTGCGAGATTCTCGTAGAACTCGTCTTTTGCCTCTGGTGTGGCTGTCAGTGTTGGGGCATACACACTGACGAGGGTGACTGGGCCTTGAGTGGTGTTGAGGCGGAGGGTGAGGAGTCGTGCAGAGCCATTGCTGCCCGGTTCCACCATCTTCAGCAAGGTGTTCTTTACTGCGAAGCCCATTCCGTGGTCCCTGTGTTCGTCACTGCCCTTTCCCTGCCAGTAGAACGTGTAGTCCTTCTCTCTCAGTGTGCCTGCGTCAGCCAACCGTGTTTTCTGGAGAGTGGCGATATTCACTCCCAGTCTCTTCAGCTCATTATTGATGATGGCAGTCTTCCTGGTGTCGTTGATGTCCTTGAGGTTAGCAGCGAGTCCTGTCATCATAGTGCGGACGTTCCAAGTTCCCAGTTTTAGAGTTGGTCTCTTTTGTTTTTTTGTCTTGCCTGGTGCGAAGGTTCTCAGCCTGCTGTTCGGACTTCTCCTCATCCCCATGCACCCAATGAGGAAAGCAAGCTGTGGCGGGACAACACCTTATTGGCTGGGGGCTGCCCAGCTTGAGGTGGGTGGTAGCTGTCCAGTGAGATCCGATGATCCCTCCCACCGTCGGGAACAACACCTGGCGCCGCGCTCTACGCCAATTGAGCGGTGGCTTATAACCGGTAACTGTCATTCCCCGTGTTTTGTCTACGCCAAAGGCAAAGCTGGAGTGTCCTCTCCAGTGATCCGGTGTTCTACCTTCCAGCGTTGGGCGTTGGTAGGATTCAAGCCTGGGCAGGAAGATATGGAGGACAAGATGTTGCCCATGCAGCATGTCCCCCCTCTCCACGTCACTGATGAATCCAAAGGAACAGCAGGGCTGCTACTGTTTGGCACCAGTGCCGTCGCAGGAGCTGCCAGAACGATGTTGAGCACAACAGAGAACTGCCTAGGGGCTCTGACTCCGGATTTTTCCTCAGGGTTGACTCCCGAAGCCTTTCCCGTGACCGGGTGTGCCGCAAGGCAGTGGAGGTTTGAAATCAAGGTTTACCTTCCCCTAGATGGGCTACCTTCCCAGGTTGACGAGCCACCATCTACCCGAAGCATCTGGTTTTAAGGCGCCAGAGATCTGCCCTCGCCCCTTCTCCTATTAGTAAAAGCAGTTCCGCCGGGCTTAGAGACTAAACCACACGGGCAGGCTAGGAGTTGGATTTAGTTGTCAGAGGCTTTTCGAGACGCACGCCGTAAGGAGCATTTTATGAGCACTGGGAGCTTAACCCCAGTGCCGCTCCTGGCTATGACAACCTTGGAACCTTTGTTCCAAGTTGATGACCTTTGTTGATCTATATTTTGTGATAATTTAAAAATTAATGCATGTTGAAGGGGGGCAGCGCGGTGGCGGAGTGGTTAGCACTGCGGCAGCACAGCAGCTCACCCTTGGCCAGGGGATCCCGGGTTTGATCCCAGCCCCCGACCAACAGTGATCTGTGAGGAGTTTGCATGTTCTCCCCGTGTCTGCGTGGGTTTACTCCGGGATTTCTCCGGTTTCCTTCCACATGCCAAAAACATGCAAGTTAGGTTAATTGGCATCAAACTGGGGATTCTAAATTGTCCTTAGGTATGAATGTGAGAGTGAATGGTTGTCTGTCTCTCTGTGTTGGCCCTGTGATGGACTGGCTATATGTCCAGGGTGTACCCTGCCTCTCGCCCAAAGATGCTGGGATTGGCTCCAGCCCCCCCCCCCCCCGCCCCACGACCCGAAAAGGATTGAGCGGAAGAAGATGGATGCATGCATGCATGCATATTGAAGGTACTGAAATCAAGTCCATATCATTCCAAGGCAGTGTAACAAATGCAACCCCCCCCCAAAAAAAACCCAAACTATTTGATATTTTTCTTAAATCGTTAAGCCTTAGAAAGCAAACTGCTACTATTTTTTATTTATTATTTTATTTCATGCAGCCTTCCATCTGGTGACATACAGACGTGGACAAAATTGTTGGTACCCCTCTGTTAATGAAAGAAAAACCCACAATGGTCACAGAAATAACTTGAATCTGACAAAAGTGGTAATAAATAAAAAATCTATGAAAATTAACCAATGAAAATCAGACAATGCTTTTGAATTGTGGTTCAATAGAATTATTTTAAAAAAACAAACTCATGAAACAGGCCTGGACAAAAATGATGGTACCCTTAACTTAATATTTTGTTGCACAACCTTTTGAGGCAATCACTGCAATCAAACGATTTTTGTAACTGTCAATGAGGCTTCTGCACCTCTCAGCAGGTATTTTGGTCCACTCCTCATGAGCAAACTGCTCCAGTTGTCTCAGGTTTGAAGGGTGCCTTCTCCAGATGGCATGTTTCAGCTCCTTCCACAGATGTTCAATAGGATTTAGATCAGGGCTCATAGAAGGCCACTTTAGAATAGTCCAATGTTACGCTCTTAGCCATTCTTGGGTGTTTTTAGCTGTGTGCTTTAGGTCATTATCCTGTTGCAAGACCCATGACCTGTGACTGAGACCGAGCTGTCTGACACTGGGCAGCACATTTCTCTCTAGAATACCTTGATAGTCTTGAGATTTCATTGTACCCTGCACAGATTCAAGACACCCTGTGCCAGATGCAGCAAAGCAGCCCCAGAACATAACAGAACCTCCTCTATGTTTCACAGTAGGGACAGTGTTCTTTTATTGGTATGCTTCATTTTTGCGTCTGTGAACATAGAGCTGATGTGCCTTGCCAAAAAGTTCCAGTTTTGTCTCATCTGTCCATAGGACATTCTCCCAGAAGCTTTATGGCTTGTCAACATGCAGTTTGGCAAATTCCAGTCTGGCTTTTTTATGATTTGTTTTCAACAGTGGTGTCCTCCTTGGTCGTCTCCCATGAAGTCCACTTTGGCTCAAACAACGACGGATGGTGCCATCTGACACTGATGTACCTTGACCTTGGAGTTCACCTTGAATGTGTTTAGAGGTTGTTCTGGGCTCTTTTGTTACCATTCTTCATCAAGTTTCCTCCTGCAGCCACGTCCAGGGAGTTTGGCTACAGTCCTGTGGATCTTAAATTTCTGAATAATATGTGCAACTGTAGTCACAGGAACATCAAGCTGCTTGGAGATGGCCTTATAGCCTTTACCTTTAACATGCTTGTCTATAATTTTCTTTCTAATCTCCTGAGACAACTCTCTCCTTTGCTTCCTCTGGTCCATGTTCAGTGTGGTACACACCGTGTCAACAAACAGCACAGTGACTACCTGTCACCCTTTAAATAGGCCGACTGACTGATTACAAGTTTGCAGACACCTGTGATGTTAATTAGAGGACACATCTTGGTTGAGCATGTCCCTATGGTCACATTATTTTCAATCTTTTCTAGGGGTACCATCATTTTTGTCCAGGCCTGTTACATGAGTTTGTTTTTTAAAATAATTCTGTTGAACCACAATTCAAAAGCATTGTCTGATTTTCATTGGTTAATTTTCATAGAATTTTTATTTATTACCACTTTTGTCAGATTCAAGTTATTTCTGTGACCATTGTGGGTTTTTCTTTCATTAACAGAGGGGTACCAACAATTTTGTCCACGTCTGTATATGACGCATAAACGTCAGATCTGTGACATCCATACAAGTGAAAACATACCTGGTGTGCTCTTGTATCTGTACCACAGATCATGTGACAGGTTAAAAATATAAATTAATTTAAAGAGTATCATACACAAGTTAAAAAGCAGATTACAGTTAAAAATGAGAGTTAAAAAGATTAATATTTCATTATTATTTTTGTACATGATTGTTACATTTAAAAACATTAATACAGAGCTAAAAAGGTTTTGAATGCTGTGTACACATATTTACAGTTTGTTGAAAGTCCGATGATTCACAGATCGATTGCTTTTGCCCAGAGAGAGAAGTGTGTTGTGCGCTTGCGCAGAAGTTTCCTTGTTCTTTTTGAATAAAGCAGAATGGAGTGAAGACGTAGACCGCGACTCTGTTTATTATTTTTTTGCTCAAAAGTACCACGTACCTCTCCCAAACTGTGGAGCAGAGGGCGCAACATTTTGGAGACACCGCTTGGGATATTTTGGTGAGAGAAAAATCCGCCAGCCGAAGTGGAAACTTGAGCCGAATATCCCTCCACGAACCCTAGCATCAGAGACATAAGGCACCGCTGACATTCACCGTGACTCTGGCACCACGTGCAAAGGTTGTAACTCTAGTGCCGCAATCACCACTAGAGGGCACAACTACACCACGAAGGTAAAAGAGGCCTACGTTGAACTGTTTTATGCCCACTTCTCTGATGAAAATGGAGTTGGAGAAAGTGCAGTTAGAAGTTAAAGGTGCATTATACAAACTGAATGTTGAACAACTGCTTAATGTATGCAATGCACTACAAATGTCTGGAATAGGAAAAGAGCAATTTGCAGACAAAACTCGAGGCCAGCTAATCACATTTGTCACAAGTTATGTTGAAAGAGCTGAGTTGGCTGAACTAGAAGATGAGGGAATGTCTCATTTGCTAAATATAAAGGACTTGATTGAAAATGCAAAGATGCCAGAGTTCGAGATAGTGGGTGAAGGTAAACAGAAAGAAGACCTGCAGAAAGAGGTACATGCTTTACGGACCACACTTCAAGCCAAAGAAGAAGCTATGCATCAGCTAATGAGTAATAAACTGAGCCTACAGAGCACACCAATGCACAGATGAGCTTCAGTGCCTCCAGATAATTCCATATGGCGTAAAGACTTTAAGATATCAGGCCAAACAGGGGAGCCGGGACAAAAAGACAAGCTCACATTTTCCACTTTGTCCAGGCAGATTGAAAGTTGGCTCAGTAAAGGCTACCATGAAGAGGAGATCATCGACGCAGTGATTCGCACCATCACACCAGGCCTGCAGCTGAGAAGTTACCTAGAAGGCAAAGGTAATCTTACTCTTCCTGCCCTGTGGAGGATCCTAAGGTCTCACTATCAGGAGAGAGGGGCTACTGAACTGTACAAGCAGCTTTCTTCAGAAGCTCAGAGCAGTAAAGAGACTCCTCAAAACTTCCTTCTGAGAGCCATGGACCTTCTCCAGAAGATTCTCTTCACATCCCAGGAAGATGAGTCGGGTCTAAAATATGATCCCACCTTGGTCCAAAGTTTGTTCATGCACACCATCCTAACAGGTTTGCAGAGTGACAATATTAAGAGTGGCATGCAGCCGTACCTTCTTCAGCCCACAACACCTGATGAAGTTTTATTGGAAAAGGTGAATATTGCATGCGCAGATGAAAAGGAAAGACAAGACAAGAAGAAACATGCTGTCCCCCAGCGAGCGGCCGCCGTGAATGCTGTTTAGCCCAGTGACACTCCTGCACCTGCAGAAAAAAAGACAGTTCAAAAACAAAGCACAGCCGTTCCGTCACCTGATCTGCTGGCAGAGATTAAAGAGATGTGGTCTGAGATGGTACTTTTAAAGGACTTGCGAGCTGAAGTGTCCCAAATCCGAGAAACCATGCAGAAGTCCTTCAGCCACAGCACAACCCACCACCAGCAGAGGACCTGAAAACCACTCCCCCAGCGACGACTTTCACGCCATAATACCCACAATACCAGCTGGACCCATCTGCTCAGCACTACTTTCCTGAACAGCGGCCCCAAGCAGCTCTTCAGTAGTACTATCCAGCGCAAGGCCTGGCACCAATGAGAGGCACTGCACAATTCCAGCAGCGCTTCACCCCTCAGTGGTACCACATGCCCGCCCACAACCCAAGGTGTTATTATTGCATTCAGACAGGTGAAGAGTTTTGCCAGCACTGTTTTAGCTGTGGGAGCAGCAAGCATTTTAGAGTAGGCTGTAAAGCACATAAGCCAGTGAAACCAGCCACAGGTAACTCTTTAAACTAGAAGGGGTCACTCCAACGGGATATGGTGTGACCAGTGACATAAAAAGGTCCCAGTGTTGTTATAGCTGTGCTACACAGGGTGAAAACC
Source organism: Pholidichthys leucotaenia (assembly GCA_020510985.1). Taxonomy (NCBI): domain Eukaryota; kingdom Metazoa; phylum Chordata; class Actinopteri; order Cichliformes; family Pholidichthyidae; genus Pholidichthys; species Pholidichthys leucotaenia. Next base: position 272,785,055 of record CM035841.1, on the reverse strand, counting down.
AGAGTTTGAAATGTTGTTCAGTGTTTAAAAGTGCCTTGTACTGCTCCAAAAAGTGTCAAGGAGAGTGCTGGCCCCACACACAAAACCAAATGTAAGCTCTACACCTGTGGTAGTATTCGTAAAGGGAGTAGTGAGCATTTTCAGGCAGGCTGTAGAGCATATAGAGAGCATAATTCTGCAAGAGAGAGGAAAGCAGAGCCCGAAAGGCAGTAGCCCATCCAGCCCGGCAGCCGCAGCTCCAGCGGGGAATAAGAAGGTCATCGCAACAAAAGTCTTGGGTACAGTCAAATGGTTCAACATCAGAAATGGGTTATGGTTTCATCAATAGGAATGACACAAAGAAGACGTTTTTTGTACACTAGACAGCCATCAAAAGAACACCCCGAGGAAATACCTTCGCAGTGTTGGAGATGGCAAAACTGTGGAGTTTGATGTAGTTGAGGAGAAAAGGGAGCAGAGGTGGCAAATGTTACCGGCTGGGAGGCACTGCAGTCCAGGGGAAGCAGGTATGCCGCTGACAGGAGCCGCTATAGGCACTACCCAGTATATCCAAGAAGGATGCGTCCAGACTGGATAAACTGATCAGGCAGGCCGGCTCTGTGGTCGGCGCGAAGCTGGACACCCTGGTGATGGTGGCAGAGATAAGGACTCTGGATAAACTGTTGGATATAATGGACAACGTCTGCCACCCTCTGCACACCGTCATCAGTGACCAGAGGAGCCTGTTCAGTGAAAGACTGCTCCTTCCCAAGTGTCGGACCAACAGGCTCAAGAACTCTTTTGTCCACCATGCCATCTCACTCTATAACTCCCCACTTGGGGGGGGGACATAGAGTACAGAGGACAGTAGAGCATTCATAGTGCAATAACCTTAACTTAACCACACTTGTACAAGCCATATTTAGCCTTGCATTTATATTGTGTATATTAAGTGTTTATTTTTTGCTTTTTTGCTTTTCTGATCTGTACGCTCCTTTTATGTGCTGCTGGAAATTTTAAATTTCCCAGAGGGAGTCATCCCAAAGGGATTAATAAAGTTAAGTCTAAGTCTAAGTCTACCCCAGCAGGAGAGGCCCTCCCCATGGAGACTATCCAGAGAACTACAGGAGTGATGGAGAGAACGCCCCCGAAGGAGACCAGCAGCAACAATGGCGCAGACCCACTTACCCTGGCAGGCAGCGCTTCCCACCATACTTTGTACGTAGACGCTACGGCCACCAGCCCCCGTACACCAACTCACCACGTGGAGGAGCTGGTAAGCTGCGGGATCACTGGGGGGCGCAATCCATGCTGTGGTAAGGCAAGTTGGGCAGGATAGTCCCATTTATGAACTGAAACCTGAGAGAGGCAAGGGTAGATCTAGAACTTCGCATCGCAATCTTCTTCTGCCATGTGATCTTTTGTCCTTGGAGACTTCTTTGCAGCCTCGTTCAAAGAAATATGCTACTACCAGATCAGCGGAGACACCGGAGATTCACTCAGAAGAGGACGACGATGATGAGGACGAGTATTATCCAGTGCCACTTCACTTGAGCACTCGCCCTGATTCGCCACCACCTGAGAGGGCCGTAGACCCAGCTCAGCAGGAGGACAACATATCTGAAGAGGTGCAGCAGGAGACGGAGCTTGAGCTGCAGCAGCTGACCAGCCACAGAGGACGACATTGGTCAGGTAGAGGACTTACCTGCGGAGGTGAGCCTTCCTTCACCGCACCCTCCTTCTCCTGCCTATAGTGATCCTGGTGAGGAAGTGAATCAGAGATCTAGATGTAACGCTAGAAAATCGAAAGTATTCACTTATGATACATTGGGTACACCAGCATGTTATAACACACAGACGTTGCCTTATTATCCTGAACAGACCATGTCATTTGTATACAGTGTACATCCTTTCTCCTTCCAAGAGTTTTGTGGTCAGTGTTAATAGGTTGGTGGTCATTTTGTATAGTTGAAGTAGAGTAGATGCAGTTACATTGGACTCACACTGAAAGATTGAGTTTTAAGGTCGTTTGACTCATTGGGACTGACTTAAAAAAAAAGGGACTGTGTTGGTGTTTATCTCAGTATGCACAGGATATGCACTTAAAGTGTAATGGACACTTGAGACTGTGAATGAGTTCATCTCAAAGCCAGAATATATGAAAAGAGTTCCAGTCTGTAAACTTTTTTTGAATTAGTTGACTATGCACTCTTTGAGAATTTTGCACTGTGACAGTGGCTATTATACATTTTACATGTCCTGATGTTGGGGACAACATCTATTTTGAGGGGGAGTATGTGACAGGTTAAAAATATAAATTAATTAAAAGAGTATCATACACAAGTTAAAAAGCAGATTACAGTTAAAAATGAGAGTTAAAAAGATTAATATTTCATTATTATTTTGTACATGATTGTTACATTTAAAAACATTAATACAGTGCTAAAAAGGTTTGAATGCTGTGTACACTATTTACAGTTTGTTGAAAGTCCGATGATTCACAGATCGATTGCTTTTGCCCAGAGAGAGAAGTGTGTTGTGCGCTTGCGCAGAAGTTTCCTTGTTCTTTTGAATAAAGCAGAATGGAGTGAAGACGTAGACCAGGGGTGTCCAACCATGTGCCATGGAGAGCCAAGACCCTGCAGGTTTTCTCTTCTACCCAGTCTCTTCAGCAGGTGTTTTCACTTATCAGCAATCAGTGGGAAGAAGTTCACAGAAATCTGCTGTTGAAGACACTGGTTGGAGGTAAAACCTGCAGGGTCTTGGCCCTCCATGGCACATGGTTGGACACCCCTGACGTAGACCGTGACTCTGTTCATTATTTTTTGCTCAAAAGTACCACGTACCTCTCCCAAACTGTGGAGCAGAGGGCACAACAATCACACCAACAGTCCCTGTTAGTTTTCAGTACATGATCTATGCATTGCCGGTGAGAAGCTTCCATTTATCCATTCTATGGCACAACCACGAACACCAGCAACAAGTACCAGAACTATGCCAAAACATTCAAAAAATACAAAAACTACAAGTGCTGAAATTATCTACCACTTGAGTGCAAAAAAGTTTGTGGACTATACATTAAAATGAATTTTAAAAACGTTATTTTAAATATCCCACTACTCTACTCTTGCCAACACTACTTAAACCGGAAGTTGCACTCATAATTTACAGCAGCACCCTCAGGAATAAGGTGGATCCAAGAAAATGTTGAATATTTCCAAGATTGAAATCACAAATTTATGTGAAAAAAGTTCCAAATGTACAACATAATTTTGTAATGATAGTGCTTAACTTTATCATAGATAAATACATTAAAATCTTTGAAGATTTTTTTTAACATTGTTTTTGTTTTATTCTATTTATTTTATTTTTGAATCACACTGTTTCACTGTGAAATTTGACCGGATATGGCCGCCTGTGCCGTTATTCGTCATTTTCGGCAGAAGTCGGTTATTCCCACTGATCTGTGTAGAAAACACTGGATCGCTCACGTTCCATAAGCGAGTACAGAGCTGAGCGAAGCCACCTGGTCGCCATATTGGTACACCCCAAACACTCAGGGAGTCAATGGAGAATGAATGGGTTTAGTAGTAAACGGTGCCACTTTACCTCAATGACTTCCCAAAGAATAACAAGATTTTGAACTTCTTGGTATTGAGACACAGCTGATAATCTTGGACAACCGATGAACTATAGAAATGGAGTTGACATTATGTTTAGCAGCTGGATAATCGGATGGATAATCGGAAAAGTCAAGCCAAGGAGATTAGTTCTGTGAGTAATCCATGCAGTAAGTGTGTTTAGGCATGTGGTCATAATAATCGTCCTGATGATAGTCCTATATGAGTAAATTAAAATATCATGCAGTGCTTTAATCTGGCTATCAAGTGCCTAGGCCTAATCTAATTAGCAAAATATGATGACCAGCAGCTGAATAAATTAATGTAATCAGGATGCTGGTCATCAATTCATAATGGTGGGCCACATATGATGACTGAATAATATAATTATTAGATTAGATTAGATTATAATCTACTTCCCAGGAATTGTGATGACAAGGACACTAAGGAGGACTTTTGATTCCTGATCGTCTGACAGTCTCTTATTCATTCATTCATCTTCTTCCGCTTAATCCTTGTTCGGGTCGCGGGAGGGGCTGGAGCTATCCCAGCATCTCTTGGGCGAGAGGCAGGGCTACACCCTGGACAGATCACCAGTCCATCGCAGGGGCCAACACAGAGAGACAGACCAACCATTCACTCTCACAGTCATACCTAAGGACAATTTAGACTTTATATCTGTGCTAAATTATTCCTTTCATCACAGAAATTACAGTATTCACAAAAGTGAGTACACCCCTCAATTTTGTGTAAATATTTTATTATTTCTTTTCATGAGACAAACACTGAAGATATGATACTTTGATACAATGTAGTCAGTGTACAGCTTGTATAACAGCTGTAAATTTGCTGTCCCCTCAAATAACTACTCAACCCACAGCCATTAATGTCTAAACCGCTGGCAACAAAAGTGAGTACACCCCTAAGTGAAAATGTCCAAATTGTGCCCCAAAGTGTCAATATTTTGTGTGGCCACCATTATTTTCCAGCACTGCCTTAACTCTATTGGGTATGGAGTTCACTAGAGCTTCACAGGTTGCCACTGGAATCCTCTTCACTCCTCCATGAGGACATCACAGAGCTGGTAGATGTTAGAGACCTTGCGCTGCTCCACCTTCCGTTTGAGGATGCCCCACAGATGTTCAATAGGGTTTAGGTCTGGAGACATGCTTGGCCAGCCTGTCACCTTAACCCTCAGTTTCTTATAGCAAGGCAGTGGTCATCTTGGAGGTGTGTTTGGGGTTGTTATCATGTTGGAATACTGCCCTGCAGCCCAGTTTCCAAAGGAAAAGGGGATCATGCTGCGCTTCAGTATGTCACAGTACATGTTGGCATTCATGGTTCCCTCAATGAACTGTAGCTCCCCAGTGCCAACAGCACTCATGCAGCCCTAAACTGTAACATTCCCACCACCATGCTTGACTGTAGGCAAGACACACTTGTCTTTGTATTCCTCTCCTGGTTGTCACCACACACGCTTGACACCATCTGAACAAAATAAGTTTATCTTGGTCTCATCAGACCACAGGGCATGGTTCCAGTAATCCATGTCCTTAGTCTGCTTGTCTTCAGCAAACTGTTTGTGGGCTTTCTTGTGCATCATCTTTAAAAGGGGCTTCCTTCTGGGACAAGAGTCATGCAGACCAACTTGATGCAGTGTGCGGCATATGGTCTGAGCACTGACAGGCTGATCCCCCACCCGTTCAACCTCTGCAGCAATGCTGGCAGCACTCATACATCTATTTTCAAAAGACAACCTCTGGATATGACGCTGAGCATGTGCACTCAACTTCTTTGGTCGACCATGGCGAGGCCTGATCTGAGTGGAACCTGTCCTGTTAAACTGCTGTATGGTCTTGGCCGCCGTGCTGCAGCTCAGTTTCAGGGTGTTGGCAATCTTCTTATAGCCTAGGCCATCTTTATGTAGAGCAACAATTCTTTTTTCAGATCCTCAGAGAGTTCTTTGCCATGAGGTGCCATGTTGAACTTCCAGTGACCAGTATGAGAGAATGTGAGAGCGATAACACCAAATTTAACACAGCTGCTCCCCATTCACACTTGAGACCTTGTAACACTAATGACTCACATGACACCGGGGAGGGAATATGGCTAAGTGGGCACAATTTGGACATTTTCACTTAGGGGTGTACTCACTTTTGTTGCCAGCTGTTTAGACATTAATAGCTGTGTGTTGAGTTATTTTGAGGGGACATCAAAATTTACATTGTTATACAAGCTGTACACTGACTACTTTACTTTGTATCAAAGTGTCATATCTTCAGTGTTGTCCCATGAAAAGATATAATAAAACATTTACAAAAATGTGAGGGGTGTACTCACTTTTGTGAGATACTGTATGTGAGGTCTTTTTTCTTTAATTTTTACCTCAAGTTAAACAGTGTGGAAGATGGAAGCAGACGAGACAATGAGCTAGATGACACACAAATTTTACTCCACTTCCAACATAAACACAGAAACTCTGAAACCTGAGTGCATGAGCAAACTCCTTTATACACTTTAATTCCCACCTCCAGTACTCAGGGTAAACACAGGAACATTCAGACTGCAAGACATGCACACACGTTAACATAACATTGACCCACACATCACAGAGCATGTCTTGCTACAATACATTCACACTCCTGCATCCTCAGGTGTCAGAGTGGCGTAGCAGGGGATGAAAGGCACATCTTTGTTTGGTTGGCTCCTCTCGGCTTTCCCCATTAGCATCCCTAACTATCTTCTCCCCTACCAACCCCCTTGTCCTGGGTGGAGTGCCATGTGTATTGTGTCCACCACACAGCCCCCCCCCCCCGTCCCCTGAAACACCCAGAAGGGGCTCTAACCCTCTGGCACCTTGGGCTTGAGCCAGTGCCTGAAAAGGCTGCAACGTGAACCGGCCGAAGTGTCTTGCTGTTGAGGAGGGCAGGAGACAAACTTGGTCTCCGGTGCACAGTCCTGTGGAGGGGGAGAGGGTGGGGAGGGGAAAGACCTAGTCTGCTGCCAACAGTTCTCTGCAGGGTGAACACCAACTTGCAGAGCCACTGTAGGTGGGTGTCCGCACCAGGGAACTTGAGCCAACACCACCTGTTTGTCTGCCAACACATAAGCACGCTTAAGCGTGTCAGTGCAGATGGTTTCCTTATGCCACCCCCCCCCCAAGTCTAACACAAAATGCTTTGCCCCAGTTTTCAGCACTCTGAACGGTCCGTCATACGGTGGACACAGCGGGGTTCTGTGTGCATCGTGCCTAACAAAAACAAACTTGGTGCTCCGTAAGCTCTTTGAGATGAAGGTGTGAGGAAAACAATGGTGCACCGGACCTGGCACGTTAGCGGCCCCTGTGCTGTAAAATAATTGCGTGGGTAGGTCGGTCCCTGGTGTGGGGTTTTCCGGTAAAAATTCCCCGGGGATCCATAGCGGCTGACAAAAAATGAGTTCTGCCGGGGAGGCTGCCAGATCCTCCTTAGGCGCAGAGTGCAACCCCAATAGGACCCAAGGCAGGCGGTCGACCCAATTTGCATCCGTGAGTAAGGCTCAGAGCGCTGCTTTAAATGACTTATGAAAGCGTTTGGATAACCCATTAGCCTGGGGGTTGTACACAGTGGTGCAGTGGATTTTGACCCCCAGGCTCTGGCCATTGCGGACCAGAGTTCCGAAACAAATTGCGGACCCCTCTCAGAAGTGATGTCCGATGGGGATCCTAACCGTGCAACCCAAGCCGACAAAAAAGCGCAAGCCACTTCCACGGATGTGGTGGAAGCCAGCTGGACCACTTCAGCCCAACGCATGGTGCAGTCCATGATTGTCAAAAAGGTGCATGAACCCTTGCAACGGCGGGAGGGAGCCCACCAAATCCACATGGATGTGATCGAACCTTCTGGCTGGAATTTGAAACTGCTCGAGGGGGGCTTTGGTGAGCTTGTGCACTTTGGCCCACTGGCACGCAACGCACGCTGCAACCCACTCTTTCACCTCCCTGCGTAAGTGAGGCCAGACAAATTTTGGCCCCACCAGTTTAACCAAGGCGCACACGCCAGGATGTGAAAGGGAGTCGACTGACTCAAAAACGCGGCAGCGCCAAGAGCTCGGAAACCACTGGGGCGTGAGCGACCAGTGGAGACGTTGCAGAGCAAGGGGGACACCCTTCTTGCACCACCCTGCTCTCCAGTTTTAACCCAGTAGGTGCGGGCTGGAGCTCGCAAATGTCCACATCCCCGGTTTGCTATATGGCCATGGTGAGGTAATCTATTTCCATGTAGACCGGGGAGACTAACGCGCGTATCAGGCAGTCAGCCACGACATTAAGCTTACGGGCTACATGTTGAATGTCGGTCGTGAACTCTGAGATGGCGGCCAAATGTCGTTGCTGCCGGGCCGACCACGGTTCTGAGAATTTGGACACTGCATACGTTAGCAGCTTATGATCAACGAACGCGGTGAACTCTAGCCCTTCCAGCCAAAACTAGAAATGGCACATTGCCAGGTGGAGGGCCAACAACTCTCTGTCAAATGTACTGTATTTGCATTCACTGTTGTGCAAAGTGAGGCTGAAAAATGTGAGTGGATCCCACGCACTGGAAACGTACTGCTCCACCACTGCACCTATGGCAATGCCAGACGTGTCAGTAGTGAGTGCTGCCCACGCTGATGGGACAGGGTGGGCTAGCAAAGCGGTGTTAGCAAGTGCTGTTTTGGCATTTGCGAAAGCTTGGACTTGCTCGGGGGTCCAGTCGATGGTTTCTGCGGGCTTCTTTTTCTTCACTTCACTTCCACCCTCCAAAGAGAACAGACGCTTTTCTTCCCAGCTCCGGCTCCCTATCTCTCTCTCCCTCCCTAACTGACTGGATCCCAGCTTGCTATCGTCTGTCTGCGTGTCTTTACTGCTGATTTATCTAACGAAATTATGGATTTAATAAGCTGGGCTTTGAACGCAATTGACACTGTTTTTTCAACGAGGAAATCTGGCCCGGGGGAGCCGATCTGTCCCGCAGGAACTGCTGCTGCGGGTTATTTAAAGGACACAAGCAATTGGAAACTCTTGTGCCTGTGTGATCTTTCTATTGAAGATATTGAAGATTTATATCTTTTCGGAGCAATGGTCATCGGAATTCTACTGATTGGATTTGGGATTGTTCTGGTGTACCGCAAATTGAAGAAGATGGATAGAGCTTATCAAAAAGCAGACCCGGCGAAGCTCACCCACCAAATTGACCAACTGGGCAGGACTCTGACAGCGGCCAATGGAGAACTGCACAGAAAAATGGATTACATCACGATCACGCTGAGAGCTGTCCACGAATCGATTTCAACGCCTGGCCATGAAGGAATTGGAGCACTGAATCCGTAAGAGAATAGAAAGTTTTTTCTTTGAAGTCAGTGCTATTCGACCTGTTTTTTTTCGGCGCCCTCAGCACTCAGTCCTCCAGATAATCAACAGTATATTTGCTTTCATAACACTGGCGGGCAGCATCTGACTCTCAAGGACAGCTGGCTGGCAAAACTATTCCATCTGCCGTGCTCAAGGACACGTGCCTTTGCTTCAGACTGTAGTCATAACATCTGCTGAGGAAGAGACTATTGTTGTCCTCCAAACTGATTTGCCACTGATTGCACCCAACTCACACATACTGATCCACTATACTGACTGTTGAAGATATACACTCACTGCTCTCTTTGTGTCATTGTGTGGATTCTATTGTCTGCTAATTGTGCATCGAGAGTTTTTTTCTTGTAATCATAATATCGGTCATATATGAACTTTATTCTGATAAACAATGCTTTTTTCTCTCTCCTACTGTGTTCACCCCCCTTCCCCCCATTGCTTTCTGTTCCCCTCCTGCTGACAGGCACCTCCACGGCTCGCCGCGTCATTGAGAATGTCATTTATGATGTTTTCAGTGTCAAGTCAAATTCCTCGTATATTTACCTGTTATTTACTTGTAAATGTGCTTGGCAATAAACTTATTCTGATTCTGATTCTTTTTCTTGAGCGCGGCGCACAATGGCTGCAGCAGCTGGGCTGCTCGGGGGAGGAAACGGTTGTAAAAGTTGACTATCCATCCATCCATCCATCCAGCCATCTTCTACTGCTTTTCTGGAGGTCCGAGTTGCGGATGCAGCAGTTCAAGCAGAGAAGCCCAGACATCTCTCTCCCCAGCCATCTGCTCCAGCTCTTCAGAGAGGATACCAAGGCGTTCCCAGACCAGTTGGGAGACATAGTCTCTCCACTGAGTCCTGGGTCTGCCCCGGGGTCTCCTCCCAGTGGGACGTGCCCAAAACACCTCAAGTGGGAGGTGTCCAGGAGGCATCCTAATCAGATGCCCATACCACCTGACCATGCCCAAAAATTCCTGCAGGGCCTTCACAGTCTGCGAGCACGGAAAATCTGAAACGGCATGCACCTTAACAGGCAGCAGAATCGCACCCTCCGGCAAAATACGGTGACCCAAAAAATCAATCACTGGCACACCAAACTGGCACTTTGCTGAGTTCATGATAAGCCCGTGCGCTTCCAACTGCTGGAAAACTAGTTTGAGATGGGCGAGGTGCTCCCCCTCAGACGCGCTAGCCACCAGAATGTCGTCTAAGTAGAGAAAAACAAAGGACAGGTCACGGAGCACTGCGTCCATCATTCTTTAGAAGGTTTGCGCTGCACCCTTTAACCCGAACGGCATGTGTAAAAAGTCAAAAAGGCCAAAAGGAGTTATTACTGCTGTTTTGGGAATGTCCTCTGCACGCACTGGGACCTGGTGGTACACGAGGACCAGATCCAACTTTCGAAAAAACGCATGCCGCCCAGGTGCACGGAAAAATCCTGGATGTGTGGGATGGGATACCGATCGTGTTCCATGGCGTTGTTCAAGCACCGGAAATTGCCGCACGGTTGCTACAACCCATCAACCTTAGGCACCATGTGTAGTGGGGATGCCCACAGGCTGTTGGGGCACCTAACAATGCCCAGCTGTTCTAAGTTGGTAAACTCCTTGCACGCGCTATTTAACTGCGTCCAGATGCCGAGGTTGCGCAAACACCTGCAAGCCTTTTGTGGTTATGAAATGTTCAACCTCGTGTTTGGTTACTGTAGCAGAAAACATTGAAACCGTGAGTGCTGAGAACTGTGAAAGTAAATGCTGGTACTTACCCCCTGGAGCTATAATGCTAGCCTGTGCTGTTGGCCCAACTCCCCGAGCTGTGCAGGGCAAGGAGTTAAAAGAGACAGCATCCACTAAATGTCTGTTAGCAACATCGACTAACAACCCATAAGCACATAAAAAATCTGTGCCTAAAATGGGGACAGAACATGCCGCCACCACAAAATCCCATTGGTAATTGTGTCCGAGTAAACACACCGTTAATGTCTGTTTGCCAGACGTCCTGATGTTGGATCTGTTGGCGGCCGTGAGCTCTGGACCACTGCCTCCTGCCAATCTGTCTGCACCGGCAGAATGAGGCTCTTCTAGGAGCCGGAGTCCACTAAGAAACGTCTCCCCAAATGTGTGTCTGTGATGAACAGCAGCTTGTTCCTATCGCCAGCACTTGCAGCTGCTATTGACTGCTGGCCATGCTGTTTCCCTGGCTTCTTGAATTGGCACGGTGGCAGACAGCGTTGGGCATCCAAGCCAAAGTGGCGATGATAGACACAGAGTGTCTCCTTCCTGCATCTCTTGGCGTCCGTCCCAGCCACCACCAACGGCTCCTCGACCGGTGTTGTTGCATGCACGATCAGAGTTCTGGTTGCTAGGATGATGCAGTCTGCTTCCTGCGCCAGAGTGTGGTAGTTCCTGGTTACCAGCAGCGGTGAGTTGACCAGGATCGCCCTCACTGTAGCAGGTAGGTTCCTGACAAAGAGGTGTGCGAAAAGGAAGGATTCATTGTTCTTCCCCCTCAATGCAAACATGCTCTCCATCAGCTGATTTGTCACCTAACTCTGAGTGTGTTAGGAGTGTCTCTGTTCTCTCACTGTCCGACAGGGTATACCACTGAATCAACATCTGCTTGAGCGCGTTGTATTTCACCTGAGCTGGCGGTTCCTGGAGCAGGCTCGTCACTTGCTGCATGGCGTGCACATCCAGCGCAGTGACCACATGATAATATTTGGTGTCGTCCGTTGTGATCCTGCGGAGTGCGAATTGGGCTTCAACATGTAGAAACCAAGCAGTTGGACTGTGAAGCCAGAAGTCTGGGAGCTTGACTGTGACAGCACAAACCATGCTGGTGTTCTCCCTCTGGGTTGTCTCTGGGGCGGTGCTCGGCTCGTTCTCCATTGCACATCTTAGGGTCACCAATGTGGAAGATGGAAGCAGACAAGGCAGTGAGCTAGATGACACACAAACTTTATTCCACTTCCAACATAAACACAGAAACTTGAAACCTGAGTGCCTGAGCAAACTTCTTTATACACTTTAATTCCCGCCTCCGGCACTCAGGGTAAAGACATTAACATTCAGACTGTAAGACATGCACACACATTAACATAACATTGACCCACATGTCACAGAGCATGTCTTGCTACAATACTTTCACACCCCTGCGTCCTCAGGTGTCAGCCTGGTGCGGTAGGGGGTGAAAGGCACATCTTTGTTTGGTTGGCTCCTCTCAGCTTTCCCCATTCGCATCTCTAGCTATCTTCTCCCCCACCCCCCTCATCCTGGGTGGAGTGCCATGTGTATTGTGTCCACCACAACAGAACCTTTGTGAAAAGGTTGTGATCCCATATTTTGCTAATTAGATTAGGCATACCCACTTAATAGCCAGATTAAAGCACTGCATGATATTTTAATTTCCTCATATAGGATTATCATCAGGACTGTTATTATGACCACATGCCTAAACACACTTACTGCATGGATTACTCACAGAACTACTCTCCTTGGCTTGACTTTTCTGATAAGCTGTCATGAACCTGGGTTTGGCGGTTTCAAACCCAGTTCTGACTTTTGGTGCGGTTGCCCTATTTTCCTTCAGGCGCGTCAGGGAGCTCTTTGGGTCCTTCGCTCCCTGACTGCTTGGGCACGCCTCCTCCTCTTGTCAGTGCCATCAGCTGTTTCACATTACGGGTGTTTCCACACACATACACACACACTCCATTCATTCCCATTCACACGTTCATACACTCACTCTTGCACACCGGGGTTTGATTATGTTCAACCCACGCTTCCTCACACCGGCAATCTCTTCCCTCGTTCGGGCTGCACGGTGGCGCAGTGGTTAGCACTGCGGCAGCACAGTTTACCCTTGGCCGGGGGATTGTGGGGATCGTGGGATCGTGGGTTCGATCCCAGCCCCCGACCAACAGTGATCTGTGTGGAGTTTGCATGTTCTCCCCGTGTTGCGTGGGTTTACTCCGGGATTTCTCCGGTTTCCTCCCACATGCCAAAGACATGCATGTTAGGTTAATTGGCTGTTCTAAATTGTCCCTAGATATCTGTTTCCTATAGGCCCTTAGAATAGAGGGTTAGTATTAATGAAAGCGCTTTGAGTGGTCTTTGTGACTAGAAAAGCGCTATATAAGTGCAGGTTAGTTAGTTAGTTAGTTTGCATCATGATTACAAATACGCTACGTTTATGGGAAGAGATTGTCGCAGCATTCACCTTCATACGTGGCAGCTAGTTCCTCCACGTATGTTTTTTCACTACCTACGTATTTATTCAGCCTGTCAGTTCAAGTTTGGTTAATCCCTTGATGTTAGTGGCTGACCTTGCCTTTCTCCCTCATGCACCAGACTGTACGGACAGCCCCAGATCGCTCCAGCACCGTGTTTCATGTTTGCCTTTCTCCCTGTGCCGACAGTAGCTCTGTGGCACTAGGCATTCCCTTCGCCGGGCTGTAGAGCATCTGGCAGGCGCCCTGTATGTCTGGAGGCCTTAATCTCATCATTTGCAACTCTCTGTATTTTTGTGGTCAACTGGACTTGTTATTTTGTTATAGTTTATGTTAATAAATGGCACATCCTACTCCAGCGATTGGGTTTTTCATTCCTTCCCTCGTGCGCCACATAATGCCGCACGAGGAATCTTGACAGAATGCTCCGACCATTTAGAAAAAAAACCCAGCGGAGTAGATGTGTGTTTTTTCTTTTTCTCTTTTTCCTTCCTGCCCGAGTTTTAACATGGTGGTTCAGACGGAGAGGGAGCTGGAGCGGGAGCTGCGTTTGCTGTGCTTTCTGGAGGAAGTTTTCTCATGGACACAGAAGCCCTGTTCCTCCCTGGCTCTTCGACAGGCTCGGGACACAGCAAGGAGGGTAATGGAGCGAGACAGCCTCTGGGATCATCCGGAAGCAATGGAGATCCTCTGGGACATCTTCGCCGTGCCATGTGAGGAATTGGCTGAGGATCTCCCAGTGCTCAAGCTCCTTGCAGCCACTCCGCTCACTTCTCCAGAAAATACGGGGCTTCTCAGCATGGGTGACCCGCCGCCCAGCGCGGTGCTCTGCATCCCGGATTATCTGGTTCCCGAGCCGCCCGTGAGGAGGAAGAGGAGGAATCCCCACCGAAAGAAGCGTCCAGCCCCGCTGACGCCAGCCCTGCCTCCCCGCTCCAAGCCATGCTCTGCTCCGTCACTGGAGGAACTGGAAGAATGTAGGTTGGCTCTTCTGGCAGAGACGGACCTCATCCTGGAGGTGAAGCCGTAGCTCCTCCCACGTGCCCCTTTCCTTGTGCCCCTACAAGCTTGCCGGCTCTGGATCCAGGTCGCTCGAGGGGAGAGGAATCAGAGGCCCACAAGGGTCAAGCCCATGGGTCAGCGGAGAGGTCGCTTTTGGCCATCACGCCAGAGGAGCCGGTGGCGTGGAAGATGGCGCATGGGAGCACCCAGACTGCAACTACCATCACGCCTGTTGCGGGGGCTGCCACAGCAGAGTCGTCCCCCGAACCAGACTTCCAGCCGACAGGATCCCAAACATCATCGTCGGCATCGCTGGAGTCCTGGACGGTGGTAGAGCTTGAGCACAGGCAAGTAATCTCTCCTGTAGTTCAGTTGCCAGTTGTTGAGAGATCTTGTCTGGCTCTTGGGGAGGAGAGTTGGGTGCAGCTTCCAGCTGCATCCGGACTCTCCTCGCAGGGCTCTGCCGCTGCCGGTGACCCTAACCATTTCTTCTCTCCCGTCTCCCTTGAGCTCCATCCTAGGGTTGTCAGAGAGGAGCAGCCGCAGCCTAGGTTGCCCACGGATGACGACGTGGGTCCGGTTGTCCCAGAGGAGGTCGAGGGTGCAGCACCCGATGGATTGGTGGAACCCGCGCACCCTAAATCGCCTGAGTCCTGGATGGCGGTGGAGCCCGAGTTTAGGCAAGTGTGCTCCATTATGTCAGTTATGTTAATGTCGATGTCACACTGTCTGACTCATGGTGAGGAGGGCCAGGGGCAACTTGAAGTAGCCCTCGGGGCCACCTCACCGGGCTTTGCCACTGCCGCTGCCAGTGACCCTGACCCAGTCTCTCTTTCTCTCCCTCCGGGTTCGGAGCCCCCTGCCTGCATTGCTGGAAAGCAGCTGATCCCGCTGGAGGCTGCCGAGGATTGGGGTCCAGCGCCAGGGGTCGCGAGGAGCTGTACCTCCCTCGCTGAGAAGGCCACCACAGGAGCAATGAGGCCCCTGACGGGGACCACCACAGGTGCAACAGTGCTCCAGCCGGAGTCCACTGCAGGTGCAGCATAGCTCCAGCCGGAGTCCACTGCGAGTGCAGCGGAGCTCCAGCCCGGGTCTATCGCCGGCACAGCAGAGCTCCAGCCTGGGTCTATCGCCGGCACAGCAGAGCTCCAGCCGGGGTCTATCGCCGGCACAGCAGAGCTCCAGCCGGGGTCTACCACCGGCGCAGCAGAGCTCCAGCCGGGGTCTACCGTCGGCGCAGCAGAGCTCCAGCCGGGGTCAACTGTCAGTGCAGCAGAACTCCAGCCGGGGTCCACCATCGGAGCAGCCACGTCCCAGACTGGGACCGTCACAGGTGCAGCCATGTCCCAGACTGGGACCATCACGGGTGCAACTACGTCCCAGACCAGGACTGTCGCGGGTGCTACGGTCCCCCTGCTAAAAGCTTCGGACGGCAGGGGGGCTCCTGTCCCTTGGTTTGGCCACCGAGGCTCCCGGATGGGTAGACTGTCTCTCCACCCCCCTCTCGGGTTCTGGTGGCTCCACCACGGTGGTCGGCCACCCGAAGGACTTGGTCTTCGGGGCGGGTGGCCCATCGGTCCGGACAGGCCACCGGACACTATTCTGTGGGCCACCTGCTGGACATGAGACTGGGGCAGGCCACCTGATCAGTCACCCCTCACCATGCTGGGGCCCTGGGACTCTGGTCGACCCCATGAACTTTGGACTTCTGGGGAGGGGGTTAGTGTCCTGGGTGGGGTGCTGTTAGGAGGGTTACTGCTCTTTATTTGCTTATTATTTCTTGCATTGTTTCACTGGTTGCTTCCCTCCTAACTGGTTTTCCCCCACCTCCCACCCTTGGTATGGTGTGTTCCTGGGGGGGGGGGGTCCCCTTGAGGTGTGTTTTTTTGTTTTCGGCTGATGAACCTGGGTTTGGAACTTCCAAACCCAGTTCTGACTTTTGGTGTGGTTGCCCTATTTTCCTTCAGGCGCGTCAGGGAGCTGTTTGGGTCCTTCGCTCCCTGACTGCTTGGGCACACCTTCTCCTCTTGTCAGTGCCATCAGCTGTTTCACATTACAGGTGTTTCCACACACATACACATACACTCCATTCATTCCCATTCACATGTTCATACACTCACTCATGCACACCGGGGTTTGATTATGTTCAGCCCACGCTTCCTCACACCGGCAATCTCTTCCCTCGTTTGCATCATAATTACAAATACGCTACGTTTATGGGAAGAGATTGTAGCAGCATTCACCTTCATACGTGGCAGCTAGTTTCTCCATGTATGGTTTTTCACTACCTACGTGTTTATTCAGCCTGTCAGTTCAAGTTTGGTTAATCCCTTGATGTTAGCGGCTGACCCTGCCTTTTTCCCTCATCCACCAGACTGCAAAGACAGCCCCGGATTGCTCCAGCACCGTAAGTTTCATGTTTGCCTTTCTCCCTGCACCGACAGTAGCTCTGCAGCACTAGGCATTCCCTTCGCCGGGCTGTAGAGCATCCGGCAAGCGCCCTGTATGTCTGGAGGCCTTAATCTCATCATTTGTAACTCTCTGTATTTTTGTGGTCAACTGGACTTGTTATTTTGTTGTAGTTTATGTTAATAAATGGCACGTTCTACTCCAGCGACTGGGTTTTTCATTCCTTCTCTTGTGACATGCAAGGAAATAAAATATCTGGGTCACATCATCGCTGATGATTTGAGAGATGACAGCGATATCTACAGGCAGTGTTGTAAATTGTATGCCCAAGCCAATGTTATTGAGAAAGTTTAGCATGTGCTTGTGGGCGGTTCGGTTAACCCCCACAATAGATTAAGGACAGTCAGCTCTCTTCTCTTGGTTTTTCCTGCTGCACTACTGAGATGTAATGTGCCATGCATGTGTTGTGATGTAATGTGCCATTCATGTATAGTGTTCATGCGTCCTGTCCTTACTGTGACCTAGAGGCTGAGATCAATATGTAGATGTGCCTTGTAACCTCTTTGTCCTGCACCTGGAGCAGAGGCTAGCAAATCTGCCTATTGTTATGTAGGTCTCTTAAATGCAAATGTCTCATGCCTGTTCTGCAGTCCCTTTGATGTATTGTCTGAGTTGGGTATAAATACTGCACAGGTTCTGTAACTCGCTCTCTCAATTCCACTTCCTCAACTGCTGCTGCTGGACACAGACTATGTGTCCTCCTTCTCAGAGAGCCGCTGAGCTCGCTCCCGGCGCACATGCATGGCTGGGAGCGCTGGGAGCGGAGCTCGTGACGGCGGTATGATTAATAAAACCTGCTTAAAACCACAGCATCGCTGCTTATTTTTTCATGCCGCTGCAGTGCTCTGTAAATGTTAAATCTTCTCTGTTCAGAGCTTACTGTACTCCTCTGTACATTGCATCCCTGTGGAGCAGCTACAAGACTGATAGTATGAGAAGGTTGACTGTGGCCTATAACGATGCACTGAGGTTGCTGCTTCAGGTGCCCAGATGGCATAGCGCCAGTCAGCTGTTTGTGACATGTGGTATTCCTACGTGCAAGGCATTACTGAGGAAACTTATGTACAATTTTATGTGTCGTTTGGATGACTCGGAAAACAGTATCATACAGACCCTGATAAGCCCTAGGAAGAGCAGTCTCAGACAGCTCTGTTCTCAGAAGACACTGGCACAACAGCCTCTACAGGAACTCTTTTAAAAGACTGTTATGTTGTTTTTACTGCTTCCCTGACGCCCCTACCCCTCCTTATTTTATATGGACCCGCTTGTGTGTCTGAAATAAAGATTAATTATTATTATTATTATTACTAAACCCATTCATTCGCTATTGACTCGCTGAGTGTTTTGGGTGTACTAATATGGCGGCCACAGAGTTTCCGGTGGTTTCACTTTGCCGGCAAGTGCGCGATCCGGCGTTATTCCGGTCAAAGTGTCGGTTGTTTTCGGCTGTTCTCGGTGGTTGTCGGTAGTCCGGATTGGTGTCTGGTACCAGTACTGCTGCTCCGGTTCTCTCCGCTTCGTCCGGCGGGTAAATGCGGCGGAGTTCTGGGGGAGTCTTCATGGAGGAGACCTGACGAAAGAAGAGACGTTTCCCGCCAGTGAGACTGACAACACTAACCGGTAACCGTTAACTCCTGCCGTTACCGGGCAGAGTTTCCCTTTGTAAACAAGTGACAAGTTGAGTCGTGCAGAAATGGCGCCGAAAGACTTTTATTTCCTTTTTTTTAAAACTTGTTTGTTCTTTTGTTCTTGCGGCTCGCGCTCCGTTCCCATGGTGAAGCTTATTTAACTCATGCGAGTCACAGCCGAGATGTTTCGGAAACAGCCGAGGACTTTCCGGAAACAGTCAAGCAGCTTCAGTGACAGTCAAGGGGCTTTTTTTTTTTTTTTTTTCAGAACAGCCGAGAGGTTCCGGAAACAGCCGAGTGGTCCGTTCTTTCTTTTTTTTCTGGTAAATTTGCAGATTTTTTTATATAACAACTTTGTCTTTTTCCTTTTAAATTTACGACTTTTCACAAAAAGCGACTTCTTCACCGGAACTCAGAACCGATTTCTTGTATGTTTTCCCACAATTTTTTTTCAAACACTTGTGCTTATAAATTTATGACTTTATTAAATCCTTGACTTTTTCTGTAAATTTGTGATTTTTTTTCTAACAGTGGGGACACCCGGCCAGAGACAGTCTGGACACAGTCCAAGGACGGATAATTTTTTCACACACAAGGAGTTGTTCAGAACTTCTTATACAAAGATATAGTAGTAGTAGATTAGTTTATTTGACAGGGACAGTGCAATAAACATAGACAATTAATCAAAGACAATCAATCTGATGTGTTGCACATAGAGTGTATAGCTATTAGCTAATTTGCAACTCTTGTCCCTGGATGGGCTTTAGAAAAAAGAATCAAGATAAAAAATATACACAATAACCACATACATCAATGCAGAAAAATTATAAATACACAATTATAAATATTATAAATATTATAAATACACAAATATAACAGCCTGACTCACATTTAACATAAATATTATAAATATTATAAATACACAAATATAACAGCCTGACTCACATTTAACACATATAACATAACTCACATTTGCCTATTTCAGGCCTTCCTCCCTCCGTCACTCACTATAAACAAACACATTTATTCCTTCCCTTCATTCACTCTCACTTTGCAGACAATTAATTCATACATGAGTACATTCTTGTTTATTTTTCAGCCAGTTTTTAACATTTTTAGTGAATGTTTTAAAGTCCGTTATTATTTTAATTTCATTTGGCATTGTGTTCCAGATGTGACTGCCCTTTATAGAGAAAGCTGTTTGTCCAAATGTGGTTCTGCGGTGGAATATTTTACAGTTATTGTTAACAGAACTCCTGGTGGCTCTGCTGCTGTCCTGTCTTTGGACAAAACCAGCAAGTGGCTCGGGTGCTGATTTATGGAAACATTTTGAACGTTAATTTCAGAAGACAGAGGTCAATGAAGCTCTCAAAACTCAATAGGTTGTATTTTTTTAAAACATTACAGTGATGCCACCTAATGGGCTTTTTGTCCAAGATTTTTAGGGTTTGATTATATAATGAACCTATATGTCTTATTGTGGAAGGGGCTGCTTGAGCCCAGACTGTCAAACAGTATGATATATGAGAAAAAACCATAGAATGCATATACAGTGCAGCTGCTTCGTAAGGTATGTAATATCTAATTAATTTAAAGCAGTTCAGATTTTTTTTTACTGTTTTTGAAATTTTCTTTATATGAAGATTAAATTTGAGTTGAGGATCTAGTACAATGCCAAGGTATTTGAATTCTGTAGCTAAACTGATGTCATGATCATGTATATTAACTTTAAAATGTTGCAGGTGATGAGTGATGATGATCAAGTCAGTGGCGGTGATGCACCTGTAAGCTGGTTGCCAACCGCCAATCAAATCTAAAAGAAGAAGAAGAACTCTATTTTTCCTCTTATATTTGTGGATTTTTTTCTTATAAAATTTTAACTTTTTCACTAAAAAATGTGACTTCTTTCCTGTTAAGTTGCTTGTTTTAGTTTTGTTTGGGTCTAGGCAAAAAAATGGTTAAGAATTTTATTGAAGATGAAAACTGCACATTTGCAAGCGGGTGTAAAAAAAACAAACAGATTTATGAGAGGGGTAAAAAGTGGTAAAATGTTAGTGAAGCTAAAGGTTGCAGATTTACAGAAGTGATAAAAAAATCACAAATTTAGGAGAGAGTTTAAAAAGCTGTAGTTTTACTGAGTTAGGGAAAAATGTAAATTAATAATGGTGTAATAAAGTAATAATTTTATTAGCAGGCCAAACAAGCTTCAGTAAATGGCCACATGTCTCTGTTCTGTGCTTTATATGTTTATTACATTGAAGTTGCCATTACATTTACATATTTTCATTAATGTTTTGGTTGCTTTGGTGAATAAATTTCCCATAAATCCACCAGCTCCTCCTCCTGCTACAGGAGCTGTCCCTGTGATTGGTTGAGGCGATGGAGGAGGAGGAGGAGGAGGAGCGCGGCCACTATGAGGCTCAGCTGAAGGCGGAGTTTGACAGCTGCGATGCCGCTGCCACCGGACTGCTGGACCGCTGTCAGCTGACCGAACTCTGCCGGAAACTGCAGCTGGACGCATATCTGCCGCTGCTGCTGGACACGCTGATGGAGGGACGGACGGACAGACAGGTGGGGTCCAGATGCCATCATTGCGCATGGGTTCTGTAGGCACCCATGTACAATAACAGCACACTATTTGCAATTTTTTGGACCGATTAGGAGGTGCCTTTTAAAACATGGAATGAATGGTACGGTACAGAACATTCCGCTGGTGTTCTGTACAGTATGTTCCGTCGGCATTCCATACATATTCTGTGTAAGAAGACATCAACCAAGCCTGTCTGCTTTCAGTCTTACTAGCTAGCTACTAGCTAGTAGCTTCCTTACAGAACGTCATCTGAGCCTGCCTGCTGTCAGTCCTACTAGCTGGCTACTAGCTAGCTACAGAATGCTAGCGCTCCTGCAACATTCATTCCATACGCATTCCATACGTGCAATTATCAATAAATAAAGACATGCAATTAGAAATTAATGAACATACCGTAAGGCTTGTAGGTTGGCGGTGAATTCAGTCCTGCTATGTTAGTTCTGTATGGAACTTCCGTTGGTGTTCCAGAACATGTTCTGTCAGTGGATCAGGATGTCCATTTATTTTTTTCCACAATATCTTTATTGAACCTTTTTTTTTTTTAAACAAACATGATACAAACAATCAAGCACTAACACTAAAGTACTACAAAAAAAAAAAAAATGCACTAAAAAACACCAACAACCACCAACAAAATCAAATCTTCAACAATGCTCCTCTGTTTAGTCTAGACAATCCAACACATAAGTATACATATTATGTTCACCAGTTTGGAATTTACAAGGTCCACACATATCATTCACCTTCTTCTTCAAGAGTTATGTTTAAATTTTTTACATAATCAATAAAAGGTCTCCATATATTCTCAAACACAATTTCCTTTGATTTCAGTATATATGTTATTCTTTCTAATGGAAGGTTTGTTAACATCTGTCTTAACCACTGAGTCACATCTGGTCTATGAGTCTTTTTCCACAGTAATGCAATACATTTTTTGGCATTAAGCAAACTGAGGTCTATGAATGTTCTTTCACTTTATTAAAATTATGCTTTTCTGGGTACAGACCCAACAAAAACAGTTTAGGATTCAATATGATTTGTTTTGAGATTATTTTTTCAATTGTTACCCTCACCTCTTCCCAAGACATTCTTATTAATCTACATTCCCATACACAATGAAATAGAGTTCCTTTACTTTCCATGCATTTTGTGCATGTATCTGGTATATTTTTGTTATATCTATTTAACTCCTCCAGTGTAACATACATCCGCATTAACCATTTGAAATGTATCAATTTAAGACGTACATTGATTTGGTTTGAGCTTCTGTACAAGCCAATTCCCATTGTTCCTCTGAAATTTCAGTTTGCAGATCTTCTTTCCAGTAGTTTAATCTTTTCAGTGAATTTTCACTTGAAAATAGTGTCAATGAGTTATAAAACTCTGAAATAATACCCTTTCTTTACTATCTTTCATCAACATTTTTTCCAAGGATGAATAAATAGGTCGAGTGAGAGCTTTATTTTGATTTGATCGAATAAAGTTTCTAAGTTGAAGATATTTAAAAAAATGTGTTCTATTGAGATTAAATTTGATCCTCAACTCTTCAAAAGACATTATGTTTTCTGCACATGGCAAATATAAATCCTGATCTTTTGTATCCCTTTTAAATTCCATACTTTAAATACAGCGTCCGCTCTCCCTGGTTTAAAATATTGATTACCCCATATTGGACTAAATTGTGACAATAACTGTGGTTCTTTTAAATAGTTTTTAGCTTCACACCATATTTTGATCATATGCTTTACAAATGGATTTTTAACTTGTTTTTGTAATTTTTTTGCCGAATCTGAGTATATGAATATGGGAAGAGGTAAAGGTAAATTGTATGATTCCATTTCAGTCCAGTGAGGGAGATCATTTGATGAAAAATAATATGTCATAGACCTCAGTTGTGCCGACCAATAATACAACATAAAATTTGGACATTTCAGACCTCCACGATCAAATGGTAAATATAATAAAGACAGACGTAATCTAGCCCTCCTGTTGTTCCATATAAATTCCACTAACTTTTTTTTAATTCTTGAGAATAAATCTAAAGGTGT
Source organism: Pholidichthys leucotaenia (assembly GCA_020510985.1). NCBI lineage: Eukaryota > Metazoa > Chordata > Actinopteri > Cichliformes > Pholidichthyidae > Pholidichthys > Pholidichthys leucotaenia. Next base: position 272,762,115 of record CM035841.1, on the reverse strand, counting down.
GGTAAGGGAATGTATTGAAATAAATAAAGTATTTTAGGTAAGATATTACTTTTAAGTATATTAATTCTCCCGATCATCGACATTGGTAGTGACATCCATCTCTGAAGTAACTCATCAATATCTGTCATTAAGGCTTCATAATTGACACTGGCGACTGATTCTAGCTTAGGCACAATTTGGATTCCTAAATATTTGAACTGATTTACAACATTGAATTGATTTACCTCAGGGGCTGGGTAATTTCTCTGGGTCTCATTTAGCATTAATATTGAAGATTTAGTTTTATTTATTTTATATCCTGATATTTCCCCGAAATTCTTTATTAAATTCAACAAGGTCGGAATTGATTTTTTAAGATTCGACATAAACAAAATTATGTCATCGGCATACAGGGAGATTTTATGTTCTGTTGGTCCAACTTTAATTCCATATATTTGTGACTGTAGACGTATCGCCATCGCTAAAGGTTCAATTGCCATAGTAAACAGTAAAGGTGAAAGTGGACAGCCTTGTCGACATCCTCTATTGATTTTTATTGATTTTGAAATATTGTTATTTGTTAGAATTTCTGCAGTAGCATTATTATATATTATCTGAACCCATTTTATGAAATTATTTCCAAGTCCAAACCTTTGTAAGACTTCAAAAAGAAAGGGCCATTCAACTCTATCAAAGGCTTTTTCGGCACCCAGTGATAAGAGAGCTGTATCCGGTGCTTCTTTATTAGAATAAATAATATTAAATAGTCTTCTTACATTATGGAAGCCTTGTCTTCCCTTTATAAAGCCATTCTGATCTCGATTAATAATATTTGGTAAAATTTCTTGTATTCGTCTTGCTAAAATTTTACAAATTATCTTAAGGTCGGCATTTAATAGGCTTATTGGTCTCATATTTTCACATTTATTAGAGGGCTTACCTGGTTTTGGCAACAGTATAATTAAGGCATTATTCATATATGATGGTAAATTACTATTTTGAAATGCTTCTAAAACCATTTCCAAAAAAGGTTTTGTTAATTTATTCTTAAATTTTTTATAAAGGTCAACTGGAAGACCATCTGGTCCTGCACTTTTTCCTGATTTCATATTAGTCAATGGCTAGTCCAACTTCTTCTTGACTAATTTTAGACTCCAGTATCTCCCTATTTTCATTTGGAATACACGGTATAAATAGTTCATTCAAAAACCCATGTAGTTTTGTTAAGTCAGATTCATTTTTGGTATCATATAATTTTTCATAGTAATCTCTAAAGGCTCTATTAATTTCTGAAGGATCTATAACTACCTGTCCGTTACTTATAATACTGGTAATTGGTGTTTTAGATTCTAATTGTTTAATCTGCCATGCCAATAACTTTCCTGATTTTTCACCTTGTTCATAAAAAGATTGTTTCAATCTTAGAAGACTCGAGGCAGCTCTATTCGCTGATTTTTTGTCATATTCAGCTCTCAAAATCAGTAATTCGTTCTCCAACCTTGGATCTCTTCCTGCATATACTCTTTCTTGAAGAATTTTTATTTTATGTTCCAATTGGACTCTCTCCTCTCGAGTCTTCTTAGATTTTGAACCTGTATAACTAATAATATGTCCCCTAATAAAAGCTTTGAAAGCCTCCCACTTTACACATGCTGATGTTTGTGTAGTATTGATATCAAAGAACTCATCTATCTGTTTTTTCTATATACTTAACAAATTCCTCATCCTGAAGCCATTTATGCTGAAATTGCCATCTACCTGGTTCCTTTGTCAATTTCTTATCTACATACATTAGACAGCAGGTGGCATGATCAGAGATCACGATGTTATCATAAAAAACAGTTTTGAATCTTGGACCTTAATTCTGTGGAGATCAAAAAATAATCTATACGTGAGAATGTCTTGTAGGTATTGGAATAACAAGAGTATGCTTTAAATTGTGGTTTCATTTCTCTCCATATATCTATCAATTTCAATTCTTTCATAAATGATTAATGGTCATCCTACATCCATTGTGCGTACAGTCCAGTCCTGTTGATCTATCTATACTGGGATTCAATGTACAATTAAAATCCCCTGCTATTATATGTTGCCCCTGTAAGTGATGATAAGATAAGAAATAAATTGGCAAAGAACTTTTGATCATCTATATTGGGACCATATAAGTTCACCAAATTTATGTTTTCTAATAGCAAAGATCCTTGAATGATTACATATCTTCCAAATTTGTCTCCAATTACATTTTTCACTTGAAATGGGACTGATTTATGTATGAGAGTCATAACTCCCCTGGCTCGGGATGAAAATGATGAGGTGAAAACATTTCCTTGCCATCTACTCCTAATTCTTTTTACATCTTGCTCTATTAGATGAGTTTCTTGTAAAAACACAATTTTTGAACCCATGTCTTTTATTTTATTCATAACTTGTTTAAGTTTTTTAAAATTTTGTAGACCTCTGCAATTCCATGAAGTTAAATTAAGATTAACACTTTGATTTATAATCAATAGGGAGTTTGGGATTACCTTGCAGTGTAAACATGCTCAAACAGAAAAGTAAAAAAATGAGTGGTTGAACATTCACCCTACAAACTACACACAAACAAATTCCCCCTTCCCACATTTGTGGCAATCCCCCCAAAAGCAAAAGAAAAATTCCGTCTCCCGATATAGCCATCGACCGTTCCACACCCACGGGGATCAGCCAAAGCCACTCCTTCTTCATCCTCCCAATCACCCTAACTCTACTGCTTTTAATAACGTAACATTAACTCTCTTCTGTAATTTTCCAATTTAACTCCAAATTTTTTTAGCAATTTTGTACTTTTTTTTTTAATATGTAATACATTCTATATTTTGTAATCTTGTTGTATGCTTCTAATCAGTTAAATGCTCAAATATTCTACCCTATATTCTGTTCATGCTTAGCTCCCACCAGTCTCTTCCTGGATCTTCTTGATGAGCTCCTGCGCCTCCTCGGGGGTCTTGAAGATGCGTGTTCTGCCCTCATATGTGACCAGAAGTCTTGCAGGGTGAATCACTCCATGACGAATCTCAAGGTTGCGCAGTTCTTTGCGGATGGGGTCAAACTGCTTCCTTAATTGTTGGATTCCTGAGGCCAGATCTGGGTAGAACCGCACCTGCTGATCTTGGTATTTAATTTCTCCTTTGGCCCGCACCGCGTTGGAGATCGTCATCCTGTCTCTGTAGCTGAGAAACTTCATAATTAGCGTCCTCGGTGCTGCCTTGTTACCTCTCGGTGGGCCAATTCGGTGGGAGCTTTCCAAGACGACTGATGATTTTAGCTCCGCGTTGTTCAGCGCCTCCGGGATCCACCCCTCCAAAAAGGAGCATGAATCACGACCTTCGGCTCCCTCCGGTAAACCCACCAGCCTCAGGTTGTTCCTTCTGGACCGAGATTCCAAGTCCATAACGCTATTTTCCAGATCTTTATTTTTTTTTTCCAAAGTGCGCACCTTTATTTGAAGTCCGCTGATTTCATCCTCCGCACTTGAAACACGAAGCTCCGCCTGCGTCACTCGCTCCACGCAGTCACCCAACTCCTTTCTCATTGCATCCAACGCTGCCATAATCCCATCAAGTTTAGCGGAAAAGTCTGCTCTCATTGAGCTAATGGCAGCCAGCACTGCACCTGTGCCGCCATCGTCAGCAGCAGCAGTTACCGCACCACCGCTAGTTTCATCCGCCATATCCGCAGCTTTTTCTACTGCGCCACAAACTTTAAAGTCCGTTAATTTGGACTGCTTCGGCGATTCAATTTTTCCCCCTCCTGATTTCCCAGCCTTAGTCTTCACCGGCATATCCTCACCCAAACGCTGGGAAAAGTTCTGTTCCAAATGAGAGAGTTATTTGCCGAATTTTTATTTCCAGGGGCAGAGCAGAGTGATACGTGTCCTTCTAGGCGGCCGCCATAACCGGAAGTCCAGGATGTCCATTTATAATATAAATCATATAAAACTGTAGCTGAAATGTGTAAAACGCCAAGCAAAGCGTGACAGATAAAACACAAACAGCATATTGGGTTTTCTCCAGGTGCTTCGGTTTCCTGGAAAGAATACATCCCAAAAAGCATATTTTTTTTCCAGGAGGTCCGGTCTTATTAAAAAAAAAAAAAAAAAAAAAGCTTTATAAAGAAACTGTACCTGTAAAACGACAAGCAAAATGTAAAAGATACATCCCAAAAGGTCTGCTGACGGAACATGTTCTGTACGGAACACCAACAGAAGTTCCATACAGAACGAATGTAGCAGGAATGCATTCACCATCTGAGTGAGTTGCAGACAGGCAAAGTTGCTTTTATAACTCCTGTAGCTGTGTCCAACCTGCTGTGGAAGGGGGTCTCACCTGAGAAAATTGTCCCTGCCTCCAAAATTTTATCTTATTGCAAGATGGCCACTGAACAGACATGCAGACTTGCAGGCTCTGCGTGTGCTTCTCTTAATTAAACCTCCTTTTAAACCTCCTCAACCTGTAACTTTTAGACCTACTTTATTCACAAAACGGACTCAACTGCCACCGGAACACTGGATAGTTGGCGCTGTTTTAACTGCTTGTCTACTTTTACGATCAATGCAGCGGCACCTCACAACTGGACAATGGCCATGCCCGGTGCTTCCTGCGAAACGAGTACAGGTAAGTCCTGGAAGTACAGCTTCAGGGTCTATCTACCTGGAAGCTACAGTATATTATTATTATTAGCGGGAGATGTTGAAACAAATCCAGGCCCACTGCCTTTGGACAATAGAAACCTGGTTGGGCCACTACAGCTAGCCCAACAACCACAGCCAAACTGTTAAACCTGGATACCGCAGCCAGAATGACAGCTTCAGCTAATTTGGCCAACCTGGCCTCTGCAACCAGCACAGCAGCTAAAGTGGCTAACTCGGCAGCCACAGTTAAAATGTTTACAATGGAATCCATAGCACATGGTCCCTTTAAACATGAGTACAGCAACAGCGACTGTTTTGGCAGACCCATGCCGATGGCTCGGCCTCCAGCAGTCGGAGGTCGGCACCGACCCGGGCATCCAGGATGTCGGTGCTCCAGCGGCTTACCTGGCAGGTTGGGCCTGCCAGACGGAGCAGGGATGATGAATCGTGGCCCAATGGGGAGGTGACGGCGCCAGCCCAGTCCCCTGGGCACTGATGCAGCGGCAGCTCTTTTAGCAGGGGATGTCCATTAAATGGAGCCATGTCAACAGCTTGGAGCCTGATAGCTGGATGCCAATTTTGGCCCTTTTCCCCGGACGCTGGTGCAGCGGTGGCTCTTTAGACGAGGGATGCCTGCCGGGCCGAGCTATGCCAATGTTTTATGCCCCAGCAGCTGGCTGCTGACGTCAGCCCTGTCTCTGTGGACATCGATGCAGCAGCGGCCCATCCAGAGGAGGCTGACATCGGTCAGATCTCCAAACACACCGGTGATATCAACACAGGAAAGATCTCTCCAGACGCCGATGCAGCTGCGGCCTATCCAGAGGGGAATGGCATCAGTGGAGTCACCCAGGATGCCGGTGACATTGACACAGGAAAAATTCTTGCAACAAGACAAACTGCATAAGTCTGGTAAGACTGTTACAAAATGGAATGGGTATGAGATAAAAACTGTGCCTGACAACAAACTACTAAAATGTTTCAAACTGTAAATCATGGCAAGGTTTTGTGGCATCCGTCTATGAAATCTAAAGGCTTTTTTGGAGGTCATCTCAATATTAGGAGCATTGTCTGTAAAACAGAACAAATGCAACAGCTGTTGACCAATTCAGATCGTGACTACCTATGCCTCTCATAAACCTGGTTAACCCCAACAACACCTCCAGCTGTTTTCAGTGTACCAGGGTACAATACCTATAGACAAGACAGAAAAGATGGCAGGGGAGGAGGGGTCATGATTTATGTAAAGGATGGTTATTAGTATACACAGCTTGACATTGCTGAAAATACGCTGGAATGTGTTGGAGTTAAAGTTGTACTATGACCAGAAATGTTTTTTTGCTTTGATTGTGATCTATTGACCTCCATCCACTAAAACTGGATTCATGCTGCACCTCAGCTGTCCACGTACATGTAACGGAAACCTCATATGACGTGCCGGTAAAATGACATGATTGCTCTGTCTTTCTCACACTTCTTTATCTGCTTGCTTCACACGCTACACTGCAGAGTTTAGTTTACACCCTATAATTCATTTGCTGAAATCAGTTAGACTCAGTTCTGCACACAGCAGAGCTGCCACATAAGCGGAAGTGTATTGATCCAATGAGGTAAAACTCCTTCCTCTTGCATGAGGGAGTGGTTAAGCTTATAAAAACTATAGGGCTCAATTTTGGGGTAGCGCACACTCTTGGGGAATTGCCTAAAGAGTTGTGTTCCAGCGCTGCTTGTATCCATATCTCACTTTCAGTAAATTAAGTGAAAGTATACTTCATCTCTCAGTCTGATTATTTGGCCGTCGTATCAAAGAACTGGGGTTTAAGGTATTTTAGATGCAACAGACGAAATTTACGTCATCGTCTCCACTCCGCTAGTGTCCGCAGTGCTCGACCATGGATGACCGCGTGCAGCCCAAATTTTGTGACCGCACCGCCTGCCCCACGACCTGAACGCGTTGAAAAGCGCATGCGCAAGACTGAACGTCCCATTCACGGGGTGGCGATATCGGCACAGCATACCAAGACAAAGTAGACGAAGAAGACAACGATGAAGTGGAAGACGAGAATAAACATACATGAATCATACATAAATACTTCAGCAGCAGCATCTTCGTGGAAAAGGAGTGAAAACCGGGAAGTCAAGCAGCAGAAAGCAAGCAGCATTTCTTCGTTGGTGAAAATCCTGGCACATCAGTGCATTGGCGCTACCTATCGGGCGAGAGTGAAACTACAAATGATGGTTGTGCGCATGCGTCAACCACTTGGCCTGGGAAGATGAAAAAAGTGAGCATGAACAGCGCCACGTGCGTTCCGGGCTCATCTAAAGCACACCTGGACCAAAGTGGACTAGAGGGGAAATGCAGCATGAATAAGGCTTAAGGACACATTTTTTAATTGTCTATCAAATGTACTGAAACTGTTTGGCAGCAAAGAGTTAATCCTCATGGGTGATTTCAACTTAAATTGGCTTTGTAAAATGCAGACAGAAATGAAAGGACATCACCAATAAGCTTCCTATGGATCAGATGATCAGTAACCCAACTAGAATAACTCGTTCATCTCAAACTCTCCTTGATTTGATCTTTACCAACAAACCTGACCGCATAACAAAAAATACAATCTTAATTACTGGCATGTCTGACCATAATCTCACTTTAGTCATACGCAAGTTGTCAAAATCATGGTACAAAAATCCTATTGATGGTGGAAAATATGTCTGGTACATACCAAAGAAAAATATTGACAGAATGCACGGCTCAGGAGACGCACACACACAGGCTCAGAGTAGCTCAAATAGCTTTATTGACAACAGGGATGTATGAATGTGTGTCTGCGAGATGTGAATGTGTTGGTGGCGGCGTCTGCTTCGGGCACAGAGGCAGGAGACCGTACAGCCGGACAACCCTATGGGAAAAGCACAGGGAGAAGGGTGACGGGCACACACCAACACAGGAGATATGCAAGTTAGAGAGGAGCTTACTTGGGAAGGGCAGATGACTGGCACAGCAAGGAACGAGGTCCGGTAGACAGCCACCTGGAGAGCCCGGTGCAGCAGCGAGGAGTAGGCGATGGAGAGGAATAGTCCGCCGCCGGGAAATCCACCTGTGCACAGGGGAGCAGACTTGGGGAAGGAAAGGTAAGTTCTTCTTACCGCTATGCTTGCTGAGGATGAGACGAAACTCACAGCAATCCGTAGTGAAGTCTGACGGCTTCAGGCCGAAGCCCAGGGCGAGGCGGCTTAAATCCCTCGCCGCTGATGATGTGCAGGTGTGCGTGCAGCTGGCGCCGCTGATGAGCGGCGCGGCATGACAGTACTCCCCCCTCTAGCAGCGCCTCCTGGCGATGGCTTCTCTGGGTGCGCTCGGTGGAATTCAGCGATGAGCGATGGGTCTAACACAAATGACGAGGGTACCCACTGCCGATGTTCAGGCCCATAGCCCTCCCAGTCCACCAAGTACTGCAACCCACGACCCCGGCGCCGGGAGTCCAGGATGGAGGAGATAGGCCAGGCCGGATGGCCATCAATCATCCGGGGCGCGGGTTGCGCAGCAGGAGGAGGGCAAAGGGGGTCGGAGACTGCCAGCTTCACCTTGGATACGTGGAAGGTGGGGTGGATGCGGAGGGAGGGGGGAATAGCTACACGCACAGCCACCGGGTTGATGATCCTGGTGATGGGGTATGGGCCCATAAAGCGCTGTGCCAGCTTCCTCCTCTCGCCCTTTAAAATCACGTCCTGGGTCGACACGTAGACTTGCTGACCAACTCTGTACGCCGGGGCAGATCTTCTGTGCCGGTCCGCCATGGCTCTGTTGCGTTCCGCCGTGCGTAAAAGCGCATTGCGCGCTGACGCCCAGATGGAGCGGAACTGCCTGAGATGCGCCCGTACTGAGGGGACAGTTACCTCACTCTCCTGCGCCGGGAACAGCGGGGGGTCGTAACCCAGGGACGCCTTAAAGGGAGACATCCCTGTAGCAGAAGAGCGAGCGGTGTTGTGGGCGTATTCAACCCAGGCGAGGTGGTTACTCCAGGACGTTGGTTTGGACGCCGTTATGCAGCGAGCGCAGCCTCCAGCTCCTGGTTGGTCCGCTCACACTGCCCGTTGGTTTGGGGGTGATGGCCGGAGGAGAGGCTCACCTTGGCTCCTAAGGCGTTGCAGAACGACCTCCAAACTTCTGAAGAAAATTGGGGCCCCCGGTCCGAGACCACGTCCACCGGAATCCCATGCAGCCTGACCACGTGCTGGATTAGGAGGTCCGCCATCTCCAGGGCAGTTGGAAGACCTCGCAGGGGAACGAAGTGTGCCACCTTGGAGAAGCGGTCCACGATGGTCAGGATGGTGTCGAAGGTGTTAGAGACTGGGAGTCTGGTGACGAAATCCAGGGCGATATGCAACCAGGGCCTGCCAGGGACGGGCAGAGGCTGGAGCAAACCCGCTGGAGGGGCATTACCTGATTTGCTGGTGGCACACACTGGGCAGGCCCGGGCGTAGCGGGCAGCGTCCCTCCGCAGGCCCGGCCACCAGAAGGACCGCTGGAGGAGGTCAATCATCCGGGAGGAGCCAGGGTGGCAGGTGAGCTTGGATGTGTGCAACCAGTGGATAACCTCCCCCCGAACCGTGGATGGCACGAACAGCCTCCCCTCCGGTCCGCCGCCAGGGTCAGGTTCCACTTCTTGCGCCTTCCGGATCTTACTTTCTATATCCCAGGTGACGGCTCCCACGACGCACGACCTGGGTAGGATGGTGTGGACCGTGTCCTCCGACTCCTCAGGGGCGAATTGCCTAGAGAGGGCGTCGGGCAGGCCGTTCTTGGAGCCAGGCCTGAAGGTGATGGTGAATTGGAACCTGGCAAAGAACAAGGACCAGCGCGCCTGGCGGGCGTTCAGACGCTTGGCAGATCTTAAGTATTCCAAGTTCTTGTGGTCCGTCAGGACCACGAACGGCAGGTTCGCCCCCTCTAGCCAGTGACGCCACTCCTGTAGTGCGAGCTTGATGGCGAGGAGCTCTCTGTCCCCCACGTCGTAATTCCGCTCCGCTGGGGACAAGCGCCGGGAGAAGAAGGCGCAGGGCCGTTTGACTCCGTCATCTGGCGACCGCTGGGACAGAATCGCCCCCACTCCTGTGTCCGAAGCGTCCACTTCCACGATGCACTGCAGCGCAGGGTTGACTTGGCTAAGGACCCGGGAGGAGGAGAACTCCGCCTTCAGCGCCTGAAAGGCAGCCGTGGCCTCTTCGGTCCACCGGAACGGAACCTTAGGGGACGTGAGGCGGGTCAGCGGGCCGACGATGGTGCCAAAATTTGGGATGAAGCGGCGGTAGAAGTTCGCAAACCCAACGAACTGCTGCACCTGCTTTCTTGATGCAGGTGTGGGCCATTCCACCACCGCCTTCACCTTCTCTGGGTCCGGAAGCACCTGGTCGTGGGAGATGATGACCCCGAGGAAGGATGTTGTCTTCACGTAGAACTCGCATTTCTCGGCCTTCACATACAACCGGTTCTCCAGCAGTCTTTGGAGGACCCGCCTCACGTGGACCTGGTGCTCGTCCCTGGATTTGGAGAAGATGAGAATGTCATCCAGGTAGACGAACACAAAAAGGCCAATGAAATCCCCGAGGACGTCATTAATAAGGCGCTGAAAGACGGCTGGAGCGTTGGTCAACCCGAACGGCATCACCAGGTATTCGAAGTGGCCGTTCGGGGTACGGAAGGCTGTCTTCCACTCATCTCCCTCCCGGATCCGGACGAGGTGGTATGCGCTGCGTAGATCCAGCTTGGTGAACTAAGTCGCCCCCTGGAGGGAGTGGAAGGCGGTGTCCATGAGGGGCAGGGTGTAGCGATCCTTCTCCGTAATGTCGTTTAGGGCACGATAGTCGATGCAAGGACGGAGGGAACCGTCCTTCTTTCCCACGAAGAAGAATCCTGCCCCCACAGGTGATGACGATGGGCGGATTATCCCGGCACTCAGCGACTCCTTGAGGTAGGCGTTCATAGTCTCCTTCTCCGGCGCCGACAGGCTGTAGAGTCGCCCAGAGGGTAAGGGTGCCCCCTGGCGGATGTTAATTGCGCAGTCATAGGGCCTATGAGGAGGAAGAGACATCGCCTTGGACTTGCTGAACGCCATACCCAGGTCGTGAAATTCCAATGGCACCAGGGACAGGTCCGGGGGCGCAGCGTCCGTAGGTGTAGGAGAAGAGGACGGGGAGCAGGCAGCGGACTGTAGACAGGTGCTCATGCAGAATGTGCTCCATGCCGACACCCCGGCGGACTTCCAATCCAAAACGGGGTTGTGGAGGCGTAGCCAGGGATACCCCAGGATGACGGGCGACACAGAGTTGGGCAGGACGTAGAAGGTTATCTCCTCCTGGTGGTTTCCAGAGATGATAACCGGAACGGGGATGGTCTGGTGTGTTACTCTCCCCAGGGAGGCACGAGAGAGGTTGACCAGGGAGATAGGGTTCTTTAGTGCCTGACAGCGGATGCCCAATCGGGTTGCCAGGCTTTGTGAAATAAAACTGCCCTCCGCGCCCGAATCCACCAGTGCGTGACTGAGATGCCCAGTGGAGTTGTGACAAAAACGGATGGGCAGTTTCAATTGTGTGAGGGGACTTAACCGATTGACGTCCGCGAGGCCCCCTACAGTGACTCGCGGACCCCACCGTTTGGCTTCTGTGGACAAAGCTCTACCGTGTGTTGACTATCTCCGCAATACATGCAGAGATTCAACTCACGGCGGCGTTGTCTCTCCGCCGGGGAGAGCTTTGTCCAGCCCGTCACCATCGGCTCCGACTCCTCGGGGCGCGATGGTGGCGGCGTCGCCAGGGGGCGAGCTTGGGACAGGCGCGGCGAGACTCCACGAGGGCGAGAAGAAGACGACTTCCGCCCCGAGGAGCGCTCGCGCAGCCTGTTATCCAAACTGATCGCTAAGGATGTTAGCTCCGCTAGGGTCTCCGGGATATCCCGCCCAGCCAGTTCATCCCTCAGATCATCGTTGAGACTGCGGAGGAAAAGGCCACAGAGTGAGCGTTCCTCCCAGCCTAATTCCTCCGCTGCTACCCGGAAGTCGACCGCATAGTCCGCTGCCAACCGGCTTCCCTGCTGGAGGGCGAGAAGCCGATCGACCTGGACCGTCTCGGTACGAGAGTGGTCAAAGACCTCCAGGAAGCGTCTCACGAATTGGTCATACGTGAGGGTGGCATAACTGGGCCTCACCATTACGGCGTAGGTCCAGGTTAATGCTCGTCCCTCTAGGAGATTCCCGATATAACCAATTCGGCTATGATCTGAAGGAAAGTCTCTGGGCACACGGTGGAACACGGACTCACACTACATTATGAACCCCCGCGCTCCGCCGAGCTTACCGCTAAAGCGGGCGGGGGTTGGAATGGGCGTGAGCCGAGTCGGTGCTCCCGGAGCCTGCTGGACGGCCACTGGAGCAGCGGGAGCCGCGCCACCCTGACGAGCCGGGGGGAACGGCTGCTGGGGGTCCAAGCGGTCCAATCGGTTAGTAATACTGACTAATTGATTGAGTATCACCTGTTGCTGATAAGCTATTTGGTCCACTCGAGCCTCGAGAGTGGTAAGCCGGTGTGCGAGCCCGCCGTCTGCCGAGCCGCTCTGCTGAAGCCGTACTGACATAATGCACGGCTCAGGAGACGCACACACACAAGCTCAGAGTAGCTCAAATAGCTTTATTGACAACAGGGATATATGAATGTGTGTCTGCGAGATGTGAATGTGTTGGTGGCGGCGTCTGCTTCGGGCACAGAGGCAGGAGACCGTACAGCCGGACAACCCTATGGGAAAAGCACAGGGAGAAGGGTGACGGGCACACACCAACACAGGAGATATGCAAGTTAGAGAGGAGCTTACTTGGGAAGGGCAGATGACTGGCACAGCAAGGAACGAGGTCCGGTAGACAGCCACCTGGAGAGCCCGGTGCAGCAGCGAGGAGTAGGCGATGGAGAGGAATAGTCCGCCGCCGGGAAATCCACCTGTGCACAGGGGAGCAGACTTGGGGAAGGAAAGGTAAGTTCTTCTTACCGCTATGCTTGCTGAGGATGAGACGAAACTCACAGCAATCCGTAGTGAAGTCTGACGGCTTCAGGCTGAAGCCCAGGGCGAGGCGGCTTAAATCCCTCGCCGCTGATGATGTGCAGGTGTGTGTGCAGCTGGCGCCGCTGATGAGCGGCGCGGCGTGACAAATATAGAATCATTTGAAAATGAGTTACAGCATGTGAAGTGGAAGGAAATAAATTGTGATACAAATTGTGAACCTACATGTGAAAATATCACATTTGGAGTGGTCTGCTGGGGCAGTGGCATCACGGCAGCCGACAGGAAGAGACTGACCAGGCTGATCAAAAAAGCCAGCTCTCTTCTGGGGCAGACTTTATAATCTAACTGGTGCTGCCCATAGAAGTCGTATTAAATGTACTAAACATAACAACTTTGCACAATAGAGATCGTCCCCTCCAATACACAACTAGGACAATAACAGTTATTATCGAGGGTGACAACAACACTGTTCATTCAAATGCGAAATATGCTGTCTGGGTACATATTCATATTCTGCAGTTTAATTTAACAAACTGTAATGCTGTTTATACCATCTAGCTGCAATGCTCCTGCACTGTGTATATAACTGTGTACATATGTATATTTATTTACTGCTTTGGCTAGTCAGTTCTTATTATCTTGTTGACTATTGCTCTGAGTGCTGCTATCCCTGTGCTGCTGTGATCCTGGAATTTTCCCATTATGGGACGAATAAAGGCTTATCTTATCTTTTCTTATCTCAACAATCAAAGGAACTGTCTCAAAATATAAAATAACACTAAGCACAAGAGAGAACAGGATCTACCTTGGCTAAATGAAAAATTATGGAATCTCATGAAAAAAAGGGATTTAGCTCTTAAAAATGGCTAAAAACAGATAGTACAGATAGATTTATAAAAGCCTCAGAAATGAAGTCACCATGCAGCTCTGTAAAGCAAAAGCAAATTTCTTCTTAGACATAATCAAAAATACAAAAAGGAACAACAAAAGCTCTGGAAATGTATTGATAAACTCACAGGAAAAAAATGCAAAAAAAGTGAAGTTGGAGAGAGAATGATCAGGCGAGGCAACGAGCTGGATCAACACAGACTTTATTTTCTCTGTAACGGAACAGGATCACAAAAGAGCTCCCAGGCCACTGTGCATCTCACTTATATACCTTTAATTATTTGCATAGTGGCCTGGGGCTCCGACTTCATATCCATTACATAACAAAGCTTGTGCGGTGCATTAACATAACATTGCGTTGGTGCTGCACTTCACTCCTCTCCCAGCGGCCCAGCATCTCCTCTTCTCCCCGGGGGGTGCCCAACCTTTGCTGTTCCGTCTGGACCCCCCGGCGACCTCTTCTCTCATGGTCCATTACTCTCTGGGTGGAGAAGTGAAACACCTTGCTCCTCCCCTCCCCCGAACATCCAGAATGGGCCTTAACCCCCCCGTTCCTTGGGCTTAAGCCAGCGTCCATAACGGCTGTAACGGGGGGTTGCCGATCCTGTCAAACTGCCCTGCTGGTGGGGCGCACCGGGGGGCACGTCAGTCTGTGGGGGGAATAGGGGAGGGGGAGAAAACACATCCTCTTCATGTGTGCCGGTCCCTGCTGAGGAATCACCAACCTGTGGAGCCCCCAATGGGGGATGTCCGCACCGGGGAGCCCGGGCCAACACCACCTGCTCATCTGCCAACACAAAAGCGGGCTTTAGCCTGTCAATGCAGACAGTCTCTCTACGTCCCCCCAAGTCTAACACGAAATGTTTCGCCCCAGGTTACAACACTCTGAACGGCCCGTCGTATGGTGGGCGCAGCAGGGTCCAGTGCTCATCGTGCCTGACGAAAACAAAAGAGGCATTCTGCAAACTTTTTGGGACAAATGCGCGGGGAAAACAGTGATGGGCCGGGCCAGGTACACTCCCCACCTCTGTGTTGCGTAGAGAATGCATGGGCGGCTCTGCCTCGGGGGCAGGGTTGTCCGGTAAAAATTCCCCAGAGATCCGCAGTGGTTGGGAAAAAATGAGTTCTGCCGGGGAGGCTGCCAAATCCTCCTTCAGTGCGGAACGCTACCCTAAAAGAACCCAAGGCAGGCGGTCTACCCAATTTGTGTCCGTGAGCGAAGCCCTAAGCGCTGCTTTAAGTGACCTGTGGAAACGCATAACCTGTTGACCTGGGGGTTGTACGCGGTAGTGTGGTGAATGTTGACCCCCAGGCTCCGGGCCATCGCGGACCAGAGTTCCGAAATGAACTGTGGGCCTCTGTCGGACGTGATGTCCGATGGAGATCCGAAACGTGCCTCCCAAGCTGACAAAAAAGCATGCGCCACTTCCGCGGACATGGTAGAAGCCAGTGGCACCGCTTCGGGCCAGCGCGTGGTGCTGTCCACGATCGTCAAAAGGTGCGTGAACCCCCGCGACAGCGGAAGGGGCCCCACCAGATCCACGTGGACGTGGTTGAACCTCTTAGCCAGGATTTGGAATGGCTCGAGGGGAGCTCTGGTGTGCCTATGCACCTTTGCTCGTTGGCACGCAACGCAAGCTGCAGCCCACTCTTTCACCTCTTTACACAAACACGGCCAGAAAAATTTTGCTCCCACTAGTTTCACTGAAGCGCGCTCTCCCGGGTGCGAAAGGGAATGGACTGACTCAAAAACACGACGGCACCAAGAGCGCGGAACCACTAGGCGCGGGTGGCCTGTGGAGACGTCACAGAGTAGGGGAGGGCACCCTTCTTGCAGCCCCCTGCTTTCCAGCCTTAACCCTGTTGGTTCAGACTGGAGCGCGCAAATGTCCGCATCCCTGGCTTGCTCCGCGGCCATGGCAGGGAAATCAATTCCCATGTAGACCGGGGCGACCAATGTGCGCAAGAGGCAGTGGGCCACCATGTTGAGTTTACTGGCAACGTGCCAAATGTCAGTAGTAAATTGTCAGATCGCGGCCAGCTGCTGTTACTGCTGGGCCGACCACGGTTCCGAGACCTTGGCCATGGCGTACGTCAGCGGCTTATGGTCTACAAACGCGGTAAAGATGAGATAACTGTTGTTGTGAAATGGCGCTATATAAATAAAGTTGAATTGAATTGAATTAAAGTCGCGCTCCTCCAGCCAGAACTGGAAATGGCGTGTCGCCAAGAGGAGAGCCAGCAACTCTTTGTTGAATGTGCTGTATTTGCGTTCGTTGTTGCGCAAAGTTCTGCTGAAAAATGCGAGCGGCTGCCACGAACCTGCGACGTACTGCTCCACCACTTCCCCAATAGCCACATCAGACGCATCCGTAGTAAGCGCTATCCGTGCAGATGGATCTGGGTGCGCCAGCAACGCAGCCTTCGCCAGTGCTGTTTTGGCATTCGAAAAAGCCTGATCCTGCTCGGGAGTGCAGTCGATGCTGTCCGCAGGTTTCTTTTTTTTAAACGCGGAGTACAATGGTTGTGTCAGCTGGGCTGCGCGCGCACGCGCGGGGGTGGGGGGGTTAATAAAAATTAACCATTTCCAAAAACTCCTGAAGTGCCCTCACTGTCTGTGGATGCGAAAAGTTCGACACCGCGCACACCTTGTCCGGTAACGGGATTGCACCCTTCGGCGAAATGTGGTGGCCCAAAAAAATCAATCACTGCAGCGCCGAACTGGCACTTCGTCGGGTTGATTATCAAACCATGCGCTACCAATCTCTGGAAAACCATCTTGAGATGGGCGATGTGCTCATCCTCGGATGCGCTGGCTAACAGAATGTCATTCAGGTAGACAAAAATGAAGGGAAAATCGCGCAGCACTGCGTCCATCATCCTTTGGAAGGTCTGCGCCGCGCCTTTTAATCCAAACGGCATGCCCAAAAATTCGAAAAGGCCGAATGGTTTCAAGGTTTATTTGGCTTAAAAAGACACCAAGAGTTAAGTATTCTACCTTACAGCTGCCGAAGGACGGGGGGGGGGGCAGGCTCTGCCCTCTTTACGAGATTATTACATATCAGCCCAACTGAGACCACTGGTTTGTCTGTGTGACCCATCTTATTATGCAAAATGGAAAACAATTGAGATGTCTTTATCTGAGGTCCCAATCCAATCTAAACTAGGTACCCTTGAAAGCGAAACTACCCCAACAACTAGTCAGTGGACTAATCTGACATTTAAAATCTGGAAATCAGAGATAAGAAAACTAAAACTCCAGGAAGAAGTTAAATTACTCAGATGGCCAGCATATGATCCTGACTTTTTGCCCGCCTCACATGATTTTAGATTTAGACAATGGACATTCAGGGGCCTTACCGCAGCATGTACTATGTACGAGAAATCAAACCTAATGTCATTCGATACTCTACGAAGGAAGTACAACCTGGAGAAGCAAGATTTTTTTAGATACTTGCAGCTTCGCGATTTCATTAGTAAAAAGATACAAAGCAGGAATATCAAAGAATCTTCATTATTTCTTGATATCTTTATTAATGCATATAAGTCAACAAGTCTTAAAAAACTTATTAGTAAATTATACCGCAGTTTATTGACACTTAAAACAGACTCAACAACATATATAAAGCAAAAGTGGGAAAAGGAAATGAACATTGAAATAACAGATGATATGTGGTTAAGGGTTTGGGAGGTGCAATCCTCATCCACCAACTCCGGCACCTGGAGGGACTTTTGCTGGAAGACTCTTATTCGTTTTTTCATAACACCCAGTCAGAAATCTAAGTACAGTGGAGTTCCTGCTCACTGCTGGAGAGAATGTGGGGAAACAACAGCAGACCATGGGCACGTATTCTGGTCTTGCCCACACATTCAGCCTTTCTGGACAGACGTAGCAAATGTCATTTCTAAGGTACTGGACTTTAATATCAGCTGCTCTTTTATTTTGTTATTCCTTGGATGTTTCCCTGACAAATTGAATGCAGATGATATTTACCTCCTGAAAATTTTTTCAGCATTGGCCAAAAAGGCTATAACAAAGTGCTGGCTACAAAAACAGCCCCCCACACTGAACCTCTTCACCTCCATAATAGACAATGTAAGGTCTATGGAACGCATGATCTATACTCTGCGACTCCAAGAGGAGCTAGGAAAAAGACGTTGGAAAAAATGGCTGGACTTCATAAGACATGACAGTACTGTATTTATTAATGTGCGGATTTGGAATTGTATGTTTTTGCTACATCTGTTTTGTACCATATTGATCATCCCATGACCTCTTGTGTTTGTGTTTTTATAATTGAAAAATGTTCATAAATAAAAAGTTTCAAAAAAAAGAAAAGGCCGAACGGAGTTATTACCGCCGTCTTTGGTACGTCTTCCTTTCCCTCCGGGACCTGGTGGTAGCGGACCAGATCCACTTTGGAAAAAACGCGTGCCCCGGCCAGGTGCACAGAAAAATCCTGGATATGGGGAATAAGGTAGTGATTGTGTGCCGTAGCATTGTTCAATCGCTGGAAATCGCCGCATGGTCGCCACGACCCGTTGGCTTTAGGCACCATGTGAAGCGGGGATGCCCATGGTCTGTTTGAGCGCTTGACGATGCCCAACCTCTCTAAGTTGGCGAACTCCTCGCACGCGCTGGCCAGTTTAGCTGCATCCAGGCGCCGAGGTCGTGCGAATACGGGGGGTCCTTTGGTAGTGATGAAATGCTCGACCCCGTATTTGGTTACTGCCGCTGAAAACGTCGGAACCGTGAGTGCTGGGAGCTGGGCGAGTAACTGTTGGTACTTACCCCCTGGAGCTGTAACGTTGGCTAGTGTTGTTGACCCGGCTCCCTGAACTGTACAGGGCAGAGAATCAAAAGAGACAGCATCCACCAGTCGTCTATTAGCAACATCAACTAATAAACCATGAGCACATAGGAAATCTGCACCCAAAATGGGTGAGGCACATGTGGCTATAATGAAAGTCCACTGGAAGCTGCACCCATGCAAACATATAGTCAGTGTTCGCTCACCAAATGTCTTTATGTCTGATCCATTGGCGGCCGCCAGCTCGGGGCCACTTCGTGCTGCCACCCTGTCTGTGTTGAATGGCAGGATGAAGCTCTTCTGCTAGCCGGAGTCCACCAGAAACCGTCTTCCCGAACGTGTGTCTATGATGTATAGCAGCTTGTCTCTGTCGCCAGCAGTTGCAGTCCCTGCTGACTGCTGGCCTTGGCGTTTCCCGACCGCTTGAATTGGCATGGTGGCAAGCATTGCCATGCGTCTGATCCAAAACGGTGATGATAGTGGCAGATCGTCTCCTTCTTGTGTTTCCTGGCTTCTGCTCCAGCCACCACCAGCAGCTCCTCAATCTCGCTGGCAGCCCCTCTGGGCTCCGATGCCGCTGCGTTCACGACGAAGATTCTGGTCGCTAGGATGATGCAATCCACTTCCTGCGCTGGTGCGCGGTAGTTCCTCGTTGCCAGCAGTGGCGAGTTTGCCAGGATTGCCCTCGCTGCAGCCGGGAGGTTCCTGAGAAACAGGTGGGCGAACAGGAAGGGCTCGTCATCTCTGCCCATCAACGCCAACATGCTCTCCAACAGCTCCACAGCTGATCTGTCCCCTAACGCTGAACGTGTTAGGAGCCTTTCCGCTCTTTCACTGTCCGAAAGGGTGTAGCACTGGATAAGCATCTTTTTGAGCACCTCGTGTTTTCCCTGGACCGGCGGCTCTTGGAACAGGCTTGCCACTTGTTGTGTGGTGTGCACGTCCAGTGCAGCGACCACATAGTAGTACTTCGTCTCATCTGCTGTTACCCCGCGGAGAGCGAACTGGGCCTCAGTGTGTAAAAACCATGCTGTCGGGTTGTGCAGCCAAAAATCTGGGAGCTTGACTGAAACAGCGCACGCGGCGCTGGTGTTCTCTCTCAAGGATGTCTCCGGGGTGCTCGTTTCGCCTTCCATGCCATGTCAGGCTCACCAGTGTAGAGAGAATGATCAGGCGAGGCAACGAGCTGGATCAACACAGACTTTATTTTCTCTCTAACAGAACAGGATCACAAAAGAGCTCCCAGACCACTGTGCATCTCACTTATATACCTTTAATTGTTTGCATTGTGGCCCGGGGTTCCGACTTCATATCCATTACATAATAAAGCCTGTGCGGCGCATTAACATAACATTGCGTTGGTGCCGCACTTCACTCCTCTCCCAGCGGCCCAGCATCTCCTCTTCTCCCCCGGGGGGTGCCCAACCTTTGCTGTTCCGTCTGGACCCCCCGGCGACCTCTCCTCTCATGTTCCATTACTCTCTGGGTGGAGAAGTCTAACACCTTGCTCCCCACAAAGTCATACAACTCAATTTGAATGGAAAACTTCACTCCGATAGCTTAGTTATAGCCAGCAATTTTAATCAGTATTTTATCAAATCGGTACAAGAACTGGGTCTAAATTTTACCCAAACATACCCACACCAAATTAAAATAAATCATGAAACTGATCTAAACCTTAAACCCACAAATGAGATAAAACTTCACAAAATTTTATCATCTCTATCAAATTACAGCGTGAAGGATATTCATGGACTAGACACTGTATTCCTGAAAAAACAAAGATATTTTAATAATTCCAATTGCAGAACTAATAAATCAATCAATACATGAAAATGTCTTTCCTGATGCATTGAAACCCACCATTGTAACCCCCATACACAAAGCCAGAGACAAACAGGAAATTAGTAATTATAGGCCGATAAGTATACTTGCTGTTTTGTCAAAAGCCATTGAAACTCACCTTTGGGTGGGACCTGATTCCTGGTGGGACCTTCCTGTGGTAATGTATCGTCACTTCCTGTGTTGCTGACTGTCTGGTTTGCTCTCCTCGTTCTCCCTAGGATTTTGCCTTTAATTGTATTTTAATCACTTTTTTCCATCTACCGTTAGCTCTCACTTCTGTTTATCAAGCCTCTTGCACCTGTGTGCACACTCAGTATAATCTAATCACCCTCTTTAGTCTTCTGTTCACCTTTCATCAGTGTTTTTGTTAGCTTCGGGTTAGCCACTAGCTATGGCTACTAGTTCTCCTTCCCCTTCTCCTCTGGTGTGCTCTCTGTCTCAGATGTTTAGCTACACCTCTGCCTCTTTTAGTGATAACGGTAAATGTAATAAATGTTGTCTTTTTGAGGCGCTCGAGGCGAGGTTGTCTGATTTGGAATCCCGGCTCCGCTGCATTGAAACACCGTCTGCGTCAGTTAATCTTGACGGACGTCCCCTAGCTGCAGCAGAGCTCCCTAGCATAAGGCGGCCTGTTAGCAGTCCTCCGGTCCTCCTCAGCAGCGAGGAGACTGGGTGGGTGACGGTGAGAAGGAAGCCTAGTCGCAAGGCCCCGGTTAACCACCAACCTGTTCATGTTTCTAATCATTTTTCCCTACACAGCGACACACCCGCTGAGGAAAAAACTCTGATCATTGGTGACTCTGTAGTCAGAAACGTGAACCTAGAGACACCAGCGGCCATAGTCAAATGCATTCCTGGGGCCAGAGCAGGCGACATTGAGTCAAATTTGAAAATGCTGGCTAAAAATAACTGTAAATACTGCACAATTGTTATCCACGCCGGCATTAATGACGTTGGACTCCGGCAGTCAGAAGTCACAAAACTTAACGTGGAATTGGTGTGTGACTTTGCCAAAACAATGTCTGCCTCTGTAGTATTCTCTGGGCCCCTCCCCAATCTGACCAGTGATGACATGTTTAGCCACTTGTCATCCTTCAACCGCTGGCTGTCTGTATGGTGTCCTACAAACAACGTGGGCTACATAGACAATTGCAACTCATTTTGGGGAAAACCTGGTCTTAATAGACGAGACGGCGTCCATCCCACTTTGGATGGTGCGTCTCATTTATCTAACAATCTGGCATCATTTTTATCCAAATTTCCAAAACCGTGACAACTCAGAGTTGGGACCAAGAAACAGAGTCGCAGTCTGACATGCCTCTCTGCAGCTCCTCTTCATCTGCCACCCCTCAACTTAGCCCCTCTCTTCCCCATCAGAGAATCATTGTCTGCTCCCTCCAAAGTAAATAAAAATATAATGTATAAAAATCCCAAAGTGATTAAACAAAAAGTTGGTAAAACTCAAATTAAACATGAAGCCTCTAAATTAATTTGGCCTCTGTTCCTCCTCATAATTTAAAAATTAAATGTGGTTTGTTAAATATTAGGTCTCTAACTCCCAAGTGTGCTAGTCCATGATCTGTTAATTGATCATCAGATTGATTTAATATCCCTTACAGAGACTTGGTTAGGGCAAGAGGATTATATTGGTTTGAATGAATCAACTCCCTCTGGTTATTTAACCTCTTGCACTCCGGGATACCGCGGGCGGTCACGTCTCTGCGTCCTAGGGCGCACTGAAAAAAAAAGCTGCATTTCCGTTCTTCCACTACAGACACAGCCGTGAACAGAAAGCCAAAGGAGTGCTTTGATTGGTTTAGATTTGATTGACCTCTCATTCGACTAATAAGAGCCTTGAATTGGGTTTCTGAAACCTTGAAGAACCAATGACTGAAAACCTAGCAAGAAGGACCCGCCTACCAATGGCTGCGAATACAGCGAGCCAATTGAAGCAGAGAAGTTCGACAATTGAAAGCGTACGTCCCGTGCGTAAAATCTGTTTTGTGTAAGCCGCTGGGTGACACACACGCGTTCGCCAGTCTTTTTTTCTTACTACTGTTCTTATTTGTTTTGAAAAATCGTTCGCCAAAACCGCAATCATGGAAGCGCAAAACCGCAATAATGGAATCATGGTTTGACCGGGTCGCGTGACCAGAACCAGAAGTCGTAACAAGCGGACCAGCGTCATGTTCGTCTGACAATGAGGAAGAGAAGTTCGCCAGCGACACTGCTGTTGTGGACAGGTAAATGTTATAAGCTAAATTATTCTTTATCCCTGAAAATTGTAATCAAAATGACTTTTGACCGATTGGTAAATTACAGCTGTGCGTCATCGCCACATGACGGATCAGTCCGTGCGCCGCGTCCGGACCATGAACGCCCCCCCCCCCAGCTACTCTTCTGTAGCGGATTGCAGATATATTGCAGATATATTGCAGATATTTTAGTACAACTGTGCGTAGTAGACCGCGGCGCACCATCACCGCGGTCCATCATGTTGCGATGGGCGATGTCCGTCCTCTGTAGCGGGGGGGGGGGAGAGTTGTTATCTTCTACATTACAGATATTTTAGTATAATTTTTAGTGCACTGTAGGTTATTTTTTCTTGTAAAAAAAAGCCACACATTTTTTACGTGGCATGCTTCTTTGTGTGTGGGGGCTTGTTTGTTCATTCATTCATTCATGAATGAATAAACAACCCCCCCCCCCCACACACACACACAGCCCTGAGTGTCACCTTTCATTAGAGCCCAAGATCAAGCTTCTATATTGAATCATTCAAAAGTTACAGACGTTTTTCCAAACTGTGCCATTTGGCACAATTTGGCACAGTTCAAAAACGCCTGGGAACAACCTGAGGAAAAAGCTGTGTAATATATTCATTTTTTGTGGCATTGTTACAAAATTTTGACCTCAGCTGGATAACCCTTGGTTCTACATTTCTGTTGCATTTTCCAGCCCGGATCTGACAGCTGTGTGTTATTTGCAAGCATTTGTATCCAAAAAAAACACCCAGGCGAACTTTATTTTATTCAAGTTCAGTATGTTTAGATGACTGTTACTCAGTGGCAGGAGCACTTAGAGAGATTATGACTGTTTTGCCAAAAAATTCAAAGTGTTTTCTTTTAGATGAGACCAACCCCATGAAGATGCTGCAAAGGGTTGAAGAACAGCTTTTGATTTACTTTGGGTACGTTATTTTTTGGCGTTTTTAGGGAAATTGACCAGAGAGCAAGGGGTTAAACTGTCAAAATCCTAGAAGTTCTGGTCATGGAGGAGGAGTAGCAACAATTACCATTCCAAATTACTAGTTAATGTAAAGCAAAAAACACGTTATAATTCCTTTGAGGACCTGGTCCTCAGTATTGGGCATTTTAGCAATTTTAGGCTAAACCCAATTTTATTTGCCATAGTTTATCGTCCCCCATCAACCTTCTAGAGTTTTGATCCAAATTTTCTGAATTCTTAGCAGATTTAGTGCTGAAATCAGATAGAATAATCATAGTAGGGGACTTTAATATACATGTAGATGTAGATAGTGATTGCCTTAATATGGCATTTAATTCAATACTAGACACGATGGGGTTTTCTCAGAAAGTAGCAAATTCTACCCATTATCTCCACCACACGTTGGCCCTTGTTCTTACATATGGCATAGAAATAGAAAATCTGGCAGTGTCTCCTCATAACCCTGTACTGTCAGACCATTGTCTGTTAACCTTTGATTTTACTATTTCTGACTATTTGGCTCCTAAGGAAGAATATTACTACAGTAGATGCCTCTCAGATGATGTTACCAAATTTATGCAGATTGTTTCCTCTATGCCATGTGTCAACACAACGGAAATAAGCAATAGACAGCTTACTCCTTCTGTAATTGATAGCATGGTAGATAGTGTTACAGCTTCTCTGCATCAGACTGTAGACATGGTAGCCCCTTTAAAAAAAGAAAAAGTCTAATCAGAGATTTTTTAACTCCTTCGTTCAACACAGAAACTCGTAGCTTAAAACAGAAGACTCGTCAATTAGAAAGAAAATGGCGCTCCACTAATTTAGATGAAATCTATTTAGCTTGGAGAAATCATTTTTTAATTTATAAAAAATCTCTGAGAAAAGCTAAAACGAGTTATTATTCTGCATTAATAGAAGAGAACAAGAATAATCCCAGGTTTCTTTTCAGTACTGTAGCCAGGCTGACAAAGAGTCAGGACTCTGTCAATACTAGCATTCCCTTAGAGCTTACTAGTCAGGACTTTATGAACTTTTTCAATAATAAAATTTCATCTATCAGAGATAAAATCAATCAGATTCTTCCCACCGTTAACTTAAATACACTAACTACTACAACTCCTTCAATTGACATCAGTTTGGATCATTTTACTCCAACTGACCTTTTAGAGTTAGACAAAATACAGACGTGGACAAAATTGTTGGTACCCCTCTGTTAATGAAAGAAAAACCCACAATGGTCACAGAAATAACTTGAATCTGACAAAAGTGGTAATAAATGCAAATTCTTTGAAAATTAACCAATGAAAATCAGACAATGCTTTTGAATTGTGGTTCCACAGAATTATTTTAAAAAACAAACTCATGAAACAGGCCTGGACAAAAATGATGGTACCCCTAGAAAAGATTGAAAATAATGTGACCATAGGGACATGTTCAACCAAGACGTGTCCTCTAATTAACATCACAGGTGTCTACAAACTTGTAATCAGTCAGTCGGCCTATTTAAAGGCCAAATGTCACGTAACAGGGTACTTTAAATATCTTGAAACTAGATATAAAAGGGAACCGATCCGTTCGGGTCTTGGTGCATATGCTTCAGTAACAACGGAATATTCGTTAATTTAAAACTGCCGCGCTTGGCCTGACACGGCCCCTGGAATCGCCTGGGGAAGAAGGCGGAAGTGACGAAATCGATTGCACCCTAGTTTGATGCTTGGGGTATTTCAATTGATTGTTTATATGGAGACTGGAAGGTTGAAGTGAGCAACAAGAAAGAAAAAATTGGATATTTCACCCATACCTTAAAACGGGACTATCAGGGACAGCTGGGTAATAAGGGACACTTCTCTGGGAAATGTTTTCATCGTACTTCAACACCGTAAAAAGCGGCTATAAGGAACGGCGGAGCAACAAGGCACACCTCTCTGGGATCTGTCTGTTCCGCAACCGCTGCACAGCTCAACGTGTTAAACCATTGTCCTAATTACTTCTCATGGTAGTGAGAATAGCTGACGCTAAGCGATCAGCCCGCCCAGACAATTAAACTAATGAGTGACTCCACACTTCGAACAGTAGTGAGAAGCGCTCCCGCTGAGCGATCAGCCTGCCCCAGCTGTGACTGATCACACACAGGAGTGCTCCTCAACACACTCAGTTTTTTTTCCAGTTTATTTTTTCTTTTGGGCGTACAGAAATGGCAATACGCCCGTTTTTGCTAAAATTGCATTTTCCCCGTATTTTCCTTAAAATATTTGACAATAACAACACGAACTACATTTAAAACATTTCCCAGAAAAGTGTCCCAAACCACTCTGCCGTCTCCCACAGCCGCGCTTGGCACCAAAATACGGCGAAAACGTCTCCCTTGACAGGTATGCGCCTCCATTTTCATATTGATCTGGTCAGTTTCTTGACAGCAGCGGCTCTCCTCCACTGTAATAATAATGGCTTCCGAAAAATCAATATTTATGGGGCGCCCTCGACAGACCCCCTCCGGCTTCGCAATTCTGGAGGCGATTAATGTCTAGTTCAATGACATTTTCCACTGGTTCTGCTCTCTGGTCATCGTTGGAACTGTTGTCATCAGACAAAGCATCTGATTCCGTCTCGGACGGCTCGAACTGGTAAGGTTCAGTGCCTCTGTCACTGTCTGAACCACTGACAAAAAAAAAAGACAAAACTAAACTAATTTGTTCACAATCGCTGTCACTTTCCGTCATGATTGTCCAATGTTGATAAGTGTGAATGTGGATAGGCAGGGCAGCCAGGGTACAACTGGTGATGTCAAAAACATGGGCGTGGTCTGGACTGGCTGTCACAAGCCAGCAAGCAAGGTGGGGCCTTCACCTGGTGTATTTTGTGCAATTATGTAAATACAGGTGGGTGATATGGTCTCCGGTATGAATATTTGGTTTAAGCTATGTGTATTTTATCTAAATTTGTTGTCATTTAGAAAAAAAAATTACGTGACATTTGGCCTTTAAAGGGTGACAGGTAGTCACTGTGCTGTTTGGTGACATGGTGTGTACCACACCAAACATGGACCAGATGAAGCAAAGGAGAGAGTTGTCTCAGGAGATTAGAAAGAAAATTATAGACAAGCATGTTAAAGGTAAAGGCTATAAAACCATCTCCAAGCAGCTTGATGTTCCTGTGACTACAGTTGCACATATTATTCAGAAATTTAAGATCCACGGGACTGTAGCCAACCTCCCTGGATGTTGCCGCAGGAGGAGACGGATAATACGAATGGTAACAAAAGAGCCCAGAACAACCTCTAAACACATTCATGGTGAACTCCAAGGTCAAGGTACACTACCGTTCAAAAGTTTGGGGTCACCCAGACAATTATTTTGTGTTTTCCATTAAAAGTCACACTTATTTACCACCATGAGTTGTAAAATGAATAGAAAATATAGTCAAGACATTGACAAGGTTAGAAATAATGATTTGTATTTGAAATAATATTTTTTTTCCTTCAAACTTTGCTTTCGTCAAAGAATCCTCCATTTGCAGCAATTACAGCATTGCAGACCTAACATGATTGCACAAGGGTTTTCTAATCATCCATAAGCCTTCTGACGCAATGAGCAAACACATTGTACCATTAGAACACTGGAGTGATAGTTGCTGGAAATGGGCCTCTATACACCTATGTAGATATTGCACCAAAAACCAGACATTTGCAGCTATAATAGTCATTTGCCACATTAGCAATGTATAGAGTGTATTTCTGATTAGTTTAAAGTTATCTTCATTGAAAAAAGTGCTTTTCTTTCAAAAATAAGGAAATTTCTAAGTGACCCCAAACTTTTGAACGGTAGTGTACGTCAGTGTCAGATGGCACCATCCGTCGTTGTTTGAGCCAAAGTGGACTTCATGGGAGATGACCAAGGAGGACACCACTGTTGAAAACAAATCATAAAAAAAGCCAGACTGGAATTTGCCAAACTGCATGTTGACAAGCCACAAAGCTTCTGGGAGAATGTCCTATGGACAGACGAGACAAAACTGTAACTTTTTGGCAAGGCACATCAGCTCTATGTTCACAGATGCAAAAATGAAGCATACCAATAAAAGAACACTGTCCCTACTGTGAAACATGGATGAGGTTCTGTTATGTTTTGGGGCTGCTTTGCTGCATCTGGCACAGGGTGTCTTGAATGTGTGCAGGGTACAATGAAATCTCAAGACTATCAAGGTATTCTAGAGAGAAATGTGCTGCCCAGTGTCAGACAGCTCGGTCTCAGTCGCAGGTCATGGGTCTTGCAACCGGATAATGACCCAAAACACAGCTAAAAACACCCAAGAATGGCTAAGAGTGAAACAGTGGACTATTCTAAAGTGGCCTTCTATGAGCCATGATCTAAATCCTATTGAACATCTGTGGAAGGAGCTGAAACATGCCGTCTGGAGAAGGCACCCTTCAACCTGGGACAACTGGAGCAGTTTGCTCATGAGGAGTGGGCCAGAATACCTGCTGAGAGGTGCAGAAGTCTCATTGACAGTTACAAAAATCGTTTGATTGCAGTGATCGCCTCTTTGTTTTTTAAAATAATTCTGTTGAACCACAATTCAAAAGCATTGTCTGATTTCCATTGGCTAATTTTCATAGAATTTTTATTTATTACCACATTTGTCGGATTCAAGTTACTTCTGTGACCATTGTGGGTTTTTCTTTCATTAACAGAGGGGTACCAACAATTTTGTCCACGTCTGTAGTTTCCTCATCCAAGCCTTCAACTTGTCCTTTAGACCCTATTCCTACCAGGTTATTTAAAGAAGTCTTCCCATTTATTGGTAGCTTTATTCTTCAAATAATCAATTCTTCATTAACTTTAGACCATGTACCACAGGCTTTTAAAACGGCTGTAATTAAACCCTTACTCAAAAAGCCAATGCTGAATCCAGGAGTTTTAGCTAACTATAGACCAATCTCTAATCTCGCTTTCATTTCAGAAATCTTCGAAAGAGTTGTTGCTATGCAATTATTTGACCACTCGCAGGGAAATGGTTTATTTGAAGAGTTTCAATCTGGGTTTCAAATCCATCATAGTTCTGAAACAGCCTTAGTGAAGGTCACTAATGACCTCCTGATCGCATCTGATAATCAGGGATGGCAATTTTCCTCCGATCCGTGGATTTCCGCCAATTTATTTTCAAATTGATCATTTCTGTGAATCGTCTAAATCCGTTGAGAAAATTTTAGGGGGGGTAAGGTACCTTATTGTTAACGATTTTAGCGAAAATCAACACGATTACATAAGCGCTCGGCGCTTCCCCGGAAGTCGTCTCCCGCGATAACCCGGATGTGTTTATTGTAAACAGCCCTGCGATTGGATAGTTGCCAACGATTGGATCAATCAAATGGCTCGTTGTATGCTTTTTCAAAAATTCATGGCGGCGTGTTCTCAGGGATGTGATTTTCTGCTAATTCGCCAAATTCCGCCTTATTTTATCTTCCAGGAAGATAAAGTACGTTAAGTACGTTAGCGGCTTGTGGTCCACGAACGCAGTGAAGGTGCGCCCTTTCAGGCAGGACTGGAAGTGGCGTATGGCCAGGTGGAGAGCCATTAACTCTGTTACTGGCGGCGTACAACGGCTGTATGAGCTGGACTGCGCGGGGGAGGAAACAGTAATAAAAGTTAACCATCCCCTTTTATGATTCCAAACAGTTTGAAATTGACAGTGCACAGTGGACATTGACTCATAACTTTTGAATATTTCTAAGACTTGGCTACATCAGTGATTGTGCAAAATGAACTGCTCAAGTCTCAATGGAGATTGAAACTGGTGATCTGAAATGAATGCTGAAATTATAAAAAGTAATGGTATGTTGGAATTTTATTTCTATTATGGAATAGATAAAATTAACTGATTTTGATTTGATCAAGTGTTAAAGCATGTGATGGATAATGCTTGTTGGAATATTTACCTCTGCCAAGGAGGTTATGTTTTCATCGGTGTTGGTTTGTCTGTCGGTCTGTTTGTTTGATTTTTAGCAAGATAACTCAAAAAGTTATGGACGGATTTTCATGAAATTTTCAGAGATTGTCAGAAATGGAGTATCCTACAGATGATTAGATCTTGGTGGTGATCCGGATCACCGTCTGGATCCAGGAATTTTTTTACTTATTGGGATTTCCAAAATGGGAATCACAGTAATTTGCATAATACAGGACAAATTTTCAACAGCTTCTACAAGACATTTAAGACCTAAGGAAATGGAATAAATCTGGATAATGATGCAAAAAAATTAAAAAATAGGGAACCTTTGAAATTTTTAAAAGAACAAATGAAGCTATAAACACGCAACAAGCATCACAGTATAGCTAATATATGCCACTTGCGAATGGCATTTTTTTCATGGTCAAGGAATCTATAAAGTTACACAAAATAAATGGAGGATTAATATTTATGACGTTAAACACTGTATGGGGGGAACTGTGGCGCTTGGCGGAGGTCTGCGCTCTCCGAGTGCTTTTCTAGTTACTGTATAATATTGACTTATGTTCCAAGAAGATAGCATTCCTAAACTAGAAAAGCACTCGGAGAGCGCAGACCTCCGCCAAGCGCCACAGTTCCCCCCATACAGTGTTTGTGTGTACGTTTTCAGATTCCTTGACCATGAAAACATATGACTAGCAATTGGATTGACAATGATAGGATTAGTGGTTCAGTGGTTATTCACAAAAATGGCATTTTCCGTAATGGCGGCCACAGTTCCCCCCATACAGTGTTTGTGTGTATGTTTTCAGATTCCTTGACCACGAAAACATATGACTAGCAATTGGATTGACAATGATAGGATTAGTGGTTCAGTAGTTATTCACGAAAATGGCATTTTCCGTAATGGCGGCCACAGTTCCCCCCATACAGTGTTTGTGTGTACGTTTTCAGATTCCTTGACCACGAAAACATATGACTAGCAATTGGATTGACAATGATAGGATTAGTGGTTCAGTGGTTATTCACGAAAATGGCATTTTCCGTAATGGCGGCCACAGTTCCCCCCATACAGTGTTTGTGTGTATGTTTTCAGATTCCTTGACCACGAAAACATATGACTAGCAATTGGATTGACAATGATAGGATTAGTGGTTCAGTAGTTATTCACGAAAATGGCATTTTCCGTAATGGCGGCCACAGTTCCCCCCATACAGTGTTTGTGTGTACGTTTTCAGGTTCCTTGACCACGAAAACATTAGGGATGTAACGATATCAAAATCTCACGGTACAATATGATTTCGATATTGATCTCACGGTACGATATTTGTTGCGATATTGTGGAGAGGCTCACTCTATTGTAAAATAGCTCATAATATTGTATTTGTGATGATAACCAAAAACTGCCATTAAATCTGTTTTTGCCAGTCACCAGGCCATTTATTTTTATATTTATGGATCATGACAACATAAAATGCTGATCACTTAGTGCTTTTAAAGTGCAAGTTCAAGTCAGGAACATCAATATACCATTTGGTAATATTTGGTCACATAACTGATTCTTTTTATGTACAAGGATCATACTAAGCAGCAACTAGAACAACTGTAAACAACAATAGGGAATTCCCCTTAAGAGCAAACGAAGATCAAGTTAAGCCAGGTTCAATGTGTAAAGTAAAATTAATCATAAATGTGCTAGGCAAATAAAAACAGCCTGTTGAAACAATTAAGTCAGGCAAAAAGCCTACTGGAAAACACTGACCTATCCTTTAGCTTATGTTCAAGTTTTTCTTCAGAAAGATCAAAAGATCTACATTGCAAGGGAGAAGAAGAGACCTCTGGGCCTTTACAATATCCCCTGCTGTAGAAAATACTATCTCACTGGGCACTGAGGTAGCGGGTAAACATAGGTAGGTCTTTGCTAATGAGGACATTATCTTTGCTAATGAGGCCATTGTCTGTCCGCCACCCTCTCTCCTTTAGTGTTTTTAGACACGGCAAAACCAAAATGCCTCCACACATCTGATTTAAAAGTTGCTGGGGCTTGCACAATCTCAACTTCGGGGGTGTTTTCTTCAGTATTTACATGAGCCGAACTTTGTCCGCCGCCATGTTTGTTGTGTGGACAGTGTGCAGCATGCACTCCTATTGGCTCAACAACAGTTCGTGTGATGACGCAGCGCAAAGGATCATGGTCTGTGTAGTTTACAATGCTTTGTTGCGCGGGAGCCTGCTTATTTCTTGTTGTTTTTTGACAGATACCCGCCCTCTTAATACCGTAACATGACCACGACGGTATCAAGACACTTTTACTACCGCAATATCGCGATAACGTCAATATCGTTACATCCCTAGAAAACATATGACTAGCAATTGGATTGACAATGATAGGATTAGTGGTTCAGTGGTTATTCACGAAAATGGCATTTTCCGTAATGGCGGCCACAGTTCCCCCCATACAGTGTTTGTGTGTACGTTTTCAGATTCCTTGACCACAAAAACATATGACTAGCAATTGGATTGACAATGATAGGATTAGTGGTTCAGTAGTTATTCACGAAAATGGCATTTTCTGTAATGGCGGTTTTCTTCTGGACGGTGATCCAGATCACCACCAAAATGTAATCATCTGTAGGATACCCCATTTCTGACAATCTGTGAAAATTTCATGAAAATCCGTCCATAAGTTTTTGAGTTATCTTGCTAACAAACAAACAAACAAACAGACGAACAGACAGACAAACCAGCGCCGATGATCACATAACCTCCTTGGCGGAGGTAATAAGTGGCATTCATCTGTTTGTTTTATGTCATTTAAGCACAGTTCTGGTTCTTAAAAATCATAAAAACCCAGGAGCTTCGGGGGCTTTGCCCCCCCCCCCCACCGGGGCTCTGCCCCGGACCCCGCTGGGGGACTGTGTCCCCCAGACCCCCTGCTGAATTTTCAGATAATTTCCCCAACCCCAATGCTTGCTCTCTACATGTCTGTTCTTTTCATCTTCTCTATCCCCTCACCCCCCAGCCAGTCGCAGCAGATGACTGCCCCTCCCTGAGCCTGGTTCTGCTGGAGGTTTCTTCCTGTTAAAAGGGAGTTTTTCCTCTCCACCGTCGCCAAGCACTTGCTCATGGGGGAATCGCCTGATTGCTGGGCTCTTTCTGCAATTGTGGGGGTTTCCCCTACAGTTGAAAGTGCTATGAGATGACTGTTGTTGTGAAATGGCGCTATATAAATAAAGTTGAATTGAATTGAATTGAAAAGGTGGTAGTAGACCAACTGGTAGAACATCTCGAATCTGCCCAGCTGCTACATCCCAAGCAATTTGTTTTCAGGCCAAACCACTCAACGGAGACTGCATGTTGTTAATTTATTGAAATGATTAAAGAAAATCTGGACAAAGGGGGTGGTAGGAGCCATCTTTTTAGACTTACATAAAGCCTTTGATACGGTCAGTCACTCAGTCCTTCTTTCTAAACTATCAGGATATAAACTGTCCATGAATACCCTTAGCTGGTTAAAATCGTATCTGTCTGGTCACTCCCAGTGTGTGCACATAAACAATATTGTATCACAATCAAAGGCATGAACCATGGGAGTACCAAAATGTTCAATTTTAGGCCCACTGCTTTTTACTTTTTATATTAATGATTTGCTATCAGTTTGTGAAAATGACATAAAAATTCAGATGTATGCAGATGATACAGTCATCTACACACATGGGAAGGGTGCCAAACAAGTGGCTGACAAGTTAATGATAGCAGTGGAGAAAGTGTCGAAATGGCTTAATCAATCATGCTTCACTCTGAACGTAGGGAAAACAGCCACCATGTACTTTACCAACAAACAAAATCACACATACTATCAGAGAATAACAGTAAATGGAACAAATATAGAAAATATAACAGAGTTTAAGTACTTAGGCATCACATTAGATCCCACGCTCAGCTTTAAAAAGCACATAAAACGGATGAGTCGCACTCTGAAACATAACCTTGTAAACTTTCGATGCATCAGAAACTCACTTACTCTAAAAGAATCAAAAAGCTTTCTGAATGCCATGATTTTGACACATTTCTCCTATTGCATCTCTTGCTGGTCACAAGCCAACAGTTTGACTGAAACCTTTGGAATCCCTGTATGTTAAACACTGCTCTCCGTTGGCGGAGTTCCTTATTGTTAATTGTCGGCCTTTTTATCTGCCGAGGGAATTCAGCAACGTGTTTGTAGTTGGTGTTTACATAGCGCCGAGCGCTAACGCTAAAGCTAATGCTAAGAAGGCACTCGGGGTACTGCACAATGCCATCAGTGAAATCCAAACGTCACACCGGACAGTTTTGTGGTGGTTGCGGGGGATTTTAACCACACCAGCTTAAAGACTGTGCTCCCCAAGTTTAAACAATGTGTAGACTTTAAGACCAGAGGAGAGAATATGTTGGACTTAGTGTACACAAACACAGATGCATATAAAGCGACACCCCGCCCCCATCTCGGCCGTTCTGATCACATGTCCGTGATGCTGGTTCCTGCCTACAAACCTTTATTGAAGCGCAGCAGGCCAGCAGTGAAACAAATCAGGATTTTGCCAGAGAGTGCAACCTCTGCACTGCAAGACTGTTTTCAGCACACAGACTGGAAGATCTTCAAAATAGCAGCCTCCCAGGAAGACAGGACAGATGTGGAGGAGTATGCTGATTCGGTCACCAGCTACATCGCGAAGTGCACAGAGGATTTCACTACAGTGAAGACCATCACTATGCGGGGTAATCATAAGCCTTGGATGACTGCAGAGGTGCGCTCACTGCTTACAGCCAGAGATGCAGCGTTCAGAGCGAAGGACAGGATTGCCCTCCGCTCAGCCAGGTCTGCGCTTTCAAAGGGGATTAAGGCGGCAAAGCGCGCCTATGCGGAGAAAATCCAGGGACACCTCTGTGACACTAGGAACACCAAGCAGATGTGGCAGGGAGTTCGGACACTGACGGGCTTTAAGTCTAGGCAGGGGGTCGATGATGACGACGCTTCGCTTCCAGACAGGCTTAACGACTTCTTTGCACGTTTTGAAGCATCAAACTCGACAATCAGAGGGAGGGCCGGCCCACTCCCACCATCGGTCGGACCAGCTTTTACCATTAACACAGCGGACACACGGAGGACCCTATCCAGAATCAACCCATGCAAAGCTGCAGGTCCAGACAACATTCCGGGACGTGTGCTCCGAGACTGCGCGAGCGAGTTGGCGGGTGTCCTGACTGACATTTATAACATCTCCCTGAGTCAGGCCATTGTTCCCAGATGCTTCAAGACCTCTATCATTGTACCGGTGGCAAAGAAACCAGTGGTGTCCTGTTTGAATGACTATCGTCCTGTTGCACTTACACCAATTGTGATGAAGTGTTTTGAACGGCTTGTCAAACCACACATCACAGCCTGCCTCCCTGCATCACACGACCCGCTCCAGTTTGCATATCGTTCAAACCGCTCCACGGAGGATGCTATAGTCACCACCCTACACTCTGTCATCACCCACCTGGACCAGAAAGACACCTACGCCAGACTCCTGTACATTGATTTCAGTTCAGCATTCAACACCATTATTCCCCAGAGACTGATAGAGAAATTACTCCTTCTCGGTCTGAACACCGCCACATGTCTCTGGATCCTGGATTTCCTGACTGAGAGACCTCAGTCTGTCCGGGTTGGAAACAACATCTCCAACTCTGTCACGCTGAGTACCGGAACCCCTCAAGGCTGTGTACTCAGTCCACTGTTGTTTACACTTCTAACACATGACTGTGTATCCAAACACGAGGGGAACCAGATTATTAAGTTTGCAGATGACACCACGGTGGTGGGACTTATTCAGAGGGATGAGGAATCAATGTACAGGGAAGAAGTGAGAGACCTGGAGGGCTGGTGCAGGGAGAACAATCTGGTGCTCAACGTGGACAAAACGAAGGAGATGATTATCGACTTCCGGCGGTCACAGCCTGAGCACGTCCCCCTCAGCATCGGCGGCCGTTTAGTGGAGAGAGTAGAGAACATCAAGTTCCTCGGAGTGCAGATCTCGCAGGACCTGACCTGGAGCAAGAATTCCTTGGAGATCAGGAAGCGAGCTCAGCAGAGACTACACTTCTTGAGGAAACTCAAACAGGCCTCTCTCCCCATCTGCATCCTCAGGACCTTCTACAGAGGTGTGGTGGAGAGTGTTCTGACGTACTGCATTGCTACATGGTACTCCAGCTGCAGTATGTCAGACAAAAAAGCCCTGCAGAGGATAGTCAAGGGGGCGGAGAGGGTAATTGGAGTCTCCCTCCCCTCTGTCCAAGAACTTTTTCAGAACCGTTGTAGGAGCAGGGCACTGAACATTGTCAAGGACCGTTCTCACCCTCTGCATAAACACTTTGAACTTCTTCCATCTGGTAAACGATTCCGGAGCATCAGAGGCAGAACCACCAGACTGATCAACAGCTTCCTCCCACAAGCTGTCAGGATGCTGAACAGCTGACCCGGAATCTCTCATACACACTACTGCACCTATGGACATTTCGTATATTATAGTTAGTTATTCTTTTTCCCCAAGTATGTCTCAGGGATGTGTGAATGGATGGGGGGGTGGGGGTGGGGTGGGGGGTGGAGCTATGTGGGAGTGTGTCTTAATCATGCTGCTTCTTATATGGATGCCGAGAAAAACGCAATTTCATCTTGCCTGCACTACAGTTGTATGTACAGCAATATGACAGTAAAGTTTGATTTGATTTTGATTTGATTTGATAAACAATCCATCAAAATTCTGGATAAGAAGACATGACAGTATCACCATTGTGAAATACTTGCCAAACACAAGATGTTAAGCTTTGAAAATATGATCATGTATGCCAGGGGTGTCCAACCATGTGCCATGGAGAGCCAAGACCCTGCAGGTTTTACCTCCAACCAGTGTCGTCAACAGCAGATTTCAGTGAACTTCTTCCCACTGATTGCTGATAAGTGAAAACACCTGCTGAAGAGACTGGGTAGAAGAGAAAACCTGCAGGGTCTTGGCTCTCCATGGCACATGGTTGGACACCCCTGATGTATGCATTAGGGGTGTTGGAAAAAATTGATTCACATAAGAATCTGGATTCTTATTTTACATGATCCAGAACCGAGTCACAAAAATTAATTGATTTTTACTATTATTATATTTTTTTTTTTGCAGTGGTGCCGGGGTCCCATCACATGACACGTATTGCCGCTTCGTGATGCGCAATTAGACATTGAGCTGCTGATGCAGGAGAACCACACAGAGTAGCTTGCTAAGCTAGCAGCCAGATGAAACAGTCAGAATAAAGAAAAATGGAGCCGCAAGAAATTTGAGACAGTTCCGTCTGCAGCTCACAGACTTCGTCAGGTTACACCCCTTCAACTAGTTACGCTCCCTCAGCAAGTTACGCCCCCACGTTACATCACTCCACAAAATGGCTGGTCATCGCTGACCGTGCAAATATGGCTGAGCAGCACTGGGCTGATCATACACAGATTCAGGTGTCGTAGCCTTGTAGACGGGGCCAATAGTGGCCACACATTTCCAAGGACGAATGTAAAAGAATCTAAAAATGAGAGAGTTTAGTCCATAGACGGTAAAAAAGTTTATGGTCTGGTCTTTGCATGACGTTTGTTTGCATGACTATGTGCTACCTCGTTGCCCAGCAACCCTGACAGCTGCAGTTGAGGGTTTTTTTCTAACATTTTTTGACACCAATGGAAGCAGTGTACTTTTCATTGAATAAAAACCAAATCTTGTTGTTGACTAAAAGTAGACAAACACTATTGATGATGAACAGACTAAAATAAAACTATAAAAATAAAATCATCACAATAAATCTGGACTCAAATTAGGTGTCAAAAGTAAAATGCATTAATGGTAATTTTAGTTTAATTTCTAGCTTTAATAGATGAAAAAAATAGATATAGTTTTAGTTGATTTAATTAACACTGGATGGAAGTTTATTTTTGTTTGTTTGTTTGTTTGTAATAATTGCATTTCCTTTACCTTCTACTGGAGAAGCTTCACCAGGCAAAGGACCGTGACCAGA
Organism: Pholidichthys leucotaenia; assembly: GCA_020510985.1. Taxonomy (NCBI): domain Eukaryota; kingdom Metazoa; phylum Chordata; class Actinopteri; order Cichliformes; family Pholidichthyidae; genus Pholidichthys; species Pholidichthys leucotaenia. The sequence continues at coordinate 272,724,623 of CM035841.1, read as the reverse complement.
TAATCAGCCAGAGTTAAAGAAGTGGAAAAAGTTGTAAGTCCTCCTGCTGAACAACACACACTGCACCACCTTAACAACTCCCAGAAAATTCTCAACGGACAAAAAAAAAAATCACGAAAACTTGTACAGCACTTTGTTTTGTTTTATAACTTTAATTTGTTTTTTAAGTCTCCGAATAATTTAGATACTTAAGTTCAATTTGTGCAGGTTTAAAATTAATGTTACTAATCTTATGCATCAATGAATTCGGTTCGTATTGAATTTGTTCATTGCATTAAGTTACTGTATAGGTTAACTGTACATTGACTGCATACAGTCTACAATTTAAATGGATGTTCAAGTATTTGTGATACAAATTTACTTTTGTTTTTTGAGCAGGCGCCGTAAGGAGAGGCGGCCGTATCAGCAGCAGCTCTTGTGTCTATCCATCCATCTTCTTCTACCGCTTAATACTTTTTGGTGTCGCGGGGGGCTGGAGCTATCCCAGCATTTTTGGGCGAGAGGCAGGGTATACTCTGGACAGATCACCAGTCCATCGCAGGGCCAAGCTCTTGTGTCTTTGTGTCTTTATTAGCTTATTCTTGTATATAATTCAATTCAATTCAATTCAACTTTATTTATATAGCGCATTTCACAACAACAGTCATCTCATAGCACTATCAACTGTAGGGGGGACCATCCACAGTTGCAGAAAGACCCCAGCAATCAGGCAATCCCCTGTGAGCAAGCACTTGGCGACGGTGGAGAGGAAAAACTCCCTTTTAATAGGAAGAAACCTCCAGCAGAACCAGGCTCAGGGAGGGGCAGTCATCTGCTGCGACTGGCTGAGGGGTGAGGGGATAGAGAAGAAGAAAAGAACAGACATGTAGAGAGCAAACAGCAATGATGGGGACTCAATCTATGGGGAGAGAACAAACAAATGTTAATGACCAGCAAAAAAAAATATTTTCATAGAGAGTGAGGAAGGAGTGAGGCCCAGTGCATTACTGGAGGTCCCCCGGCTGACTAAACCTATTAGGAGCATAACTAAGGGAGGGTTCAGAAACACATGATCCCTCCCTAATTGTAGGCTATATCAAAAAGGTAGGTTTTAGCCCTATTCTTAAAAACAGAGATCGAGTCTGACTCCCGAATCCAGATTGGCAGCTGATTCCACAGGAGAGGAGCTTGATAACTGAAGGCTCTGCCTCCCATTGTACTTTTGGAGATTCTAGGTATTACAAGTAATCCAGCATTTTGGGAGCGTAGTGCTCTGTTAGGATAATACGGTAGTATCAGATCTTTTAAATAAAAAGGAGCCTGATTGTTTAGAGCTTTGTAAGTAAGAAGAAGGATTTTAAACTTAATTCTAAATTCTATGGGAAGCCAATGAAGGGAGGCCAGAACCGGAGAGATATGATCTCTCTTTCTAGTACCTGTTAAAACTCTTGCTGCAGCATTTTGGATCAGCTGAAGACTTTTTAAAGATGTTTTAGGACAGCCTGATAATAAAGAATTACAATAATCTAATCTCGAGCTAACAAAAGCGTGGATCAGCTTCTCAGCATCACTCGAGACAAGATGCTCCTAATCTTGGCAATATTACGCAAATGATAGAAGGCAGTCTTAGAAACAAATTTAATATGTGAATTGAAGGACAAATCCTGATCAAAAATAACTCCAACGTTCCTCACAGAGCTATTAAAAGAAAGAGTAACTGCATCCAACTGAAAGTTTGATTTGGAAAGGAATTTCTAAGGTTTTTTGGACCAACAAGAATGACTTCAGTCTTATCTGAATTTAATAGCAGGAAATTACAAGTCATCCAAGCTTTTGATTTCCTTAAGACAGGCTTCTAACTTGGCTAATTGATTACCATCATCTGGCTCATTGACAGGTATAATGTGTGTCATCTGCATAACAGTGAAAATGTATACAGTGCTTTCTAATAATGTTGCCTAAACGGAAGCATATATAAACTAAAAAGAGTAGGGCCAAGCACAGATCCCTGTGGAACTCCATGACTAAGCTTTGAGCTGAGAGAAAACTCATATTTACATGAACAAACTGGAACCTATCAGATAAATAAGATCTAAACCACTGCAACGAAGTTCCATTAAGTCCAACATAGTGTTTCTAATCTATCAAGGTAGAATATTATGAACGATAGTATCAAAAGCTGCACTAAGGATCTAAAAGGACAAGTACAGAAACTAGTCCATTATCAGATGCAATGAGGAGGTCTTTAGTGACCTCGCTAAGGCTGTTTCAGTACTATGATGGATTCTAAACCCAGATGAAACTCCTCAAGTAAACCATTTCCCTGCAGGTGGTCAAATAATTGTGTAGCAACAACTCTTTCTAAGATTTTGAAATGAAAGGGAGATTAGAGATTGGTCTATAGTTAGCTAAAGCTCCTGGAGCTAGCGTGGCTTTTGAGTAAGGGTTTAATTACAGCCGTTTTAAAAGCCTGCGGTACATGGCCAAAGTTAATGAAGAATTGATTATATGAAGAATAAAGCTACCAATAAGTGGGAAGACTTCTTTAAATAACCTGGTAGGAATAGGGTCTAAAAGACAAGTTTAAGGTTTGGATGAGGAAACCTATTTTGTCTAACTCACAAAGGTCGATTGGAGTAAACTCATCAAGACAGACATCAATAGAAGGAGTTGTAGTAGTTACAGTATTTAAGTTAACTGTGGGAAGAATCTGATTGATTTTATCTCTGATGGATGAAATTTTATTATTGAAAAGTTCATAAAGTCCTGACTAGTAAGCTCTAAGGGAATGCTAGGATTGACAGAGTCCTGACTCTTGTCAACCTGGCTACAGTACTGAAAGAAACCTGGGATTATTCTTGTTCGCTTCTATTAATGCAGAGTAATAACTCGTTCTAGCTTTTCTAAGAGATTTTTTTATAAATTAAAAGATGATTTCTCCAAGCTAAATAGATTTCATTTTAAATTAGTAGAGCGCCATTTTCTTTCTAATTGATGAGTCTTCTGTTTTAGGCTACGAGTTTCTGTGTTGAACCAAGGAGTTAGAAATCTCTGATTAGACTTTTTCTTTTTTAAGGGGGCCACCAAGTCTAGAGCCTGATGCAGAGAAGCTGAAACACTATCCACCATGTTATCAATTACAGAAGGAGCAAGCTGTCTATAGTTATTTCCGTTGTGTTGGACACATGGCATAGAGGAAACAATCTGCATAAATTTGGAAACGGCATCATCTGAGAGGCATCTACTGTCATAATATTTTTCTTTAGGAGCCAAATAGTCAGAAATAGTAAAATCAAAGGTTAACAGACAATGGTCTGACAGTACAGGGTTATGAGGAGACACTACAAGATTTTCTATTTCTATGCCATATGTCAGAACAAGGTCCAATGTATGGTGGAGGTAATGAGTAGAATTTCCTACTTTCTGAGAAAACCCAATCGAGTCTAATATTGAATTAAAACCCACATTAAGGCAGTCACTATCTACATCCACATGTATATTAAAGTCCCCTACTATAATTAGTCTATCAGATTTCAGCACTAAATCAGCTAAGAAATCAGCAAATTCGGATAAAAATTCTGAGTAGGTTGATGGGGGACGATAAACTATGGCAAATAAAATTGGGTTTAACCTAAATTGCTAAAGTGCCCAACACTGAGGACCAGGCCCTCAAAGGAATTATAACATGTTTTTTTGCTTTACATTAACTAGTAATTGGAATGGTAAATTGTTGCTACTCCTCCTCCACGACCAGAACTCTGGATTTTGACAGTTTAAATAACCAGAGGGATTGATTCATTTAAACCAACATAATCCTCTTGCCCTAACCAAGTCTCTGTAAGGGAAATTAAATCAATCTGATGATCAATTTAACATATCATGGACTAACAGAGACTTGGGAGTTAGAGACCTAATATTTATAAACCACATTTAATTTTTAAATTATGAGGAGGAACAGAGGCCAAATCATTCAATTTAGAGGCTTTATGTTTAATTTGAGTTTTACCAATATTTTGCTTTATCACTTTGGGATGCTTATACATTATATTTTTATTTACTTTGGAGGAGCAGACAACGATTCTCTGATGGGGATGACAGGGGCTAAGCTGAGGGTGGCGGATGAAGAGGAGCTGCAGAGAGGCGTGTACGACTGTGACTCTGCTTCCTGGTCCCAACTCGAGTAGTCATGGTTTTGGAAATTTGGATAAAAAAGATGCCAGATTGTTAGATAAATGAGAAGCACCATCCAAAGTGGGATGAATGCTGTCTCGTCTCATAAGACCAGGTTTTCCCCAAAAAGAGCTCCAATTGTCAAGTTAGCCCACGTCATTTTTAGGACACCACACAGACAGCCAGTCGGTTCAAGGATGACGAGCGGCTAAACATGTCATCACTGGTCAGATTGGGGAGGGGCCCAGAGAATACTACAGTGGCAGACATCGTTTTTGCAAGTCACACACCGATTCTACATTAGTTTCGTGACTTCCGACTGCCGGAGACGGATGTCATTAAGATGATAGATGATTAATTGTGAATAACAATTGTTGGAATATTTACAGTTACTTTAGCCAGCATTTTCAAATTTGACTCATGTCGCCTGCTCTGGCCCCCAGAATGCATTTGACTATGGCCGCTGGAGTCTCTAGGTTCACGTTTCTGACTACAGAGTCGCCAATGATCAGAGTTTTTTCCCTCAGCGGGGTGTCGCTGAGCGGGGAAAAACGATTAGAAACTTGAACAGGGTTGTGGTGAACCGGGGCTTTCGCGACTAGGCTTCCTTCTCACCGTCACCCACCCAGTCCCTCGCCTGCTGAGGAGAGCTCGAGGGACCGCTGACAGGGGGGGCCTAAGCTAGCTAGCTCCGCTGCAGCTAATGGTCGTCCGTCAGAGATTAACTGGCGCAGTCGGTGGTTTCAATGCAGCGGAAGCCGGGAATTCCAAATCAGACCACCTCGCCTCGAGCGCCTCAAAAAGATAACATTTTATTACATTTAACCGTTATCACTAAAGAGGCAGAGGTGTAGCTAAACATCTGACAGAGAGAGCACACCAGAGGAGGAGAGGAAAGATAGCTAGTAGCCATAACTAGTGGCTGGAGAGCAAACCACACAGGCAGACAGCAAAACAGGAAGTGACGATACGTTACCACAAGGAAGTACGATCCTTCCAGCAGACAGGAGTTATAGCATGTCTCTTTTTTATCAGGGCTTGTAAGAAGACTTGGATTAACGACTGGACCAAGTTTTTCTCTTTTAGTCCTGGTCTTCTTTTATTTTCTTCCTCGGTCAATGGAGAACAATAGAAGTGGGGGTGAACGCATTATTTACACACATGACCAGCTGATTGCACTGAGGAGGCCGTCGCTGCTGCTCGGAGCAAAGCCCCTCGTCCCAGATGAGATGAAGAGGAGATGCTGCAGGCGAAGTGCTGGAGCCAAGGTGAGGAAGAGGAGGAGAAAGCATAAGCCAGCGGTACAATGTTCATCACTGGTAAGTATTGAGGTCCCTTGGAAACTAGGCGATGAGCGCACAGCGCTGGTCAGGACACAAAGGGAATATTGTGAGTGTAGTATCATGTGTTTTTACAGAGACGTGGTTACACTCATAGATCCCGACAACAACATAGCGATACCTGGCTTTAAGACTATCCAGTGGGACAAGGACGTTAGAAGTAGCGTGAAAAGGAGGGGATGAGGATTGGGTACTTCTGTTAATGAGAGTGGTGTAATCCTGGACACATTATGTGAAGGAACGGCACTGCAGCCTGGACATTGAACTGCTGACTATGAGTATGCAACTTTATTATATGCCGCGAGAGTTCACGTTTGCCATTGTGATTACTGTTTACGTCCCTCTGTCAGCTGATGCAGCGGTGGCCTGTGACATCATCAGCTCCACTACTGCCACATTACTGGAGAAACACCCTGACACATTTATGGCCATCATGGGTGTTTTTAACCATGTCTCACTGGGCAAAACATTACCAAACTTCCACCAGTTTGTTGACTGTCCCACCAGAGAAAATAAAACACTGGATGCCAATGCAAGAGATGCATATAGTGCCACAGCCCTACCCCCTCTTGGCAGATCAGATCACAACCTGGTCCTGTTATCTCCCAAGTATGTTCCCCTTGTGCAAAGGCAGCCTGCTGATACACAGACTGTGAGGAGGTGGACACAGGAGGCTGCTGATGCACTACAGGACTGCTTCGAGACAATGGACTGGGGCATACTCTGTGAACCACATGGGGTGGACGGAGACAATATGACTAACTGCATCACAGAATGCAACAGAGTCTGTGAAAACACAGCCATGCCAGCTCAGACTGTGTGCTGTTTCCCCAACAACAAACCATGAATCACCAGTGACCTGAAAGCACTTCTGAACAAGAAGAAGGGGGCTTTTAGGTCTGGAGACAGGGAGGAACTGAGGAGAGTGCAGCGTGAACTGAAAGCGATGCTGAGGAGGTGTAAAGACAATTACAGGAGGAAGTTGGAGAATAAACTCAGGCAAAGCAATATGAAGGATGTGTGGATGGGAATGAAACAAATCACTGGGTGAAAGGAGAGAGACAGACAGACATCAAGGAGCCTTGAGAGAGCCGATGAGCTGAATCTGTTTTTTTAATTGGTTCAACTCACCATCTGTCACCCCCACAACACAGCCAGACCCCCACACACCCCTTCCCCTTCACCCTCCTGTGCAGCACCACCCCCCCCCCCCTCCTGGGACACCACTTCCCCTCACATCACTGTGACTACAGACCAAATTAAGAAACAGCTGGAGAGACTCCGTCAGTGGAAGGCTGCGGGCCCTGATGGCATCTCCACCAGGATCCTGAGGACCTGTGCCATCCAGCTAGCTCTGGTACTGAAACACCTGTACAACCTGAGCCTGAGTCTGGAGAGAGTACCGGTGCTGTGGAAGACGTAATGCCTGGTTCCTGTCCCCAAGAAGTCATCTCCATCTGACCTGATCGACTGTCGACCAGTTGCTCTCACATCTCATGTGATGAAGGTCCTGGAGAGACTGGTCTTAGCCCACCTGAGGCCGCAGGTGAAGATGTGGCTGGACCCTCTGCAGTTTGTATATCAGCCCCATTTAGGAGTTGAAGACGCTGTCATCTGCCTGCTGCAACGAGCCCATTTGCACCTGGATGGTGGAGAAGACACTGTGAGAATCACATTCTTTGATTTCTCCAGTGCCTTTAACACCATCCAGCCACTGCTGCTGGGTGAGAAACTGTGGGGATGGGGGTCGACAGCTCTGTGATCTCCTGGATTACTGACTGCCTGACAGGCAGGCCACAGTTTGTCCGACTGGGCAGTGTCTCTTCTGATGTGGTGGTTAGTGATACGGGAGCTCCACTGGGGACTATGCTTTCCCCTTTTCTCTTCACTTTATACACCACTGACTTTCAGTACAATACCAAGTCATGCCACCTGCAGAAATTCTCTTTTGACTCAGCTGTTGTTGGGTGTATAAGAGGGGGAGAGGAGGGGGAGTACAGGGCACTGGTAGACAGATTTGTGGAGTGGACGGAGCAGACTCACCTGAGGCTGAACGTCAGCAAGACCAGAGAGATGGTGATTGACTTCCGGAAGAAGACAAAGCCTTCACAGCCACTGCAGATTAGCGGGGAGGATGTGGAGGTAGTGGAGGTCTACAAATACCTGGGTGTCATGATCAGCAATTGACTGGACTGGAAATCTTACACCGATGCTACATACAAGAAGGGGATGAGCAGACTCTACTTTTTGAGAAAGCTGAGATCCTTCAACGTGTGCAACAGGATGCTGGAACTTTTGTACCAGACCGTTGTCACCAGCACCATCCTCTTTGCTGTTGTCTGTTGGGGTAGTAGCATCAGAGCCAGCGACACCAACAGACTTGACAATATTATCAAGAAGGCTGTGTGATGTTGTCACTTATGCATTTATTGTAAAGTGCGGTGTTGTGGCGGCCACTTCCTGTTCCACCACTGCACCGCCCCTATAAATACCGGGGGAAAATCTTGGTTTGGCCTCTTTGCTGATGCCCCTGCCTGGTGGCTGTGTTGTGTGATTACTATTATTAATAAAGCTGAGTTCTATCATGCACCTGGTCTCGTCATTACAAGGTAATTCCATACATAACATTTTGGTGACGAGAATAAAAAATGGAGGCGTGTGTATCACCGCTTCAGCCCTTCCTGCAACTCCCGGGCAAGCCACCTGTGCCCTTGTCAAGATGGTTTACCGCCTTTCAAAACTACATTACGGCACTCGACCTGGGTGAGCTAGATAAACAGAGAGCACGTGTGCTTTTGGTGCATAATCTGGGGTTCGAGGGCCTGCGTACACTTGGGGCTACCGATTCATATGAGAATGTGGTCGAGTTACTATCACGCCATTTCCACACCCCGGACAATGTCACCGTCCGGAGGATTTGGTTCCGACAATGACACCAGCGAGTGGGTGAGCCTGTCTGTCAGTTTGTCGCCGACCTACGGCAGCTGGCTAGTGAGTGTTGTTTCAGGCCATTGGAGGAGGGAATGGTACATGACCAGCTGGCGGAACACACAACCAGCAATGCTTTACGAGCTAGGCTGCTTTCGGCACAGAGTGACCTGACGTTAGCCGAGGCTGTGGAGCTAGCTCTCCAGGTGGAGACCACTTTCATCTATGAGGACAGCTTCGATCCTGGACGCATGCCGCTTCCAGAGGCGGGTCTACTGAGGGGCTGTCCTGGGCCCCCCACAAGCCAGTTCTACTCCTTTCCGCCGGAAGGAGGATAGTGTGGTTTTGAAAAAAAATAATATATAAGAGAGTTCTAATGTTCTATGTTCATATGTTTGTGCATGTTTAAAAAAAACAGAAATGTTATGGTTTTAGGGCTTTTCTTTAGTTTAGGAACACGGCAGTACTTTTAGTTTATTAATGGACTTTATTTAGTTTACAGGTGGCAGAATAAACCACCTTGCCATGTGGGGAGGACGGTAGTCCCCCTGTGCCGCCTGTTTTAGGTTTTTTCGTGTGAATGTGTTAGGCCATTTAGTGATTTCAGTTTTTATTACGTTACATATATATGCGTGATTCGGGTCCTAAACTTTGGAGAGTCTTGATTTTGTGTGTGTTTTTGGACTTTTCTACGGGGGTGGGGGGCAAAATGTGATGTTGTCACTTTTGCATTTATTGTGAAGTGCGGTGTAGTGGTGGTCACTTCCTGTTCTGCCACTGCACCGCCCCTATAAATACTGGGGGATATCTTGGTTCGGCCTCTTTGCCGATGCCCCTGCCTGGTGGCTGTGATGTGTGATTACGATTAATAATAAAGCTGAGTTCTATCATGCACCTGGCCTCATCATTACAAGGTAATTCCATACATAACAGACTGGCTTTGTTATTGGTCTCAGGCCAGAGACCTTTGAATCTGTGGTGGAGAGGAGGACACTAAACAAACTGTTGTCCATCATGGACAATCCTGATCACCCCCTCCACCATGCACTGGACAGACAGTGGAGCACTTTCTCCAGCAGACTGCGATAGCTTCGCTGCTGAACGGTCAGTACAGGAAATCTTTCCTGCTACATGCCATTTCACTGTACAATAACTCACTCTGATGTTGAATTCTGGCCATAACTATGCTGTCATACTGCTCCTTACAGTATAATTGGTGCCTCACATTTCACCCTGTGCCTGACATTCCAGCATTGTACAGCAGGTATGATTCATGTATCGACAGTGTAACGGTCACCATCTATTCATGTATGATGTGTATAGTTTTTAAGCAGATTTACTTTCCATGGTAATCCTTTGTCTATTATGCTGTGTGTTTCTGTCATTTTGGTTGTCTACTGTCATGCAGCTGTTACACCTGTAATTTCCCAGTTTGGGATCTATCTATCTGTCTGTCTGTCTGTCTGTCCATCTCCTTTTGTTTTTAATGAATCACCTATATTTCTAGAATGCTTGAGGGCGACCAAACCTACACACTGGAAAAGCTATTAGGAATTGTGATATGCTGAAAAGGAAAATTTTCAAAATTTATTTCACTTGTGTACAATTTCATTTTTGAAACTCACAAGTTTTTAAGAAATAAAAAGCAGTTACTAACCTAAGCCTACTTTTTTCATTTAACAGTATTTTATTGCACATCAGCTCAGAATCAGAATCAGAATCAGAAAAGGATTTATTGCCAAGTACATTAACAGAACACTGATAACATACGAGAGAATTTGACTTGACACAGTAATGACCTGCATTTCCGTGCCGCGGCGCATCTGAAACGCGCCTATCAGCAGGAGGATACAGGAAGCATAAAGATAATACAATGGGAAGGAGCAAAAAAAACATTGATTCAAAATACTGGTTACATACTTAATCAATATTAAGAGTTCAAGGAAAAAAAAAGCTCTCAATGCACATACATTCGCTACACTCAGAATTTCACAAGACACAAGAGAGCAGTGTACAGTATATCTTTATTCAGTTCATGAATCAATGTGTGTGCGGTGTTGAGCAGTGTTGATGATAATAAGAGAGACCCAAGGACCCTTGGCAGAAGATGTTTTGTCTGTCTGGCGCCCAGTCTTATCTGGCGCTGCAGCTGGCTGTCCAAGGCCTTGTGCTCATGATGCAATTTGCAATTTTCATGATGCTCAGCTGATGTAATTTAAAAAAAAATATAATCCCCCAAAACATCAACACACTGTACTCTGCTTTCAAGCTTACCTCAGTATTTTTTGCAGTGCAGTGGACTTTTTTCCTGAGATTCGTGGGTTTTTGTACTGAACTGAGAGCCAAAAGTGAATGGAAAATCGTTTTGAATTGGAAATCGATTCTGATTCAAATCGTGACCCCCCCCCCAAAAAAACCCAAAAAACAAATGAGAATCGAATCGAATTGTGTGACTTCTAAAGATTCTCAGCCTTAGTATGCAAATACAATGGTGTGAAAAAGTGTTTGCCCCCTTCCTGATTTCTCATTTTTTGTATGTTTGTCACACTTAAATGTTTCAGATCATCAAACAAATTTAAATATTAGACAAAGATAACACAAGTAATCACAAAATGCAGTTTTTAAATGAAAGTGTGGTCACAGGTGGCCCAGTGTGAAAAAGTGATTGCCCCTAAACTGTATAACTGGTCGGGCTACCCTTTGCAGCAACAACTGCAATCAAGTGTTAACAATAACTGGCAATGAGTCTTTTACAGTGCTGTGGAGGAATTTTGTCCCATGCGTCTTTGCAGAATTGTTGTAATTCAGCCACATTGGAGGGTTTTTGAGCATGAACCGCCTTTTTAAGGTCATGCCACAGCATTTCAGTCGGATTTAGGTCAGGACTTTGACTAGGACACTCCAAAGTCTTCATTTTGTTTTTCTTAAGCCATTCAGAGGTTGAACTTGCTGGTTGGACTTGCTGGTGTGTTTTGGATCATTGTTCTGCTGCAGAACCCAAGTGCACTTCAGCTTGAGGTCACGAACAGATGGCCGGACATTCTCCTTCAGGATTTTTTGGTAGACAGCAGAATTCATGGTTCCATTTACCACAGCAAGTCTTCTAGGGCCTGAAGCAGCAAAACAGCCCCAGACCATCACAGTACCACCACCATATTTTACTGTTGGTATGATGCTCCTTTTCTGAAATGCTGTGTTACTTTTACGCCAGATGTAATGGGACACACACCTTCCAAAAAGTTCAACTTTTGTCTCATCAGTCTACAGAGTATTTTCCCAAAAGTCTTGGGGATCATCAAGATGTTTTCTGGCAAAACTGAGACGAGCCTTTATGTTCTTTTTGCTCCGCAGTGGTTTTCGTCTTGGAACTCTGCTGTAGCAATATTTGATTTATAATTATGATCAGGTATAAAGATTATTTAATTTTTATTAGTGTATCGGAACCTGACCTACTTTGGGTCCACACACAGAAAAAGTTAATAGTAAACACTCGTTTGGGGGCACCAGTTCACCTCTTTCTCGGTGAACAATTTATTAATTAATTTCACTTTATACCTGTTTGATCACTCAATAAATTAATTAATAATCAGTCTCAAAATATTAGTGAATTCGATACTGGGGCTTCAAAACCAGACTCAGAATGGAATAAATTCTCAACAACTTCTCTCATTTTACAGATTTATTTAAATGAAATGATGATTAAAGGATATTGAAATGATTTGCAAGCAGGTGAAATGACCAACATTAACCATCACATTAAATTTGTAACTGAGGATAGAGTAACAATGTGATAACATTTGCAGAACCAGGGTGAAGATGTAAGCTGAAATTGGATCAGTTTGAAGTTGACGGATTATGAAAAACTGAACGCAAATTTATTGAGAAAATTAAACTATTTATATGGAAAATTCTGGGCTACTCTGAAAGTAAAAACAGAATTTTAATGAAAAGAGTTATATTAATTGCTTTTTAATTCTGTATCTGGTTAGAGTTATAAATTAGCTTGAACTCAGACAAATCATGACATACTTCAAGGGATGGACATCAGACAGCAGATGAAACAAATCTAGCTCACTTGAATTCTGGTGTGTCGCCATGGTGTTGGGGTCATTGTGGGCTTCGAACCGGGTCTTTAGCTGAAGCTCTATTTGCAGATTAACAAGAAATATCCGCTGATATTTCTTTACCAGGAGCAAACAGTAGGAAGCTGAAGTTCGGCAAAGGTGATGGCTGCTGCTGCTGCTGCTGGACGCATCATATGCCATGCGGAAAACTCGAGGAATTTTTCAGCGGCGTTCTCGAGCCCGGATATACTGTAAATGGGATTGAGTCTCAAAGTCTGATTACAGTCACAGAATTAGAGAGGCAAGTTAAAAATAACTAAATTCAAGCCACAAAATGACTGGAGATCTTCTGACGTCGTGGAATTCAGAATAGCTTCCATTATGGAGACGAAGGATCGGTCAGTCAGTCCTTTAAAAAAAAAACACACGGTGAGTTTAAAGAAGTTAAAAAGATAAAAATAGAGAAACCCCTAGGAACAGGAGTTTAACTCCAAATCAAGATTTGAGCTCAGGAAAGAAAGAATTAATTCCTAGATGTTTTAAGAAAAAAAACCCCCAAAACATTAAAGTACACGGAAGTTTACACGAACACAATATTCCATGTTCCCTGTAAAACTTGAAGGGGCAGAAATCTGCTACTCTCTGTGACTGCTCAAAGTCCTCTGCTCTTGCTCTGTTGTGAAGTGCAGGAGGGTGTCCTCTCCTCTTTTTAACTTTGGAAACCTTTCGTGTGCTCCCGGGGATTGACAGAAGCCCAAGCCAATAGGTCTTCCTTCGTGGGCGGGTTTTATGAACTTTAGTCCAATGAACAAACAGTCTTTTGTCTGTAACAGCCAATAATATAAGAGGAGTTTTGTCCTGCAGAAGCTGACCTGTGATTGGTGGAACAAGTATATGACTTGGTGGAAACTTTTTTCCAACCTGATACCCATCTTAATACTGAAAATTCTCCAATATACTTCTGTATAAAATGTAACCTACTTCAGTGATTCATGCAACTTTATAACTAGTGCTTTTATATTAACATGCAAGAATAAACATTCATTTAAATATTTAACATGCACATATTTAAAAATCAAGGATTAATATATTCTTTCAAACCCATTATTGATTGTCCACAGAATATCAGAGTCCATTTGCTTTTCCATGGTGTCCTGGAAATTATTCTGAGAAATGAAACTTGGAGGAAGAGAGTTTAATGTTCAGTTCATCAGAATACAGTCAAAGTGAGCGTCTACTCCAGAGACGTCCACCAGGGGTAGTGTCAAGCTGTTGATAATCCTAGGCCTTAGGAAATGCCTTTAAAGTTTAAGATGCCTGTCCTTTATCCACGTTGTATTACCCATAAAACGGTCAGGCAAAAAAGCGTTTCCAGTTTATTTATGATGTGAGTTAATACATTGAGAGCATTCCTTAGGTTTGCTTAACAAAGAAGTGTTGGTTCAGCTGTGGTCCTGGGATGAAAAAGCAGTTCTTGACTGGCCTTTTCCTGGGTGAAACAATGTCTTTAAGATGAAGAATAATTTTATTGATGAGCCAAAGTAAGATGATGCTACACTGCCGTTCAGGCCATTTTTGCCCAGTCTCTTTCTTATGGTGGAGTGGGTGGAGTGATGAACACTGACCTTAACTGAGGCAAGTGAGGCCTGCAGTTCTTTGGATGGTGTTATGGGGTCTTTTGTGACCTCTTGAATGAGTTGTCGCTGCGTTCTTGGGGTAATTTTGGTTGGCCGGCCGCTCCTGGGAAGGTTCACCACTATTCCATGTTTTCACCATTTGTGGATAATGGCTCTCATTATGGTTCGCTGGAGTCCCAAAGCTTTAGAAAGGGCTTTATAACCTTTTCCAGATTGATAGAGCTCAATTACTTTGTTTCTGAATTTCTTTGGATCGCAGCATGATGTCTAGCTTGTAGGTTTGGATTTTTTTAGATTAGAGATTGGTCTATAGTTAGCTAAAACTCCTGGATCCAGCGTTGGCTTTTTAAGTAAGGGTTTAATTACAGCCGTTTTAAAAGCCTAAAGTTAATGAAGAATTGATTACACAACAAAACAAAAATAATTTTTTTTGTAAGTTTTCTGTGTTTTTTCAACTGATTTAAGACAATTTTGCACCGCTGAATCCGAAAATGACATCAGTTTCTCTCGATCAGGTAAGGTTTTTATGCTAAGTTGTAAGCAGTTGTATAGCAGTTGTACAGTTGTACTGTAAATTGAATAGTAGACATTGATAAAGGTAAGTACATGTAAATTGAATGTTACGTCATCATTGTTCAAAATTCAGAGAATTTCAAGAAATAAAAAAGAATTTTGTATCCTATAAAGCGAAAATACCTGTACATGTAAACAGAAATGTAAAAAACATGTGGCCATAGTTCAAAAAGTTGACCTGACTGAGCAAAACCAATGTGATTTTTGGATTCAGCACATCAAAATTGTCCTAAATCAGCTAAAAAAAACTTAGACAGTAAATTTGGTGTTGACCAGTGTTATTTGAAGAATATAGCTACCAATAAATGGGAAGACTTCTTTAAATAACCTGGTAGGAATAGGGTCTAAAAGACAAGTTTTGAAATGAGCTCTTGGTGGCCTCCTCCCAGGAGCTTTCAGACCCCCAAGGCCAGTCTTTCTGACACCGGGGCCTGGGTCCCACACTGCGGTGGCCGAACTTCGCGGAGCCCCTCCATCTGGAGCCACCGCCCAGACACACCGCAGCTTGTTCACATGCCACAGTGAATTGTCCATCGGCCGAACACACACTGTTCCCAGCTTCTCCCCACTCCTCAGCAGCGCCTATTGTTTTACTGGCTGCGGTCCAATCAGTTGCCTTTCCGGCCTCCCGCTGGCACAAACCCGAACCCAGTCCATGATTTGTAACAGCACTTTACCTGGTTTGATGTGCCACTGTGCGCTCGCCACCTCTGTGTTTTCCTTCAGTTTGGTGCCTTCATTACACTGTGGCAGTTCAGCAGTCACCGTTGTCGCAGCGGAGCCCTCACCCGTTGCCGGCTGAAACCCAACCTGAGCGCTGAAGGCGTCCAGTGCTTCCCTGGTGTTGCTTGTCAGAACGGACCTGCCTACTCGGTCGCTCCCGCTGCAGCCGGTCAAGCGCGGGCACCGAAGTAGTTGTCCGAAGTGCTCTGCTGCGCTGCTCCGTGCACTGCGTCCGAATTCATCTGCTGTCGCTGTGCGTTGTTGCCCCCTGCATGCTCGGGCCCAGCTTCCGGGCAGCTCTCCCCATGAGAGCACGGAGCGGACGTCCCAGTATCGACAATGTCCATAAAACCCTCATCGGTGTTGGTCTCGCCTAACTTGGGCTCTCTCTCCCCCAGCTCCGCTTCTGGCTGCGCAAGGGTCAGAGGCGATCCCGGTCTCTGTTCTTCCTCCATGTCGTCTTCACCGCCCTCGCCATGTCCACTCTCTGCGTTACATTCACTGTTCACACTGTGCTCTTTGGCCACACCCACTTCTGCGAAGTCTGGGCGAACTGGGCCTGGGCCACTGACCGTTTTCCCACTGATTGTGAAAGTAAACCCCAGCTCACTGAATAAATCCCACTCTATAACATTTCCACCATGGTGTGTCACCTGGAACTGGAACGCTGGAATCACTTTTTCACCGTACTGCACTACAAATGTGATGTTTCTGCCAGCACCGGAGCTCCCGTCGTCCGGTAATTCTACCACATCAGGGCACCAGGGGGTGAGCCTCTGAACCATGGCCTCGCTCACTATGGGCTGTGTGGTGGCAGTGGCCGCTATCATGCCCACACTCATGCCATCTAGCTTCACTTCACACTCCAGTCCTAACCAACCTTCGGGGCCCACGATGTTTATGCTGTCCCCGTAGGTTGTGGGGTTAGTTAGCTTAGCTTTTTGTCGACGGTGGTGAGTTTTCGCGTGCCGTGCCACATTCTTGGGCTTAACAAAGTAACTAGTTAGCATCTCAATAGCCTCTTCATAACAGTCCCTTGGACCAAGCATTTGAAAAACTCTCTGACCTTCTGAGCCTAGGAAGTGGACAAACAGTGCTCGCTTCTTCACTCCATCCAGCTTCCCCAGATCCGGATGTACGTAGGTTTCTGAGGCCCCCAACCAGTCGGGCCATGGCACCTGTGGCTTGCATGTAAGCTCCAAAAAAGTGTTAAGCACACCTCCATGAGTTAATCCTCTATTACCAAATGTTATGTATGGAAAATACCTTGGCAGAGGATGAGGCAAGATGAGTTAGCGAACACAGCTTTATTGAAGATGAAGGGCAGCAGCATACAGCATGGCACGTAGTGTGGGCATTGGGCATAAGAGAGACTAAGATGGATGCCCCCTGCCTTACAGTGGGGCAAAAAAGTATTTAGTCAGCCACCAATTGTGCAAGTTGTCCCACTTAAAGGATGAGCGAGGTCTCCAATTTTCATCATAGGTATACCTCAACTATGAGAGACAAAATGAGAAAAAAAAAAATCCAGAAAATTACATTGAAGGATTTTTAATGAATTAATTGGTAAATTCCTCAGTAAAATAAGTATTTGGTCACCTACAAACAAGCAAGATTTCTGGCTCTCACAAACCTGTAACTTCTTCTTTAAGAGGCTCCTCTGTCCTCCACTCGTTACCTGTATCAATGGCACCTGTTTGAACTCGTTATCAGTATAAAAGACACCTGTCCACAACCACAAACAGTCAGACTCCAAACTCCATTATGGCCAAGACCAAAGAGCTGTCAAAGGACACCAGAAACAAAATTGTAGACCTGCACCAGGCTGGGAAGACTGAATCTGCAATAGGTAAGCAGCTTGGTGTGAAGAAATCAACTGTGGGAGCAATTATTAGAAAATGGAAGACATACAAGACCACTGATAATCTCCCTCGATCTGGGGCTCCACGCAAGATCTCACCCTGTGGGGTCAAAATTATCACGAGAACAGTGGGCAAAAATCCCAGAACCACATGGGGGGACCTAGTGAATGACCTGCAGAGAGCTGGGACCAAAGTAACAAAGGCTACATCAGAAACACACTACGCCGCCAGGGACTCAAATCCTGCAGTGCCAGACGTGTCCCCCTGCTTAAGCCACTACATGTCCAGGCCCGTCTGAAGTTTGCTAGAGAGCATTTGGATGATCCAGAAGAGGATTGGGAGAATGTCATATGGTCAGATGAAACCAAAATAGAACTTTATTGTAAAAACTCAACTTGTCGTGTTTGGAGGAGAAAGAACACCATACCTACTGTGAAGCATGGGGGTGGAAACATCATACTTTGGGGCTGTTTTTCTGCAAAGGGACCAGGACGACTGATCTGTGTAAAGGAAAGAATGAATGGGGCCATGTATCGTGAGATTTTGAGTGAAAACCTCCTTCCATCAGCAAGGGCATTGAAGATGAAACGTGGCTGGGTCTTTCAGCATGACAATGATCCCAAACACACCGCCCGGGCAACGAAGGAGTGGCTTCGTAAGAAGCATTTCAAGGTCCTGGAGTGGCCTAGCCAGTCTTTAGATCTCAACCCCATAGAAAATCTTTGGAGGGAGTTGAAAGTCTGTGTTGCCCAGCGACAGCCCCAAAACATCACTGCTCTAGAGGAGATCTGCATGGAGGAATGGGCCAAAATACCAGCATCAGTGTGTGAAAACCTTGTGAAAACTTACAGAAAACGTTTGACCTCTGTCATTGCCAACAAAGGGTATATAACAAAGTATTGAGATGAACTTTTGTTATTGACCAAATATTTATTTTACCGAGGAATTTACCAATTAATTCATTAAAAATCCTTCAATGTGATTTTCTGGATTTTTTTTTATTTATTTTGCCTCTCATAGTTGAGGTATACCTATGATGAAAATTGGAGACCTCTCTCATCTTTTAAGTGGGAGAACTTGCACAATTGGTGGCTGACTAAATACTATTTTACCCCACTGTACATAGGCCTGTACAGTGACGTGACAGGATGTCCACGTCACTGCACTGTACTTCACAATGAGACTGAGGGTCTCAGTGCCGGCGCTTGGGATACCTTGGACGAGGGTACCAAGTGTGACGGCGAGGCGCCCGTGTCGACGAGTGATGCCAACGAGCGAGCCTCAGTTTCCTCTGGAGGTTGGCCGTAGTGGGCTGCAGCGTAGAGGATCTGCAGCTACGATGGCAACTGCTACAGCGGCTTCGGAAGAGGTCGGGGCCAGACCGACGGGCACAGGGAGACCGTGTGCTGAACAGCACCATTTTGGACCAAGCAGGGCCCCTCTTAGAGGTATGGACTTGGTTCGGGCTTGAGGGGAGGAATGCCCACAGCGAATACGGGACAGACGACAGCCAACGAGACAGCAGGAACACCTACGCATCGTGGCTAAGCTGGGCGCAGCTTATTTCCAGCTGTCGGACGGCTCGAGGGGGCACACCAGCGAGCTGTGGCATGTCTGGGAGGAGACTTCTGGTGGTGGGGCTGGATGGGAGAGGCGTTCGATGGCGGTGTGGAGAGGCGCTTTCATCCAGGAGGTCAGCCATCGTCCCGGGGGCCTGCTGCTTTCAGGGGCGGGTCTACCGAGGGGCTGCCCGGGGACCCCCCCACAGGCCGGTTCTATCCCTTTCTGCCAGAAGGGCAGTAGTGTGAGTTTGAGAAATAAGTAAAAAGAAAGAGTTCTAATGTTCATGTGTTTGTATGTTTAAAAAAATATATATTAATCTGTTATTGTTCTGGGTGTTTATTCGTCTAGGAGCACGGCAATACCTTTTAGTTATTTAATGGACTTTTGTTTAGATTACAGGTGTAAGAATAACCCACCTTGCCATGGGGGTAGGATGGTAGTCCACCCGTTCCCCCTAGCTTAGGTTTGTTGTATGAATGTGATAGGCCCTTTAATGGTTACAGTTTTCGTTTTATTAGTGTATGATTTGGGTCCTAAATTTGGGAGAGTCTTAATTGTGTGTGTGCTTTTGGACTTTTCTATGGGGGAGGGAGGTGCCATGTGAGGGTTTGGCTTTTGGGGCTTGCCGTAGCTGTCTGGACAGATGACGTCAGGCGGGCTGCGGCCACTGTATATATTCTGTGTTCTCAATAAAGTTCAGTTGGATGTTCGATGCAAGACAACTCGCGTCTCACTCATATTCAGACATAACAGGCTGTGGCAACTGTAGCTTGTCTGCAGCATCATATGTGGACATTAAACACATCAATATGCACTTTAACGTAATTTAAACAACACTAAATGGTACAAAACACGAAGAGAGAAGAAGGGAGGCTGCTGCGTGTTCACGCGCCACCTAGTGTTTTTTCTTATGGTATGTTCGTTCATTTTTAATTGCATGTATTTTTTTATTGATAATTGCACGTATGGAACACATACAGAACGAATGTTGCAGGACCGCTAGCGTTCTGTAGCTAGCTAGTAGCTAGTAGGACTGACAGCAGGCAGGCTCGGTTGACGTTCCGTACGGAACATGTTCTGTATGGAATGCCAATGGAACGGTACGGAATGCGAACGGAACGCTCCACAACATTCCATGTTTTAGTAAATCGCCCGATTAGGAAGTGAAATTAGACAATTTCCCACAGAAACCTGAAAGTTCCAGGGAACCCTGGTTGCAGACCCTGGTTTAACGGTTTCGACGCGGCAAAGTAAAATACAGAAACAGTTCATAGTTGGTACAAGTAATAAATTTGCAGCAATTTAAGTCATAAATTTGCAACTTTTCCTCATGGGTTTAACAGTTTTGAAGCAGCAAAGTAAAATCTGTTTAAAATACTATGAAATCACACAGAAAGGATGATGGACGGGATGACTGTAGTGATGGGACCGACCTGCCACCATTTTTGTGACTGAATGTCACAGGAAGTAGCCAGGCCTGGAAGGGAAATTTCATGTCATTGTGATTATTAGTTGTATCATCTCAGTGTGTGGGCCATTTTCTCTCTTTTTCCTTTCAGATGTCTGAGGAGACTCCACCCACCTCATCTTCTCTGACGAGCCGCTGCTGTTTTTGGGCCACACAAATTTCCTAAGAAAACGTCGCAAATTTTTGAGGAAAAAAACTCACAAACTTGCATAAAAAATGTCACAAATTTACCAGGGGATTTTTTTTTTTTAAATCACAAATTTCTGAGGAAAAACAGCAGAACACAAATGTGCAGATTAGTCAAGGGATGAGAAATAATTATCAGGTTAATTGGTTAAAAAGAAATGCTTGTTCGCGGCATCAGTGTGTCGTCTGTTTTATTATGTGTCATTCTGTATTATTGTGTGTATATTGTGTGTCCAGGTGTCCTTTGACCAGTTTAAGGACGTCTTCGTGTCCGTCCTGTCCTGCTCTCTGGACTTCAGCCAGTCAGAGGACGACAGCAGCTACCTGGAGCCAGGTGAGGGTGGAGGGGGCAAAACCTAAATCTCATCATTTACACCTTCTTTTTTTTACCCATAAAACCTTTAAGATAATTTTTTTCCTAATGACTTTGGGTGGATTTTTATCACTTTTTCATTGTAAATTTATTAAGTTCTGTTTTTCTTGTAAACTTGAAACTTTCAGTTTTTTCTTGTTTTTCCCTGTGATAATTTTTCTTAAATTGTTTTTATTTTTGTAAATTTTTGAATTTCTCTTATTGAATTTCTGTTTTTTTGCTGCAAATTTGGCACATTTCTTCTCTTAATTGGTTTGATATACACTGAGGATGTGCATATTGCAATTTGGTTCTGACTGGATGATATTTGTGGGAGTTGTAGCCCCTGACCTATGATCTCCTGTTTCACCTCACTTCATAGACAGTAACTGTCTTGTGAAATCAACTCCTTCTACAGTTTTGTTCCAATTGTTTTGAAACTTGGTACCATAGTTTGGTGTACTCTGATGATGCACATATTGCAATTTCACTCTCATCGGATGACCTTGAGATCAAAGGTCAGAGGTCAGATTTTTCCCTAAATCTTCTAAACACAATAACTACAGAAAGAAATGAGGTAGGCTTTTCAAATCAATACAGTAGTTTTATCTAATACACATCTTGGACGACTTACTCCCTTGCTTAACTATGGGTTTGGGGTCAAAGTTTAAAGTTAACGTTTCAGTTGCACTATAATAATAAATAGTAAATGCTACAGTTACTATTACTATAAAATGAATAAAGCTAGGGCCACCAAACCTGGTATACAGGTTCACCTTGGAATCCTGACCTCTGACTGTGGGTTTAGGGTCAAAAGGTCAAAGGTCAAGGTTAGCATTCCATTTGCACTGTTACTATAAATGACATGTGTAATGTTCAGACCCAGGAGCAGACACGCAGGACAACGTTTAAGGTAAGTGTAACAATGATCTTTATTGACAGTAATATTGCAGTGATGTAATGGTGGTGAAGATCTGGTAACCCTATCCACCTTATTCTTAGGCCCCATGATGCCTTGTGTGAATTATGGTAGCAACTTACGGTACTAGTTTAGGACGTATGGTTGTCACTGAAACGGGACACTTTTCCTTTTTAAAAAAACAATGGCTTTGGTATCAGAAATGCGAGAACATGGCCTTTTGCGCCTCAAAAACAGTAATATAATCATACCACTTCCCACGACTATCTAGGGATAGGAATATGACCTTAAATAGTGGCCTAGCAGACAGTATTTGTTAGCACCACTGCTAAGATGCTAACACTGTAAACAAATAAAAGCTCTGAGATATGTGACCCGTGCTGGCAAAATGAGCCACTTTGAGGAAATGATCAAAACTGAGGTGACCTTTTTTCCATATTCTGTATTGAAAGACCTTAAAAATGATATTTGTAGGAAGTGCGCAAAAACAGACCCAGAAAAAGCCAGTTTGTTTATATTTGGGCTAGGTTTAAAACTCGCGTTCGATCGGTCAGGAGTTATGTCTTCCACCAAAACATATATCTTTTTAGAAAGTATGATTTCTAAGCTTTACAATGATACCAGGCACTCACGGGGGTTTTCCTGGGACTTGCCGCTAGCAAACAAAAAAAAAGTCATGATTTATGACTTCTCGTGCCTGTAGCTCATAATGACGCGGTACGCATTCTGACTCATTTTGCCAGCACGGGTCACATACATCAATGTCTCCGCCGCAATAAAGTCGGCTGCATTTTGTTAAAATATGTTGGACATAATCAGATTTACCTCAGAGCAGACATAGAATCTAGTCAGAGCCACAAAGAAGCCTCCATTTATATAGTCTATGGTACAACCATGAACACCAGCAACAAGTGCCAGAACTGTAAGATAAGATAAGATAAGCCTTCAATTGTCCCACAATGGGGAAATTCCAGGATTGCAACAGCACAGGGATAGCAACACTCAGAGCAACAATCAGAAGGCAAAAGAAAAAAGAAAAAAAAAACCAAGAGCAGCGAGTATACATATGTACATATAAATATAAATATACACTACCGTTCAAAAGTTTGGGGTCACCCAGACAATTATTTTGTGTTTTCCATGAAAAGTCACACTTATTTACCACTGTGAGTTGTAAAATGAATAGAAAATATAGTCAAGACATTGACAAGGTTAGAAATAATGATTTGTATTTGAAATAATAATTTTTTCCTTCAAACTTTGCTTTCGTCAAAGAATCCTCCATTTGCAGCAATTACAGCATTGCAGGCCTAACATGATTGCACAAGGGTTTTCTAATCATCCATTAGCCTTCTGACGCAATGAGCAAACACACTGTACCATTAGAACACCGGAGTGATAGTTGCTGGAAATGGGCCTCTATACACCTATGTAGATATTGCACCAAAAACCAGACATTTGGCAGCGATAATAGTCATTTACTACATTAGCAATGTATAGAGTGTATTTATGATTAAAGTTATCTTCATTGAAAAAAAGTGCTTTTCTTTCAAAAATAAGGAAATTTCTAAGTGACCCCAAACTTTTGAACGGTAGTGTATATATATATATATATATACTATATATATATATATATATATATATATATATATAGACACACAGTGCGGAGCATTGTAGCTAGATGGGATAGATATATACATATATAAACACAGTGCGGAGCATTGTAGCTGGATGGAATAAATATATGAGTATATAAACACACAGTGTGGAGTATTGTAGCTAGATGGAATGAATATGTGAATATATAAACACAGTGTGGAGCATTGTAGCTAGATGGAATAAATATGTAAATATATAAACACACAGTGCGGAGCATTGTAGCTAGATGGAATAAATATGTAAATATATAAACACACAGTGCGGAGCATTGTAGCCAGATGGAATAAATATGTAAATATATAAACACACACAGCGTGGAGCATTGTTGCTAGATGGAATAAATATATAAATATATAAACACACACAGTGCGGAGCATTGTAGCTAGATGGAATGAAACAGCACAACCGTCTACTTAGTTATCCTACATGGTATGATTATGTACCCATACATATTCTCACCCTCCATAGCGACCGGTATTTTCCTGGTTGTATACCGGAGGGGACCATTGTGTAAGTCTATTGCGTCTTTTGCATTCAATACTATTAAGTTGTCATGTCTTTTTGCTATCTCTGCAAGCAGCCCTGCTTAGGTTGTACAGTCTGACAGCCGTAGGTAGGAAGGACCTGCGAAACCTCTCGGTTGTGCACCTAGGATGATGTAGTCTGCTGCTAAATGAGCTCCTCAGTGCATTCAGTATGTCCTGCATAGGGTGGAACTCGGACTCCAGCAGAGATGACAGTTTAGCCACCATCCTTCTCTCTCCCATCTCCTCCACTGGGTCAAGGCGCTGCCCCAGGACAGAGCTAGCTTTCTTGATCAGTTTGTTCAGTCTCTTCCTATCGGCTGCTGTAATGCCACTGCCCCAGCAGACCACTCCAAAAGTGATGGCTGATGCCACCACCGTGTCATAGAATGTCTTCAGCAGCGCCCCTTGTACACCAAAAGACCTGAGTCTCCTCAGTAGGAACAGCCTGCGCTGTCCCTTCTTGTAGAGTGTGTCAGTATTGTGTGACCAGACTAGTTTATTGTTCAAATGAACACCCAGGTACTTATAGGATGTCACCATCTCGATGTCTGTTCCTTGTATATTTACTGGTGCTGTGAGGGGTTGTCCTTGCCTGCGGCAGTCCACCACCATCTCCTTTCCTTAGTTTTCCTTGCATTGATCTGGAGGCAGTTCCGATGGCACCAGTCCACGAAGTCCTGGATAAACCCTCTGTACTCAGCTTCATCTCCGTTGGAGATGAGGCCAGCGATCGCAGAGTCGTCAGAGAACTTCTGTAGATGGCAGTGTGTTGTGTTGTGTGAGAAGTCCGCAGTATAAAGGGTGAACAGGAAGGGAGCCAAAACCATTCCCTGTTGGGCCCCCGTGCTACCGATGATTGTGTCGGACACACAGTCCCAGGTTCTCACAAACTGAGGCCAGTTTGTGAGGTAGTCCAGGATCCATGATGACAGGTGCTGGTCCACCCCTGCGCACAGCAGCTTGTCCTTCAGGCTCATCGGTTGGATGGTGTTGAAAGCACTGGAGAAGTCAAAGAACATGATCCTCACCGCATTCCCGGGCTTCTCCAGGTGGGACAGAAAACGGTGAAGGAGGAAGATCACCGCATCCTCCACCCCAATGCCATGCTCGTAGGCGAACTGGAGTGGATCCATCGCTGGTCCCACCAGGGGGCGGAGGTGAGCAAGGAGCAGTCTCTCCAGGGTCTTCATCATGTGGGACGTCAAGGCCACTGGTCTGTAGCTGTTCAGATCTTTGGGGTGGGAAGTCTTTGGTACAGGTACCACACAAGATGTTTTCCACAGCTGTGGTACCCTCCCCAGCTTCAGGCTCAGATTGAAGATGTACTCCACAATCCCACACAGCTGGTCTGCACAGGACTTGAGGAGCTTTGCGCTGATGCCTTCCTCGCCTTGATCTTCCTCAGCTCCGTCCTCACTTGGGTCTTATTGAGGGTCAGGTTGGGGGGCTGTGTGTTGGGAGTGAGGGGGTGTTGGTGGAGTGGGGAGTGGGCAGCAGGACTTGATGTCTTTAGAGGCAGCAGTGGTTGTTGTGCAGTCAGGGGGGAGGGCGGTTGGTCAAACCTATTGAAAAACAGATTCAGATTGTTCGCCCACTCCCTGCCCCCCGTGGCCTGGGGGGAGGTATTCTGGAGCCCAGAGATGGTTTTAAGGTTTCTCCAGACCCCGCTATGCCAAAACATTCAAAAAATACAAAAACTACAAGTCTTGAAATTAGCTGCCACTTGAGTGCAAAACATGTATGTGGACTATATATTAAAATGAATTTGAATAACTTTTAAAAGTGTTATTTTAAATGCCTCTGCTACTCCACTCTTGCTGACTGATTTAACACTACCTCAGCCGAAACCGGAAGTTCCGCTCATAATCGTTCCTACAGCAGCACCCCCTGGCATAAGGTGGATAGGGGAGAGACCTGAAACCACGGTGAGTGTATGATGTGATGGCAGGGAGATAAGATAGTTCTTATGCTTACAGGTTTCTTCTGGTGGAAGCAGTGGTGAATCTAGCAGATCCAGCAGATGGTGGTTGTCAGGGAAGGAGTCTTTTTGGTACAAATGAGGGGCAGAAGGGGAGAGGCTGGCCAGGCCTAGGTGCTGGGGTAAAGGGGGTGAAGATACTGGTGATACCCGATGGTAAGTCGACTTACTTGGGGAGGTGATGAAGTGCACAATCTAGGAATATCCAGTTCCAGTCCGCTAGGCAGTTTCCAAGGTCCAAGGGCAGGCAGGGGTCAGAGCTCAGCAGGCTAGATCAGAACAGGCAGACAATTCCAATACAGCAGGCAGGCACAGGGTCTAGAAACAGGCAGGGCTCAATTCATGGCAAAACAAGGCACAAGATTAATCAGGTTAGAATACAAGCAGGTTGTTAATCAGACGTGACCAGGCAGAGTAAGTCCTCGATCAAGGTATTATCCATTATGAATGATCTGGGGATCCAAGACCATTCTTCAGGACCATACCCCTTCCAGTCCACCAGGAACTGGACTCCCCACCCCCTGTGGCAGGCGTTCAGGGTGCATGTGACCGCATACACCAATCCTCCATCGACCATCTTCATGGGGGAGGTGGTTTGGATGGGGGACATAGGGAACTGGTGGACGGGTTTATGTGGGAAATGTGCAAGGAGGGATGGACCCAGAGTGAGGCAGGAAGATTGAGCTGTACTGATACAGGGTTGATGACCCTCTTGATTGTGAAAGGACCCACGAACCAGGGGGTGAGCTTCGTTGGTTTTTAGTCGAGAGCCACACTCTTTGACTGACCTCATAAGCCGAAGCCGGACGCCTCTTCCTATTGGCCCACCTGGTGTTCTTCTGGACCGATCTGAGCAGGGCAGCCTTGGTGTCCCTCCAGTAGTGCCTGCACCTGGACATGTGGGCTGTGATGGATGGGACGTGACTTCCTCCTCCGAGATGGGGAGCGGGGGAAGGGGTGTTATACCCCAGTGAGGCCTCGAAGGGGGAGAAGCCGGTGTCTGTGGACGAGGCTGAGTTATGGGCATATTCTACCCATGGCAGGAACGTGCTCCATGATGCTGGATCTTCAGCCGTCATGCAGCGGAGCATGGCCTCCAGCTCCTGGTTCACCCGCTCACTCTACCTATTGCTCTGCGGGTGGTAGCCGGAGGAGAGACTGACCGTGGCCCCTTACACAATTCTCGCCAGACCCGTGAGATAAACTGGGGGCCACGGTCAGACACAATGTCCACTGGGATGCCATGCAACCTGACCACGTTGTTGGACAGAAGCTGTGCCGTCTCCAAGGCAGAGGGTAGCCTTTTGAGTGGGACGAAGTATGCTGCCTTGGAGAACCTGTCCACCATGGTAAGAATCATGGTGTACCCGTTGAAGGGGGGCAAGCCAGTGATGAAGTCCAAGGCGATGTTGGCCCAAGGCTGACTGGAGGTGGTGGGGAACTTTCCAATCGAGCACTAGGGGCAGGCTTTGATGTACTCCCGTACATCTTTTCCCATTGCAGGCCACCACAACATGTGCTGGAGCGAAGACAGAGTCCCCTGGATGGCAGGAAAACTTAGCCATGTGGAGCCAGTGAATAACTTCTCCTCTGACGGCTGCAGGAACAAAAAAGCAGCCCGGTATACCCCTCCTGGGTCTGGGTCGGTGACCAGAGCCTCCTTGATCCCCCGCTTGATTTCCCATGTCAGGCCTCCACAACGATGGCTTTCGGGTTGATGGTATCCTCGGTGGAGGCTGATGGTTCAGTGGCAAATTGGCGGGAGAGGGCATCTGGCTTGATGTTTTTAGACCCTGGCCTGTATGTAATGGTGAAGCAGAACCTAGCAAAGAAGAGGGTCCATCTGACTTGGCGGGGGTTAAGTCTCTTAGCGGACCTGATGTACTCAAGGTTTTTGTGATCTGTCCAAACAAGGAATGGTTGGGCTGCCCCTTCCAGCCATTGGCGCCACTCTTCTAAGGCTAATTTCAGGGCCAGCAGTGCTCAATCACTGACGTTGTAATTCCTTTTAGCTGGAGACAGTTGCCGAGAGAAATGCGAGGTGTATCTTCTCGTTGGTGACCGAGCACTGAGATAACACTGCCCCTACCCCAGGGCCGGAAGCATCCACCTCCACTATGAGCTGGCGTTCGTTGAGCGTTCACGAAGTCTGTTGTCCAGCTTAATGACCAATGAAATGAGAGCGTCTAATGACTCCGGTTCATTCAGAAGACAGGCGACCTCTTCACGAAGGCGAGAGCTAAGACTATTGGTGAATACGGTCCTAAAGCTGGATTCATGCTGCATTTCCCTTCTGGTCCGCTTTGGTCTGCGTGGGCTTTGGACGAGCCCGGCGCGCATGTGGCATTATACGTGCTCACTTTTTTTCGTCTACCAGGCCAAGTGGTTGACGCATGTGCATAACTGTTATTTGTAGTTTTGCCCCAGCCCTGTGGGTAGTGCAAATGTGCTAACACGCCAGTTTGTTCACCAGCTATAAACACGAGAGCAATGCACATTTTTTTGTAGCAACAACAATGGTGTTTCAAGGAAAAGGCGGGATTAACATTTTCCATTGCTCTTCTCTGCTCAAGCTGCTGCAAAAGGATTCATGTATGTTTATTCTCCTCTTCTGTGCCTTTGTTGTCTTCCTTGTCTACTTTGTCTTTGTGTGCTGTGTTGGTAGCGCCACCTCGTGAATGTGACGTTCAGTCTTGCACATGCGCTGTCAACATGTTCAGGTCGTGGGCAGGCCGCGTGGTCATAAAATTTGGGCTGCACGTGGTTGTCCGCAGAAGAGCCCTGCGGACACTAGTGGACTGAAGACAACGTAAATTTCGTCACATGAGGTTTCCGGTTGCATGTACGTGGATAGCAGAGGTGCAGCATGAATCCAGCTTAAGTGCCGCATCGTCCCACCCAGTCTTGGCCACTAAAATCCGGAAACAAACTGTGTGCTCCGCTACTGAGTTTAGCCCCTGGCGGAGGTTAAATAGCCACACGGGAGCGGTACCCTCCAGGTTGGTGTGGTCAAATACCCCAGAAAACTCCTTGGAAAACTGGGAACAGGTGAACGGGTGGTTATCCAGTCCCTGGATTAGTGCCTGAGCCCAGGTGACTGCGCGCTCGTCAAGGAGCCCCGCCACTAAGTTAATGCGGCTCTGGTCAGTAGGGAAATCCTCCGGCACGTGGTCAAATATTAGCTAACACTAGAAAAGAAAACCACTTGCTTCCCCTAGTGTCCCAGAATAACGGGAAGGCAAGAACGCCGGAGTAGAATGTCCCCAATGGGCAGACATTTTTAACATTTGATTTAGCATTACTTGATTTTGGTAGGATATTTGGTCTATACGCTGCTCCAGAACACCGAATCGGGCTCCGACAGTTGTCATGGCCGTGGCTGCTGGGTCTGCATGTTGGTCGCGTGCTGACATGGTGTCATGTTTAGTAGGGCTGCGACTAAAGATTATTTTAGTAGTCGACTAATCTAACGACTGTTTTATTCAACTAGTCGACTAATCGCGTTTATTTTTCTCATGTCCACCATCTCTGCTTCTTGTTGGGGCTCTAGTCTAGTGCATATTTTACCTCAGCCGCTGTTTAATACCTCTTAATGTTCCGTCTCCTGTGGGTGGGAGGCATTTAAATGTAATTTTGTCTCAGTTGGACAGTGTAACACAGTGTAACTAACTAATATTCAGAATGAGGGCTAATATTAACAAAGATGAAAAAGCAATAGTGATTCCTGTAATTCAGTCATTTATTGCATTCAACATGTTAGCCATGACAGCTCAACCCTCAGCAACCAGAGAGCTTATTGTCAAACAGGTAAGCTATCATCAACAGCACATACTAACAGTACTGTCATTTTTCTAAAGCTTGAAACAGTTGGCCATTGAAAATAAGCGGCGCTAACTTTCTTTAGTCGCTAAAATTTACCCGGCAGACGGTAATGTTGTGGCTCCTGGGTGCCGTTTCAGATGCTCATGCATCACTGTAGTGCTACCGTCAAGAGAGGTCTGCCTTGCAAAGTCTGCATTTTACTTGTTTTGTTTTTTGTCTTCTGCAAAATGTTCCCAAACAACAGAAAGTTTGCATCTGCTTTTTTTTTATCCACTTCAACATTCGCCATTCTCAGAGCCGTAAATGTGCACCTCTTCTTTGCTGGAAATTGTTCACGCATGCTGGACAACAGAGGCGCTACTGCCCTCTGCAGTTCCATTCATGCATTGCACTTCCGGTTGTGCATTGCAGTTACAACTGAACATTACTGCGACATGCATATAAACTTTATAATTAAACGATTTGTCGACAATAAAAATATTTGTCGACAAATTTTTATTGTCGACGTTATCGATAATGTCGTCTAATCGTTTCAGTCCTAATGTTTAGTCCCAGGAGCAGACACGGAGGACAACAGTTAAGGTAAGTGTAACACTGATCTTTATTGACAAAGATATTTGTGGTGTAATGGTGGTGTGGATCTGGAAACCCTAAAGGGGAGAGAGCAGAAACAACGGTGAGTGTATGATATGATGGCAGGGAGATAATGTAGTTCTTATGCTTACAGGTTTCTTCTGGTGGAAGCAGTGGTGAATCCAGCAAATCCAGCAGATGGTGGTCATCAGGGAAGGAGTCCTTTTGGTGCAGGTGAAGGGCAAAAGGAGGTAAGGCTGGCCAGGCCTAGGTGCTGGGGAAAAAGGGGGTGAAGATACTGGTGATACACGTTGGTAAGTCGACTTACTTGTGTCACAACTCGTCTTCACCAGTCATCTGCCTCAGCTGCGCGCACACCTGCGCCTCATCAGTCACCGGCTATTTAACCCGCTCGGCCCAGAGCGTCGGTCTGGAGCCGTCTGTTCACCAACGCTCTCAATCCCTATGCAGGATCGTCTCTTCCCGACCTGCGCCATTCTCCTCCCAGCAAGTAAGCTGTGTTGTTTGCTCACCTGTCCTTCAGTCTCTCCCCTGTGCACAGGTGGATCCTCCCGGCGGCGGATTCCTTCCATCCTCGCCACATCCTCGTCTTCCTCTCCCTCTCATCGCCGAGTGCGCAGCAGGGCGCTGTCCTCCAGACAGGAGCTTAACTTGCCAATGCCAGCCACCGTAACACCTGCAAGTAAGCAACGCTTTGCATATTAACCCTGCATGGTGAAGGTCTGCTCATATCCCTGTCTCTGCTCTGTCCATAGGGTTGCCTGGCTGCACGGCGTGCCATTCTGCCCCCGGCGCTCCCTGTTCACCCACAGTCCATTCACATTCCGCACACACGCATCCATACACGCCTTGTTGTTGAATAAAGCTTTTGAATCTCACCTGAGCCTGTGTGTGTATTCCCTGGGCCCGTTATTATGTCAGTACGGCTCCAGCAGGGTGGCCCAGCGGACAGCGGGCTCGCATGCCGACTTTCCACTCTCGAGGCTCGGGTGGATTTAATCGCTCATCACCAACAAGTCATCCTTAATCAGTTAACTATCATCACTCACCGTTTGGATCGCCTGGATCCCCAGCAGGCGTTTCCTCCGGCTCATCCTAGTGGGCCAGCTCCTGCCGCTCCCTTAGCTAGCCAGCCTAGCTCGGGACCGCCAACCCGGCTCACACCTATCCCCACACCCGCACGCTTTAGCGGGAAGCTCGGTGAAGCTCGCGGGTTCCTTCTGCAGTGTGAGTTGGTATTCCAGTGTGTCCCCGGGGACTTTCCCTCTGACCACAGCCGGATTGGGTACATAGCTAATCTCCTGGAGGGGCGAGCGTTAGCTTGGGCTTACGCCGTCATGGCGAAGCCCAGCTACGCGAACCTGTCCTATACCCAGTTCGTGCAAGATTTTTTTGAAGTGTTTGACCACTCGGATCACGATAGCGTGCTAGCCGATCGGCTGCTGAACCTTCGCCAGGGTAGCCGGTCGGCGGCCGATTATGCTGTCGACTTCCGGGTGGCGGCGGAGGAGGTTGGCTGGGGCGAGGCATCTCTCTGCAGCATCTTCCTCCGCAGCCTAAGCTCTAGTCTGCGGGATGAGTTGACTAGCCGGGATCTGCCGGGACGGTTGTCTGATTTAATCTCCTTAACAATTAGTTTGGATAACAGGCTGAGAGAGCGGGCCGCCGAGCGGAAGTTCTACAGCCGCTCGCATGGAGCCTCTACCCGCGCCTCTCAGCCTCGCCCCCTGGCGTTACCCGCTCTGGAGTCCGCCGACGAATCTGAGGCAATGCTGGTCGGGCGAACCAAGCTCCCCCTAGCGGAGAAACAGCGCTGCAGGGAGCTGGGTCTCTGCATGTATTGCGGGGGCGACCAGCACTCCGTAGAGCATTGCCCGATCAAACCAAAAGGGGAGGTCCGCGAGTCACTGTAGGGGGCCTCGCGGACGCTACCCAGTCAAATCCCCTCTCAAGATGCTCACTGCCCATTAGGTTCTGTCACAACTCCATCGGGCACCTCACTCATGCACTGGTGGACTCGGGGGCAGAACAAAACTTTATTTCCAAGAGCCTGGCAACCCGCTTGGGCATTCCATGTCAAGCACTGCCAGCCCCCCTTAACCTCGTCACTCTCTCTCGTACACCCTTGGAAAAGGTAACTCACTGCACCAAGCCGGTGCCTGTCATTGTCTCTGGCAACCATCGAGAGGATCTCAGCCTATTCGTCTTGCCCACCTCGGCTTCCCCTGTCATCCTGGGCTACCCGTGGCTGCGCCTGCACAACCCCATGCTTGATTAGCAGTCCTGCAGCATCTTCTCGTGGAGCTCGTTCTGCATGGGCACCTGTCTCCAGTCTGCGGCCTGTGCCCCGTCTTCTCCTCCTCCTGCTCCTGACTCGTCCCCGCCGGACCTCACCCTGGTGCCTCCGGAGTTCCACGATCTGGGGCTCGTCTTTAGTAAGTCCAAAGCGATGTCTCTTCCCCCCCATCGCCCGTATGATTGCGCCATAAACCTCTGCCCGGGGGCGCCGTTACCATCTGGTCGCCTCTACAGCCTGTCTGCCCCAGAGCGGGAGGCCATGGACACATACATCAGAGAGTCGCTCAGCGCTGGCATCATTCGCCCCCTTCGTCCCCACTCAGAGCTGGGGTTTTTTCCGTCTCCAAGAAGGATGGATCCCTGCGGCCGTGTATCGACTTCCGGGCCCTCAACGACATCACGGTGAAGGACAGATACACCCTTCCCCTCATGGACTCTACCTTCGACTCCCTCCAAGGGGGCCACCTGGTTTACCAAGCTGGACCTCCGCAGCGCATACCACCTCGTTCGGATCCGGGAGGGCGATGAGTGGAAGACAGCGTTTCGGATGCCCAGCGGCCATTTCGAATACCTGGTCATGCCGTTTGGGATCACCAATGCTCCAACCGTCTTCCCACGGCTCACCAACAACGTCCTGTGAGACTTCTTGGGGGTCTTTGTTTTCGTGTACTTGGATGACATCCTGATCTTCTCCAGGTCTCGGGAGGAGCATCAGGCCCACGTGAGGCGGGTTCTGCAGTGGCTTCTTGAAAACAGACTGTACGTTAAGGCAGAGAAGTGTGAATTTTTCACCAAAAAGACCTCTTTCCTGAGTTTCATCATTTCCCATGATCAAATTCTCCCCAACCCCGCCAAGGTCAAAGCGGTGGTCGAGTGGCCCACCCCCTCCTCCAGGAAACAGGTGCAACAGTTCCTTGGTTTTGCTAATTTCTACTGCTGCTTTGTCCCGAAGTACAGCTCCATCGCCGCCCCCCTGATCCGCTTCACCTCCCCCAAGGTGTCGTTCCAGTGGACCGAGGAGGCAGCATCAGCCTTCGAGACCTTGAAGACGGAGTTCTCTTCCTCCCGGGTCCTGACCCAAGTTGACCCCTCGCTGCAGTGCTTGGTCGAGGTGGACGCATCCGACACGGGGGTGGGGGCAGTTTTGTCTCAGCGTTCTCCAGTGGATGGGGTGTTGCGCCCCTGCGCCTTCTTCTCCCAGCGCCTGTCGGCTGCTGAGCGTAATTACGACGTCGGTGACAGGGAGCTCTTGGCAGTGAAGCTTGCGCTGCAGGAGTGGCGTCACTGGCTGGAGGGGGCAGCGCAACCTTTTGTGGTCTGGACAGTTCACAAGAACCTGGAGTGCCTGAGGTCGGCCAAACGTCTGAATGCCCGCCAGGCGCGCTGATTTCTGTTCTTCGGCCGCTTCAGGTTCACGATCACCTACCGTCCAGGCTCCAAGAATGGTAAACCTGAAGCGCTGTCCAGACAGTTCGCTCCTGAGACCCCGGAGAAGCGCAACCACACCTTCTTGCCCGCCTCGTGTGTCGTGGGGGCGGTTTTCTGGTCCATCAAGGACAAGGTCCAGAAGGTGCAGGAGACCGAACCTGATCCCAGCGGCGACCCGGCTGGAAAGCTCTTTGTGCCATCGTCGGTCCGGGGGGATGTCATCCACTGGGCTCATACGTCCAAGCTCGCCTGTCACCCTGGCATCTCCCGGCTGGTGGACCTCCTTCAATGCTCTTTCTGGTGGCCCGGACTTCGGAAGGACGCTGCCAATTACGTCCGTGCCTGCCCCCAGTGCGCTACGAATAAGACCCCAAACTCACCTCCAGCAGGGCTGCTCCATCCTCTGCCGGTCCCTGGCAGACCCTGGTCCCATGTAGCCCTGGACTTCGTCACTGGCCTCCCTGTTTCTAATTCATACGACACCATCCTGACCATTGTGGACCAATTCTCCAAGGCTGCCCACTTTGTGCCCCTCCACGTTCTCCCCACGGCACGGGAGACGGCCGATCTCCTAGTCCAACATGTGGTCAGGCTGCACGGGATCCCGACGTCGTATCTGATCGGGGGCCCCAGTTCGTGTCCAAAGTGTGGAGGTGTTTTTGCAACACCTCGGGGGCCACGGTGAGTCTCTCCTCCGGTCACCATCCCCAATCCAACGGACAGTGTGAGCGCGCCAATCAGGAGCTGGAAGCTGCCCTGCGCTGCGTCACCTCCTCTAATCCCTCTTCCTGGAGTTCACACCTGGCCTGGGTGGAATATGCCATAATTCTACGCTGTCATCAGCCATCGGGATGTCTCCCTTCCGGGCGTCATTGGGATACAACCCCCCGTTGTTTCCCGAGCAGGAGGGCGGGGTGGCAGTTCCATCCATCCAGGCACATCTGAGGCGCTGCCAGAGCCTATGGACCAGGAGGCGCGAAGCGCTTTTACGCACAGCGGCGCGCAACAGCACTACAGCCAATCGCCACAGGAGAGCTGCTCCCGGTTACCAGGTGGGCCAGCGGGTCTGGCTATCGGCCCGGGACGTCAACCTTAAGGCTGAGAAGAAGAAGCTGGCACCACGCTTCATCGGTCCCTTTACCATCTCCAAGGTAATTAACTCGGTGGCTGTGCGTTTGGCCTTCCCCCCCACCTCCACGTCTGTCCCACATTTCACGTGTCCCAGGTCAAACCCGTGATCTCTGACCCACTCTGTCCTCCTCATAGGGCGCCTCCCCCTCCCGTGATGATCGACGGCCACCCGGCGTGGGGGGTCACCTCCATCCTGGACTCCCGACGCCAAGGTCATGGGCTACAGTATCTGGTGGATTGGGAGGGGTATGGCCCGGAGTGGAGATCCTGGGTGCGCCCTTCCTTTGTGCTGGATAAGCATCTCATCACGGAGTTCCACCGGGCACACCCGGATAAACCAGCGCCGGGAGGCACTGCGGGGGGGAGTACTGTCACAACTCGTCTTCACCAGTCATCTGCCTCAGCTGCGCGCACATGTGCGCCTCGTCAATCACCGGCTATTTAACCCGCTCGGCCCAGAGTGTCGGTCTGGAGCCGTCTGTTCACCAACGCTCTCAATCCCTATGCAGGATCGTCTCTTCCCGACCTGCGCCATTCTCCTCCCAGCAAGTAAGCTGTGTTGTTTGCTCACCTGTCCTTCAGTCTCTTCCCTGTGCACAGGTGGATCCTCCCGGCGGCGGATTCCTTCCATCCTCGCCACATCCTTGTCTTCCTCTCCCTCTCATCGCCGAGCGTGCAGCAGGACGCTGTCCTCCAGGCAGGAGCTTCACTTGCCAACGCCAGCCACCGTAACACCTGCAAGTAAGCAACGCTTTGCATATTAACCCTGCATGGTGAAGGTCTGCTCATATCCCTGTCTCTGCTCTGTTCATAGGGTTGCCTGGCTGCACGGCGTGCCACTCTGCCCCCAGCGCTCCCTGTTCACCCACAGTCCATTCACATTCCGCACACACGCATCCATACACGCCTTGTTGTTGAATAAAGCTTTTGAATCTCACCTGAGCCTGTGTGCGTGTTCCCTGGGCCTGTTATTATGTCAGCTTGGGGAGGTGATGAAGTGCACAATCTAGGAATATCCAATTCCAGTCCGCTAGGCAGTTTTCAAGGTCCAAGGGCAGACAGGGGGCAGCGCTCGGCAGGCTAGATCAGAACAGGCAGACAATTCCAATACAACAGGCAGGCACAGGGTCTGGAAACAGGCAGGGGCCAATTCATGGCAAAACAAGGCACAAGATTAATCAAGTTAGATTTCAGGCAGGATACAGGCAGGCTGTTAATCAGATGTGACCAGGCAGAGTAATGGGAGAGTCCCATTTATGAAGTCCCACTGATTAGTGAGAGGTGGTGCTTGCAGCTGCAGGGAGGGGAGCACAATCAACAGGGAGAGAGGGAGAGGCAGGCGGGCAGATCAGACAGAACCCTTACAATAAAACGGATAAAGCTAGGGCCACCAAACCTGGTCCACAGGTTCATCTTGGGATCCTGACCTCAGACAATGTGTTTGAGTCCAGAGGTCAAGGTTAACATTCCTTATGCCTTATTACTGTACAATGAGTAAAATTAGAGTCACCAAACATGCTACACAGTTTCACCCTGAGACCCTGAAGTGTGACTATGGTTTTGGGATCACAAGGTCCAAGGTCAATATCAAAATTGCTTATAAACTATATCTCAGCAATAAAGAAAGCTAGGGTCACCAAACTTGCTCCACAGTTTCACCTTGAGACCATGACCTCTGACTCAGGTTTGGGGTCAACAGGTCAAAGGTTAAGGTTGGCACTCCCTATGTTCTCATACTATAGAACATGTAAAACTCTCTAGAGTCACCAAACTTGCTACACAGGTTCACCTTGGGATCCTGACCTAAAACTATGGGTTGTATACTGTACTTTGTTTTGTATTCGTGCATGATGGGTTATCATAATTTGGTTCTGCCACATTGCACTCGCCTCAGAGTGCTCTTGTTTTTCGTTGTCATAATTTGTTTTATTTGTATGTGTTTTAATATATTGAGTTTTTTGTAAATATGAGATTTTTTCATTTTAATGCAGAACTATTTCTTAATGAATTTGTAACCTTTTTGTACTGTAAATGGATCCTGGGTTTGATCCCAGCTCCCGACCAACAGTGATCTATGTGGAGTTTGCATGTTCTCCCCGTGTCTGCGTGGGTTTACTCCGGGATTTCTCTGGTTTCCCACATGCCAAAAAACATGCAAGTTAGATTAATTGGCATCAAACTGGGGATTCTAAATTGTCCTTAGGTATGACTGTGAGAGTGAATGGATGTCTGTCTCTCTGTGTTGGCCCTGCAATGGACTGGCGATCTGTCCAGGGTGTACCCTGCCTCTCGCCCAAAGATGCTGGGATAGGCTCCAGCCCCCCCGCGACCCGAAAAGGATTAAGCGGAAGAAGCTGAATGGATGGAAATTTGGGAGATTTTCTTTCCTTGTAAATTAGAAAATGCTGGTATAAAATTCAAAAATTTACAGCTTGATTTTTTTTCATCTATATTTTATAATTAATTAATCTGGAACTTTTTACATCTAAATATAGAAGGTTTTTTTAATTGTAAATCTGGGAAGTTGTTTTGTTTGTTTTTCTTAGAGGATTTTAAAAGTTTTGTGTAAATTTGTGTCTGCTAATAAATTTGCAAACTTTTTAATTAATAAATTTAGGTTTAAAAATGAGCCTAAATTTTGTGATTGTTTTTTATCTTTTTTCCAGCAATGTTGCAGCATTTGAAGTAGATGATAGATTTTATTTCAGTGAGTTTGTAGATTTTTTGTAGGTTTTTTTGGTCCATATCACTGGACTAAAGAACCAAACGTGGCTCTGGAGCCATAGGTTGAAGACCCTGTATCTCAGACTCATTTTCTCCGCTTCTTTTTTAAATTTTATGGCGTTTCCTCTTGCTGTGTTCAGTCATCCCAGAAGAGGTGAAGCCTAAATTTGTGAAGGGAACGAAGCGCTATGGCCGCCGCAGCAAACCCGACAGTGCTCTGGGCGGTGGCGATGACTCTGAGGATTCGTCGACGTCCAGGACCAGAGCCTTAGATTCATCTCCATCTGGTGTCCGTAAGGCTAAACTGAGACGGGCGGCGTCACTGGAAAGCGTGGAGGTGAGGTACTGCTGGAGGTCCAACGATGGTTTTATTTTTAAATCCTTGTGACAGTTGATCCAAAAAAAAAAAAATCCTGATTTTTCCTCATAAATTTGTGAATTTTCTCTTTTATAAAATTTTTACTTTCTTTTTATAAACTTAATACCTTTTAGGTCGTAAATTTGCAACTGTTCCTCACAAGTTTCAGCTTAATTTCTTGCAAATTTACAACTTTTTAAGTCATAAATTTGCAAGATTTTAAGTCGTAAATTTGCAACATTTTAAGTTGGAAATTTGCAAGATTTTCAGTCATAAATGTGCAAGATTTTAAGAACATAAATTTGCAAGATTTTAAGTCATAAATTTGCAACTTTTTAAGTTGTAAATTTGCAAGATTTTAAGTCTTAAATTTGCAACTTTTTAAGTCATAAATTTGCAAGATTTTAAGTTATAAATTGGCAACTTTTAAATAGTAAATCTGCAAGATTTTCAGTCATAAATTTGCAACTTTTTAAGTTGTAAATTTACAAGATTTTAAGTCATAAATTTGCAACTTTTTAAGCCATAAATTTGCAAGATTTAAAGTTATAAATTGGCAACTTTTAAATAGTAAATCTGCAAGATTTTCAGTCATAAATTTGCAAGATTTTAAGTTATAAATTGTCAACTTTTAAATAGTAAATCTGCAAGATTTTAAGTCAAATGGTCAGAGGATGAAATGTGCAAGATTTTAAGAACATAAATTTGCAAGATTTTAAGTCATAAATTTGCAACTTTTTAAGTCATAAATTTGCAAGATTTAAAGTTATAAATTGGCAACTTTTAAATAGTAAATCTGCAAGATTTTCAGTCATAAATTTGCAACTTTTTAAGTTGTAAATTTGCAAGATTTTAAGTTATAAATTGGCAACTTTTAAATAGTAAATCTGCAAGATTTTAAGTCTTGAATTTGCAAGATTTTAAGTTGTAAATTGACAACTTTTTCAGTCGTAAATTTGCAAGATTTTAAGTTGTAAATTTGCAAAATTTTAAGTTGTGAATTGGCAACTTTTTAAATCATAAATTTGCAAGCTTTTGAGTCCTAAATTTGCAAGATTTTAAGTCCTAAATTTGCAACTGTTTGAGTCATAAATTTGCAAGATTTTAAGTTGTAAATTGGCAACTTTTTAAGTCATAAATTTGCAAGATTTTAAGTTGTAAATTTGCAAGATTTTATGTCGTAAATTTGCAAGATTTTAAGTTGTAAATTGGCAATTTTTTAAGTCGCAAATTTGCAGGATTTTGATATAAATTTGCAGCTTTTTGAGTCATAAATTTGCAAGATTTTAAGTTATAAATTGGCAACTTTTTAAGTCGTAAATTTACAAGTTTGTTAGTAATAAATTTGCAAGATTTTAAGTAGTGAATTTGCAACTTTTTAAGTCATAAATTTGCAACTTTTCCTCATGAGTTTGTGCCTGATTTCTGGTAAATTTACAGTTTTCCTTGCAATTTTAGAACATTTTTCTTCTAAATTTGCAGTATTTTTCATGGTAAACTTGTTACTTTTTTCTGTAAACTTGCATCTTTGTAGTTTTTCTCATAAATTTGTCAGTTTTTGCTGTAAATATGTGACTTTTTCTCCGAGGGTTTCAGGTCTTTTACATGAATAAGTTGAAAAAATAGCAACACATTTCCAAGAAAAAGAAGAAGGAAATGAGGGAGAGTGCAGAAGTAAGGAGGAATGTTTGTGGGTGGTTTTCTGCTCTTCTCCTCCTCTGATTACCTGAGGAGCAGCAGCAGCAGCAGGAGGTTTGGTGGTTTTGGGTGGAGGTTTTTCAGGAAGTGGGGTAATGAGGAGGAATGTGGCTGCTGGCAGACACTCAGTGCAGCTGCTCCTCCTTCTCCTCCTGCTGCTGCTCCTCCTCATGGTGTTTCTGTGTATTTCTGACAGGTTTTCTCCATCAGGTCCACTCAGATTCAGTTTAGCTCCATAAATCCTTCATTTATATTTTTGTCACTGTCAGACATCTAATGACTGTTTTGCTGTGTATCCTCAGGCAAATGCTGGATTGTCTTTAACTATAAACACATTGGCTTTGATCAGATGTGGAGCCAGTCTGAACATCTGAGGATGTTTTTACCTCTGAAGGTCCTCATCAAGGCTCATATCTTTGTCTCATTGTCTACATCTGGTCCAGTTAGGTTTGCTTTCACACTGCTTCTGTTACAAGAGACCTAAACTTTACATGTAATGTTTTCTTGTCATGGCAATGTTTGTTGTAGCTAGCAAACATACTACTCACCCTTGGCGGTGTTTTTATTTTTTATTTTTTATTTTTTTTGCAGCTCTGGACACTTTAAGTGTAAACTGGTTCAGACTCCATCATATTAGTGGGTGAACTGGTTTAGTGAGCCTAGAAGATCATCCAGATCTTCATTAAAGATGATTTTCAAGTGGTCCCTTTTTAATTAATTATTATTATTAATTGTTAATTATTTGTCAGAGACCAGTGAGGTGACTAGACTGAAAACTCTATTATATGAAAGCACCATAGGTGCTTATGCCTTGGTGCTTGTGACATGGTAGCATGGGATAGCTAAGTATTGTGTCAGTTCATATATGGTGTGTGTTCAGACAGATATGATGCTGACATTGCCGTGACAACACACACACGAAGTGTACGTCCTCCCAGGGCCGTATGCTGGTGTTTCTGTCCAGGAGCTTATGAAAGAAAAAACATAGAAGCACAAGAACAAAAGAACAAAATCAGGAACACACAGAAAAATGCTGGAGTAACAATGAATTTAATGCATGTATAGTTACACCACAGCGTGCAATAGCAGGTAAGAACATCAACATTTCAAAAACTAAAATCATAACCATCAATATTAA